>CM072820.1:14387261-14874761 GCA_036937905.1 Salvia rosmarinus
ATTCTTTGCATTGGAACCACTCAAATTCATTTTAAACCGTGTCAATTATTTTATGAATCTACATTTCTATATTTATTATTGCAATGCCGCTAAGTCCAGCCAAATACAAAATGTGGAATATCTACCGCAACATTTGTTCCTGAAAAGGCAAGAGCTGCGACTCTCCAAGACTATCAATTAGGTACAAAAGCTTTCGTTTCCTAGAGTTCTAGTTTACATGAATTATGTGTCATCTTCAAGAAGCTATGATGCATGCCAGTCCCTCTCGACATTCATTGATTGATGATTATGATCTCCCCTTGTCTTACTTTTTCAAATTTTGTACTTGGTTCGTTTTTGTCTGTAAGGCCATAGTGAGGTGCAGGCTCTCGCAGTTTCTGCTACTTAATTTGAGTTTGTTCTTTGGAATTGGAAACTGTATGAGCAAGGTACATGATAAGATGCTATAATGTAATCTGTTAGTTTGTTGTATGATTTACTTAGGGTGATATGATTGATAAAAATAATATAGACTAAACCTTTCATTTATTTTGATGGATTGATTAATTTTGAACTTGTTCGATCAACAAATACTTAGAATACTAAGACCACTTATTTTATCAGTCTGTGAGACAAAGTAAATATGCCTTAAGAGTTTGCCGGTTAGAAATGGCAGATCTCACCGTTGGGATGCCATTATGCTGCACGTACAACCACATATGAGCTTAGTTACTAGGATTTAGTTTTTAATTGCCGAAATGGTGGTGCTGCTGTAACTGTTTTAACCTACCCCATATAAATAATAAATGACAATTATGATTTAGGTATGGATGCTTTAATTTTTGGGTAGTTGATTCATTTGTCAGAATCTATGATGTAAGACTAAGACTTGACTTTCGAACTCTAGATGTATCCACTTTTATAGTCTCATCTATGGGTGAGCATGGCTCGATTTAGTTATCGAATCAAATAAAATTACAAAAGTTGAACTAATCGAAATTTGTATTAAAAAATTCGAAATCGGACCTATAGGCTAAAAATCAAACTTATCTAAATTGATTTTTTCGGTTCGGTTTCTGGTGTAAAATTTTATAAACTTTAGATTTTAAATAAACTTCTCTACCAAGTTAATGATATTAAACGTGAATGTGTTCTAAACTATAAAACTTATAAATTATAATGTATTAATAAACATTACAGATTATTAAATTGTAAAACATAAATGAACCTTATATATTTAGAATTGTATACCCTTATAATTTGGTTTGATTTTTATTGTTTGGTATTCAATCAAAATATCGATATTTTTAAAATTTAAAACCGAAACTGAATTGAACATAATTACCGAATCAAATTTATATTTCGGTTTGATTTCGCTCTGAATACTGCTCATCCATAGTCTCACCTAGGTTACATTGTGTTATACTATTGAATAGTTGATAGATTTAGTTGTTTACTCGTGATATGGAATAATATAGTCAGACCTCTTGACCTTACCCTATAGGCCTCAAAACACTAAATGGAATTGTGGCCCATGCTGAGGCCCAACAAAACATATGACATCTCAAGGAGTTCTTTAGTCATATCTATTAAGGGTAGGGACGTTTACTATGGATGATTAGTCTAGATAAGTAAAAATAATATAGACTAATTCATTGTAACTAAGATGAATTGGAACTTTAGAATATCACAAGGTTTTTAATAATCTCTATAATCTGAGCTAACTTGTTTGATTCATATCCTATTGGAAGAGGTAGAATTGGAGATATCCTAATAATAAAGGTAAAAATACTTAATCATGTATATTATCAATAATAAAAAACAAACACCCCTTTGTATTACTAAGTCTAAAAGACCCATGTAAGAAAGATCACATATAAGAAAATGAAGTGCCAACTTTATTTTACGAATCAGGTAAGATAATAATCTTATTTTGCAACATCTATAAAAGAATGAATTTTATATTAGAATTAAGTTTACAAGACACAAGTGAGAGAGCTTGCGAATAACAAAATGAAGTGCCGTGCAAAATAAGCGTATTTCGTCCAAAACAATCATGATCTTATTGAATCATTTTACCGATGTCAACGAGCGATGTTAGGATGGAGTTCGGTCGAGAATCCTAGTCAGAGCCACGAGTCTCTACTCGGCTAGTATTCTCAAGTTTAGTCTCTAGAAATTCAATTTTTTATTTTTATGTTGGCGATGATAAACTTATGTGTCTTTTAGTTTTGAACAAAAGATTATTGAGGCCAACTTTGGATCGATCTTGATTTTTTCATATTTTTTATAAAAATGTCAATATTAACTTAACATTATTATAATTTTTTCCACAAATTGAATTATGGTCAAAATTGAAGCTGATATAATAGTTTGCATGACACCACTTCATAAAATGACGTCGTTTTACTTGTACAATGTATATTAATTGGAACCTAAATACATAATTTTTAACACATTTTGATTTCTTCCATTAACTTTGAAAAAAATATCAATAAATATGCAATAATACTATTGCATTTTTTTCATAAATTGAATGATGATCAAAACTAAAATTGACATGACAATTGACGCAACGTCACTTCATCAAAACGACATTGTTTACTTATACAATATATATTTAAAATCTTAAATTCACCTCTCACCCTCTCGTTCTTCCCAACCCAAACCATATCGTAAGTAGGGGTTAGAGAAAGAGAGATGAGGCGGGGGCGATGTGAGGTTGGAGAGAGAGAGAGAGAGAGATTTAAGATTTTTTTAATACACATTGTATAAGTAAAACGACTTTGTTTTGATGAAGTGATGCCACATCGATTGCTATGTCATTTTTAATTTTGACTGTCATTCAATTTGTTGAAAAAATCATAATAATATTAAATTCGTGTATTTATTATTAATTTTTAAAATTAGTTGAAAAAACAAAATGAGCCGAAAAATATATGTATTTATGTGCCAGTTAAATATATGTAAATAAGACGACATCGTTTTTATGAGGTGACGCTACGTTGATTGTTATGTCAACTTTTATTTTGATTGTCATTTAATTTGTGGAAAAGATAATAATAATGCTAACTTCGTATATTTATTGAGAATTTTTAAAATTCGTAGGAAATTGATCTAAAATTCATGTATTTAGGCACCACTAACCTTTGAACAAATAAATGTTGCTTTAGCATTTAAAAATAACTCTGTGTGATAAAACATGATAGATACGTTTAAACAAGTCCATGCTTATGCGATACATGATAATGAATTTATGAAAAATAACTCAAAAAATATAATTAATACATGCTTGCACAATATAAAGAACATTAATTAAATGTGCTCAAAATATACCTCTAAACTTGAGCAACAAAAAAACATAATGGATTGGAAAAAATTTGGACTAAATTATAATGGGAAATTTCGATAATAATACCAATTTTTAGGACAAAGATCACTTTAAAACCTAAACCCCTTTGACACTATCAATTATATCTTACACTATCGAAAATATTCTATTTCCTTGAACTATCGGGGATTGCTAGATGTATTTAATAATCCGACGACATTGTTTGTACCATGTAAGTTTAATTTTTTTTTTACAAAATACACAGTCGCAAAAAGGCGAGCCACGTGACCTTTTTGGAGTCAAAAAATGGATGAATAACACAATTGATACAAAATTGATAGCTTAATTTTTTTAAAAATATTTTCGACACAAGATATAATGATAGTGCTAGTATAATTTGAAATTTGATATGGTATTTACCCAATTCTTTTTATGTATGTCACGCAATAATTTTATAGAAACAAGTATTTTTCCCCTGGGACAAATTAAATGGTTAAGGTGGGTTCGCGTGATCGAGAGGTCATGAGTTCGAACCCCATCAAACGCCTCTATGGGTTTGAGCGTATCACACCTGGTTTATATATGCTATTGCGAGGCGTGGGGTTTATCCAGGTCGCGTATAAGGTAGAATTGCTGTTTCCATGATACCAAAAACACAAAAAAACAAGTCTTTTAGTTAATGAATACTCTAAATACCTTTCTTTTAATCAATATTAATGAACCTTTTAGTCTAAACCGAAGCCAAAAACTCTCTTACAACCAACAGTAATGAATTTACATTAACGAAAATTAATGCGTGTCAACTGTCAACCACATTGATGAATAATAACGCAAACTTGTCTAACATTGTTCAATAATAAATGTGACAGTCGAAAGTTGACATCATGAGATGAGGGGTATTTTAGACTTTTATTCACAAAAATGACTAAAAAATTCATATTTTTATAGACGAGGCTATCAAACTTATATTGTTTTCAAAAGTGGTATCATCATAAAAGTGGCTAAAGAATTCATATTTTATAGATGCTATGGGTGGATATTACCCGGACCAGAACTAATAAATAAGTAATTGTTCTGGTCTGGAATCGACCTATTAGCTACTGGATCCGAACCGGACCCGAATCATCAACTATGAGTCTTAAGCGGCCCGGATCTGAGTGGATCTGGAACCAGAATCGGACCAGAATCAAAACTGAAATCGAAACCCTGACTTTATAATTTAATGGACTATGAGTGATTTCGGATCGGTATGGATAAAACTAGCTCATTGATAAGCCTACTTAAACTTAGGCTTGTCAATAGACGAGTTTTACTCGGACCAGAATCAATAAATAAGTATTGATTCTGGTTCTAGAACCATAATCGAATCCAGATCGGATCGGACCGGACCATCAAACTATGGATCTAAATGGTCCGAGTCTAAAGCGGTCCGAACCGAACCAAAGCTTAACCTTGCTTTAAAACTTAATGTGTTTTAAGCGGTTACGGTCTGTCTCTAAAACTAACCCATCGACATCCCTAGATGGGGCTATCAAATTTATATTGTTTTTAAAAGTGGTATTACCATAAAGTAATTTAAGTAATTGAGTCGAGCTGAAATTTATTAAAATGTGTTTTAGACTGTTTATTACCGGTAAACTCTCGTACTAAGGGGTTCCATAGCAATACTTGTGGGCACAATATTTATACATTTATTTACCCGTAAAAAAGGGTACAATATGTTTTTATAGGAGTAACTCGCGAGGGCAGTTAGTTGTACCAATTTATTGATGTTTGAGGTATTTACATGTATTTTCGTTTTGTTATAAGTGGTTTTTTTAATAAATGTCATAATTCACAATTTGTAGGTAAAATTGTGACATGTTTCTCATTTTATTCTTAATTAATAATTTCAAAATTTTAAAATTAATTGTGTTTATGTATTGATTATGATAATTAATAAAATTACAAAAATACATTTTTATATTTTATTATCATGTGCAATTTAACAGTTAGAAAAAGAAGCAGACCGAATCGAATATCTTATAAGGTGATTTTGATACTAAATTTTCTTTGTCCGAGCAAATATTGGATTATAGCGCAGTCCTCTTAAATGAAGGATATATTGCCAACCGTATCGCCTTCCGCTGACTAAACATAACTAAGTTGGTTTTCGAATCAAAACCAATTGATCAAATAGTTACTCATCCACATATATTAGGTGTGCCAATATATATATTGTAATATCCCAGACTATTGGATACTGCTAATTAATTAATTACAGTAAATTAGAATCATGCATTCCTAAGAATAAGTATTGAGATTAAGTAAATTTGTATTTTTCAATTGTGCTTTAAAATGCAATTGACACGACTAGATATTATAGGACAAATACTATTTACATTAGAAATAAATCGTCACTCAGAATTTCTTCTTCTTCTTCTTCACAAAATCCTCTATTCTAAAAAATGAGATTCCATATCATGTTCCAAGTTCCAGCCATACAATTGTTGCAACATTTCAATTTTTAAAAGTACCATAAATACAAAAATGCTAGAAAATGTTAAGCACACTAGCAATGCTACCATCGAATGACTATGAGGGTGTTTGACTGTGCTTATAACTGTTTTGAGGAGCTTATAAGTTTTTGAGAGATATTTTGTAATAATAAAATTAACAAAATAACTTTATTATAGTTCGTTATTTCCAATATATACTCTATTAATTTCAACTATCTTCAATTTTTCTCTCTAATTATGATTTTATATCTATAACTCACGATTTTTCTCTAACTTATAAATTCAATTATCCAAATACTTTGACAACTTATAAACTATTGAGATATTACATCTTATAAGATCTCCAACATAAACTTAGCCAAACACCCTTATAGAGGAGTCTGGTTTCTTTTTTATCTATCATGATAGTATGTGCAATACATATAAAATATTGAATTTAAAAGAGTAAATATTAGTTTACGCAATGTTTTGCAATTTTTCACTTAATGTCCCAACGTAAGCATATTTTTATTTTGGTCCCTAACGTTTGAAAATTTCACTTAATGTCTTGTCGATCAATTTTCGACTTACAAATACTTACGTGGTCGCTGTAATTCTATGTTGAACTCACGTCAATATAAAAATTAAATAAAACATGAAAATGTCATCCGAAATGTGGAATTCAACTGACCATGTAAGCGTTTGTATGTCGAAAATTGATCATGTGACATTAAGTAAAATTTTATGAAACATTAGGGATCAAAATAATAATATGTTTACGTTGGGACATTAAGTGAAAAATCACGAACGTTGGACATAAACCGATATTTACCAATTTAATATATAGTTATTTATGTAAAAATGAATAATATTTTTAATCACAATTTTGAAGAATTCTAGTAACTAAAAATTCTTATCTTATTTTAAACATAAAAACCTGTATATAGATTAATAAATTATCATTCAAAATTGAAATTAGAATCTTATAGCTATGATCAAAATTTATAAGAATTCACTCTTTTATATTCCTCCATCCGCCAATTTTTTTCCTAGTTTTTTTGGTACGTCCCTAAACTTCTTCATATTCCATTTATTGAAATTATCCCACACATTCAATTCTCCTTATTTATTATTATCAACAATATCTTTATTTATACTTTTACCACTCATGCCCCACTACTTTTCCTCCTTCTTATCCTCATTACCATTTATTTACACTTTTACCACACTAATTCATTTAATATTACACCCTAAGTCGAATTCATATATATAGTCATCCAGTTAGGAATGTCAATTATAATATAACATAAAAATGTCAATTATATTAACTAGTTTTATTGGGATTATTATCACCAAATAGTACCAATAGGTCCAACTATTTTGTTGGACCTATTGGTACTATTTGGTGATAATAGTCCCAATAGTGCTAAGAAATTGGCTATAATTGACATTTTATGTTAGTGACTATAATTTGACATTTTATGTTGGTGGCTATAATTTGACATTCCTTAACTTGGATGGCTATATAAAAACTTTTCTCTTACACTAATGTGGTATCTTACTCCACCCATAATTAGAGATATCAATGGATCGAATCTGGATCAGATCTTGCTAGGTCCGATCCGATTTGAACTTTTTATTTTGGGTTCCGGTCCAAATTCATTGGGTAAAAAATAAAAATAAATCCAAATACGATCCATAAGATTCACAGGGTCCAGGATCTAGACCCGAATCCATATGTTTTATGTTTTAAAATAAATCAACTATAATTCACAGTAACATAATAATAATAATAATAATAATAATAATAATAATAATAATAATAATAATAATTGTTTAGAATTTCTAAAATCATCGATATATAAGAAGATGTTAGTTACAAATTTACTTTTATTTCATGACAACAAATAATATTGTAATATGAATATAAAAGAAGTAGCACATATATCTTAACAAATAGATCACTCATATACAAAATTTTCTTAAATACAAGATACAATTTACCATCCAATTCCATAACATAGTTTATCAAACTTCGATTGGAAAGAAAAATAATATATTACACTTATAAATACAAATAAAAATTATACATACATATAAATTATATGGATCCACCGATCGGATCTGGACCGTATCTAGATCTCGGAAATCAAGATTCAGATACAAATCCAGATCCGTCTGATCCTATTTTTGAAGATCTAAATCGAAAAAAAATGGATCTGAATTTACAGATCTGGACTGGGTCCATGATCCACTGATATCCCTACTCACAATATAATCAATAACTTTTATTAAAACTAAGGTTCCCAATGAATGAATTCGGGGGATAGCGGGAGTAATAGATAAAAATATAATACATCAAAATATATCATTGTCTTTAAATTAAATATTTTAAAAGTAAATTAAATTTTGTAAAACATAACTCTTATAATAGGTATAGATTTGAATTTTTTGAATACGTGATGTAATATGATTGTTGTGTATAAAATATTACTTTTATGTAAACTAAATCATTATTCAAAAATGATATTCCGTCTTATTATCCAAGAAATGAAAATACATAACGAGATTCCAACAATTAGTTTCTCCATCCACCAAATACATTTATTTAATTTCATTTTGATTCATCCATAAAAAATATTTATTTTACTTTTTTAGAAACATCAACTTTATATTTTAACCACAAATCTATCAATTTATTTTAAAAAAATCACTCATGACCCACATTTTTACACTAACTATCTATTTATTATTCACATAGTTTATCTTTTTACATTCATTCACTTTACACTTATTATAATTTATTAAAATTTATGTCATCAATATCAAGTAATAAATTTGATGGAGGAAGGGAGTAAATTACAAAATATGAAAAGTCATTTAAAACACAGCTCTCCTGTGCTTATCATGTGTTTACAACACCAAATAAAACACAGAAGATTTCCCTAAAACACATAAAAATAAAACAATTTAGTACCGAAAAGAAAAAGAAAAGCAGAGTAAAGAGAGAGCAGCACTGCCTTCATTTAAAGCCAATACTGCCATGTTAGCTACTGCATCCTTTCAGCAGTGCCCCCACCCACCCTATTTGCCTGAGATTACGAAATCAATCACAATTCTTCATTTTCCATACATTAATCGCTTTTGCAAGAAGAAGAAGAAGCAGAGAGAGAGAGAGGGAGAGATGGTGGGGCCGGCGAGGCCATCGTTCGTGTTGTTCGGATCGTCGATCGTTCAACTTAGCTACAGCAATGGCGGTTGGGGCGCTATTCTCTCCGATATCTACGCCCGCAAAGTATGTAAATCTTCCTTCATTTTACCACTTTTTCACCTTTACAAACTTAAAATCATCAAAATTTTCAGGTCAAATTTTGCGTTTGATTGTTGCAAATCAGTTTCTTGTGCGGATTTGATTGCTTTGTTTCATATGATGATTTAAACTTATTATAATTTGCCTTAAAAATTGCTTAATTTTCTGTTAATTTGTTGGTATAGAATGTGGGGGTTAGAATGACACGTAGGTCCATAAAGAGAGTGAAGTAAGTTTAGAACATTGCTTCCTGCAGTCACTAGCAAAATAATTAGGATAGACGTTTCAATGCATCTTAGGTTTAATTTATTGTGTAATTATTAACTATTTCTCAATTATTTGTAAATTATGGTTTAGTAATAATTAGGATTAGGATTTAATAACTCATAATTAAGATTAGATTAATAGGGGTGTACACAAGTTTACCTCATTAATTGTTGGGATAAGGGACTTGAAGAGTTGGTCCACCGAAGCAAACTATGCTTTTCATATGAGACATTCTTGATTCTTCTACTAAAATTACTTTATTTTTTTTAGCTGTTCCATTCTAGGTGATCTGCTCTTTTTTTTTGAGGAAGATTTTTTTTTGGTTAGACTATATTTATCCCTAATCATCCCAACAATCCAACCAACCTTTTCAATAATTAATTAGTTTTTATCTCTTGTATATACTCAATCTTTCTCTCAAATCAACCAAATATATTTTTAGTGGTTTATCCCTAACCACCCCAATCACCCAACAACATCATTATATATTATTATTTTATTTTTAATTATAATATATTTATTTTCAATTAATATAAAAAGAATTTAATTATTCTACAAATATTATATAAAATAAAATTGGTAAATAATATAAATATTTTTTAAAGAAAAATCATACAACACAAAAGACAACTTAAATTTAAGAAATTGAAATACAAAACACAACATAAACATATAATTTAACTAGCAAATCATTCCCTAATATTATAACATTTCCTCCATTATCGCATTATATATTATTATTTTATTTTATAATCATAACATAATTATTTTAAATTAAAATTATTAAAACAAACTTATATTATTGTTATTTGGATCCATAGAAAAAAGAAAGAGAAATATATTTTTTGTAGGAAAGTTGAATGCTATGCTTGGAGAAATGAGAGAATTTTAATGTGTGCATAAATATGATAAATTTGGTCTTTATTTATAGAGAATGAAAAAAATATGAATTTTAATATTTTTTATTTTAATATAATATATAAAATAATAAGATTTTATTTTAATAAAATAAAAAAATAACGAACCAATGGGATGAAGCCATCTCCATCCCATTGATTAAAATACATGAAACCAAGCAATGGGATTTTCGAAAAAACAGACATCGGTTGGTCTATACAATCAATCCCCAATTATTAAAACTTCTCTTTTAAAAAAAATTCATGCACGGTCGGTTGGTTTTTTCCACCGATAAACATGGTCTTAGTCCAATCAAGTTGGTCTGCTTTTTAGAAATAATTATCTCTTCAAAAATATAGGTTTTCATATTTTTTATCATTTTAATCATTACTTTTATCATTTTAATCACTTTATACCTTTATCATAAATAGCACGTAAAAAAGAAATGAACCATTTTGGATGAGACGAATGGAGTATTTCATAAACACTTATTTGAGAGAAGATGGAAAAATTCACTATTTTCCTTTATCACAAGAAATTTACCTTGCAAGATATGAATTATCTTAATGTTCTTACGGTATGGTATCTCTATAATGAGTCCATCCTCACTTATCCAGTTCGACTATTCCAACCAAATTTTCATTCTAAAGTAAGCATGTATAAATCTGTAGAACTATAATAAAATAGGTTTTACAAAATTTGGTTTGTCTAGTGTCTCGTTTTTATACATTTAATTTAAGAGCAACAACATAATATGATATATTATCTTTATTTTAGAATAAATATCAATTTAAACGTCAAATTATTTTAACACTAACAATTATACTCTATATTATTGGAAATATTTTTTAAAATTTTGAATTATCGATTTTATATCGATTGTGCCCCCATTCATTTTTTGGTTCTGAAAAATTGGCATGGTTCGCCAGACTACCATGGTGCATTTAATAATTTGACGATGTCGTTTATGCCATATAAGTTTGTAAAAATGTATGTATTAAATATATTATGATAATTCGGTGAGCCACATCAACTTTTCAAACTTGAAAAATGGATGGGGGCATAATCAATACAAAATCGATAGTTCGGGATTTAAAAAAACATTTATTATAATTCAAGATATTACTGATAGTACTAAAATAGTTTGAGGTTTAAAATGATATTTATCCTCTACTTTATATTTATTTGATATTTCCATAAAAAGTATGTATTAGTTACAAAATTTGATAATACCTACAATATCCATACTTTCATTTAATTTTAGTGATAGTTCAGGAATTTAATACATATATATACGTTTTATAAAATAAGAATCCTTTTGTATCTAAACTTTTTCAAAGTTGTTATGAGATTTATCTATTTTATATCAAAAATTTATTATTTAATAATCTAATACTTGTACGTGCGTGATATACTGACCATCCCGCTGGTAAATATAATATTCTTGGATCACAATGATTCTCTTTTCCACTTTTACCCGCAGTCGTACCTGTGTTGGCCCATCCCACTTGATTCTAAGCACAAATTATAAGTAGATTGATTGTAAAACTTCCTTTTTGTTTAGTTACATCTCCATAGTAGCAGCAGTTTTTTCATTATTTAAGATGCATAATCAAGAAATTATTCTTCATTGACATCATTCTATTAGCAAAACTATTATATCTGAGTTCTGAATTGTGTCACTATGTTGTTGATGCACACAGGCTGACATAATCTTAAGGGGATATTATGGTTGGAATTGAGACGTGCTGCTCAAATCCTTGATCAGGTTTTCCCAAAGGTGATAGCAGCTTGCTGCTCATTGAAACAACTTTGATAATACATGTTTAATTCAAATGTCAAAATCTTGCATAAATAGAAAGTATATGGTTAGTCAAGCTTGTTTCTTCCAATCGGAGAGAAACAAACCTTAATTATGGTCATCCACAACGTTTTAAACCAATTCTTACAATATACATTGATGAGTTTTGCATCTTCTTTGATCTTAGCATTATGTTGTTTATATGGGAGCAGGATGCTACTGTTCAACCGTCACTGATAATCGTATATTTTGGTGGCAATGATTCCATGGGACCGCACTCGTCTGGACTCGGTCCCCATGTACCACTTCCAGAATATGTCGAAAATATGAGAAAAATTGCGACCCATCTCAAGGTAACTTCTCAATTCTAGAGTCTAAACTTTCAGATATATAGTGACATATTTGTGTTATATACAATGGTTGCTTCACGGCACGTTGAGGATAAATTATGTGCTTAACTTGATCGACTTCTACTGCAAAATGTGAGAGCTTCTTGTGTTTTGGGAGGAACAGTCTAATGAAAATGGTACTAAATTTGCTTTGATATCCCTTTATGGATTGCGTATGTTGAATAAGTCTAATCATTTTTTTCCATCCCTTTCGTCTTTGCAACTATACTAACATTGCGAATGAATCCAGAACCTTTCAGACAAAACTCGCATAATATTTCTCAGTTGTCCGCCTGTTAATGAGGCTAAACTTCGTGAAAACACAAGGTATGACTACAGCTATGCCAACAGCAAAATTTCACCACTACTCACATGACAATGATCTACAACATATAAAATAGTGCCCTGAGAAAGTCTTATCTGGATATTCTTTCGAAACAGTACATATTTCAGTGAGCTAGTTCGAACAAATGAGTTATGCCGGATGTATTCAGAGGCTTGTATCGAGTTATGCAAGGAGATGGATGTCAAAGTCGTCGATCTTTGGACAGCAATCCAGAAACGAGAAGATTGGATGAATGCTTGCTTTACGTGAGCATCTGTCTGTCTCTCTCGCCTTTTGTTGAGCATTTTTGTTCTTCGAGTAACTTATGTCTTACTTCCTCCAATGGCGTCTGCAGCGATGGAGTTCACTTGTCCGCGGAGGGAAGCAAGGTAGTCGTGGAGGAAATACTCGAGGTGCTGAAACAGGCTGAGTGGGAGCCTAGTCTACATTGGAAGTCCATGCTGACTGAATTCTCGGAGGACTCGCCTTACGATCTAGTCGCTTCTGATGGAAAAACGACCATAAATCCTTCGGAGTGGACTTACCACAGAGAAATTCAGTGGGACTAGATGTGATAAACCATTTTTGCTTTCTTGGTGGCTGCCTGAAAACTTCCATAGAGCAGAATGAATGTGTAAGTACTACAAATTCATGTATTAACTGCTTGTATTTTGTATTTGGAATTTGGATCGATTTTGAAACCTTGCTGGGCCTAGCTATGGATGGAATGTGGTTTCCAATATAATGCACTTCATCCACCAAGAGTGTGTCATAATTATCTTATTCGGTGATCACAAATAATATGTCATTTTTTTGGGACACTACCTTATATTTCAACTCTTATTATTCAACTTCACAATTATTTATTATTTTACCAAAAAATTACACTATCAAACAATCAATTTTTATTATTCAATCTTACAACCACTTATTATTTATTAAAAAAATCATCATTTCTTCATTCAAAAAACATCTATAATGGGACACTTTATCCACTCAAAAAATCTCTACCAATTTTATTAAAACTCGTTGTTCACCAAGTGATACACTCTTGGTGACGAAGTAATTACTAAATTCGGTTGTTTTCTTGTTTAATTATTAGCAAGGTTGATTTCATAATATTATCAACTATTTGTTGACAAATAACTTGGAGGACTAGTTCCGAAAATTCGACACTTTCATATGCTGAAACCTTTCGATCACCCAATACGAGAGTTATCATTGTATAACTAGTGACATATATGTATAGTTATCCAAAAAATACGGAACCTGCGGGTTGGAATCGAAACCGTTGGTTCATGGTTTGGGCACGAAATCATGCTCGATGGTTTTGGTTCGAGTCTGTCGTTGTTCTTTCGCAAGCTGGTTATGGTTCTTAATATATGGAATCGTGTCAAGGTAATAATAATAATAAAAAAAACTTTTAAAATTTTATAAATCTATATTTTTCTATCAAAACACGTAATTTATGATATAACTATGTAATTAAAATGCATAATATAAATAAAACATTGAAAAAACATAAAAAGAACCTTTAGTTGAGGCTTGAACCGTTAATTATCAATAATATAAAGTTTTATTTTTATACCTTCTTTGATTTAATCATGTACATTTTCAATTATATCTCAACTTGTTTTATATTTTAAATTTATAAAAATAAATTTACAAAATACATATATATAAAGAAAAATCCAGGTTCCAAGGGTCGGAACCGTGAATCGATGATCACAAACTGGACCTAATACAGTCCATCTTTCTTTACAGGCAGATTTGAGTTCCAACTTTCTGGAACCATGAACTGACGGCTTCATGCCACTTTGAACCTTGCTTTAGCATGTGAACACCTCTATACTAATTATCACAAGGTTTTCTTCGACCACGATTTTTTCACCTTGCGCGGCGCCGATCTACTCAAGATTAACCAGTCTTCATTTCGCCAACAAATCCTACACTCACGCTCATGTATAATTGTTTGTTTAATTTAAGTGAATGCACAAGCACACAATATGTTAAGTACGCAGTGGATCAATAACGTAAAGCACACAAGAACATACGGGACAACTCTCTCTGAACTTTCGTATTACTCACAATTTGTACAAGTGATGACTTAGGCCTGCACACACAATTCAACGTGCAACTCTAGGCCAAAATCGCCTATATAAAGGTGTTGAACAATCCCCAATGTTTTGTATGTTTTTGTCATGTTTTTCTTTAGTTGTTTTTGATAACTTGATTCCTTTTCGTTTATTTTTGAATATCTTTTATTGGAATCATGTTAGGTTTCGGTTTGTGTAGGGTTTTGAGCGTATTTAAAGAATTTGGAGACAAAGCGCAACCCAGTGTCGGACTCGGCGTAGCCGGCGCTGGGTACGCGACTTCGGAGTTGTCCATAGAGCGCCTGCGTCCGGCGTTGGGCGCACGAAGTGAAAGCGTCCAGAGAGCGCCCGCGTCCGGCGCTAGGCGCATGAAGCGAACGCCACGAGAACACCCGTCCGATCTTGGGCGGGCCAACTTCGCCAAGTTTGAAGTGCGCTGTCCGGCTACGCAGAAATTTCGAGGACTATATATATGTTAAAAACACACGTGAACCCTACTTCTGATCATTTGTTTTAGCCTCCTTTATGAATTTTCTCTCTTCCAAGTTTTTTCCTTTATTTTCTTTTGCACTGGTTGATTCAAGAACACTTGATTGAAGAGATTCATCAACGATATTGATATTGTAAGAATTATTATCTCTTTTCCGTTGGATTATTGAGTTGATGATTTCTATCAATTTTATTTGTTTGATCCGTGAGATGAACATGAACTAATTATCTATCTAGGGTTTGGTGATTCAAATTGATTGATTGATTGATTGTTTGCATTGATTAAGTATTCCAATTGAATTATAGGGTTTGCTTTTGAGTGATTGGCCATCATTGAATTGTTTATTCTTCGGGTGAGATCGAGAGATTAACACGTTGCATCCGTACAAATCAATTGTGTTAGACTTTACCGAAAACGAGTAGTCTAATAGTTTATTTATTTGTGGAATTTTATAACTTAGGTTTAATCTACGAAGACGAAAGTCTAGGGTTTAAATTGAAAGTTAGAGGATTGCACGAGTAGGTGAATTTCTTAAGCAAACATTAATTAATTGATCAAGACGAAGAACCTAATGCCCTAATTATCCTCATATTCTTGAATTACTCTCTTGCAATTGAAATTGCTTATAGTTCTTTAGTTTGAGTTTTCCATTGCTTTAATTTACAATCTCTTTATTCTAGTACGATCCCCAAACAAGTTTAGGATTTAGATTTACTGCTTTAGTCGTACCACATCATAAGCCCTGCTAAGTCTTCCTTGAGATATACGACTTGGGTTGACCTTACCATACTACATAGGCCTCATACTATTGCGAGAACCTAGATGTGCAAATTTAGGTTGAACACCCAACACTAGATTTCCCTAAAATCTCGGCCAAGTGGCCCATGTGTCACGCATTCACAAGCTCGCCACTTAGTGGGGCAGTTTTTCACACATAACCGTCCATAAACTCGACTATCTCGCATGATCACCGAGTTCCAACTTCGAATGTGTGTTGATTTAACTCCAACACTCGCCCGCAACATCGAGATGTAACCGATATCGGGTAACCGCTCTGCTCGGCCCTATCGCTCGCATGCCTATGCGTCTGTGGGTATTCGACACTCATCACTAGCTCGAATCCCTCGACACTCGGCGCTCAAGTGCGCACACACTTCCATGACCCAATGTTCGCACTGGCATCACCAATACGCCACCCGAACATCGTCTGCTCATGTACATACACTCGACACGCTCACCTAACACTTGCTCTCGGCATTTGGCATGCCCAACGCCCGACACACTCATCATGTCTAGCTTTCAATCCTCGTTGATGAACCCGTCCCACACATTTGACACTCATTATGCTCAGCACCCAGCATGCCTAACTCTTTATGTACACCTTTGGGTAGTCGAATCACCTAGGACAGAGATGACTCGACACCATCGTGTCGAGAGATATCAACACCACAACACTTCTCGGCGCCAAGCTTTAAGGGTCCAACAAACCACTGACACCAAAGCTCAACGACGTCCTCATCGTTGATGGGTTGCCTCATTTCTTAGCCTTTCTTCACTTCTCATTCTCCTGCACCACAAGGCTCCGATTAACAGGGTCAGTATTAGAAGTTTCTCTATTCTTTCCAACATATTTTGACTCCACATATGTCGACGTAGCAAGGGACTCCGGTATATCACCTTGTACTCTCTTTTCAATTAGATGGGCTGAGATCAGCCCACTTGCTACTCTTTTGGTCTTGATCTCGCACTTCACGAACGACGAGCAATTTTCATCCATCATCCACATGCTTCCCACATGCGACGTCACTGCCATCTTAGCCAACGACAAGAAATCCAATCCTGGAATTAAATCAAAGTTTCCCATAGGCACCGCCATCAACAAGCATCGATATTTTCACGTTATGACTTGCATCTCAACATCAACTTTACCTTGCATCGGCTTTGATTCAACTTGCATGCAGCGACATCTCCAACCCAAGTATCGATATCACTCGACTCGCACAAAGTTATGAGTGTCACCATTGTCCACTAAGGGCATAAATTCTTTCCCGTTTACCACAACTTTTACGTACATCAACCCATTCTGACTTTTTCCAACCCCTCGAAACACACTCAATAATTGCAATGGGCTCATCCGAGGACCACTGGTTTCCTCATCCGTCTGGCTTTCAGCAACAAGTGTATTCAACTTCCCATTTTTTGAGAATTCCTTGATGTGGTGGTCGCAATTGCAAATGAAGCATCCACGCTTCTTCTTATCCCCGACATGTTGACTCGTCTTGTCCAAGTCATTGCCACTAGCATAATCAGACTTTTTTTTTTCTTCCAATTGGACTTGCCTCTCTTCTCATTGTCTTTGCCTTTGCCCAAGTCATTATTTCTCTATTCTGACTCGGTTGCTCCTACGGTTTTGTAATCAACTAGATTATCCACATCAGCAATAATGAATTGCAAAAGGTATATGTAACACATTCGTCTCAATTTCGCTTAGGCCCACTGCTCAAACCGATAAGAAAATTGAATAACTTGTCTTCATCGGACATCTCTCTCACATCTAGCATCAACGAGCTAAATTCCTTGACATAGTTACGAATTGTACCGTTGTGTTTCAACCTTCTCAACACATCCCTTACAATCCACGACGTATTGCAATGAAGGAATTGATCTTTGAACTCATTCTTCAATGCATCCCATGTTTCGATCGCACCACGACTCACACTCTCGTCATCTGACAATCGAGATCGCCACCACAACTTACCCTCACCCACGGGGTACATGCTAGTAATCGACACCTTCTCAACATTGGGAATATGAGCTGCTTTATTATGCCTCCATATCCTACAGAAAATTCTCTAACTCCTTCGAGCTTCGGGCACCCTCGAATGGTTTTGACTCCGGGACTTTCACTTTCGAAACGTGCATCTTGTCAATATTTTGAAGTGCACGCTTCACAACCCTTAAATTATCAAGGACACCTTAAGTTTGAAATCGATCGTACTCATGAAAGCACCAATCTCTTCTTCTCACGAAACAATTCGACTCTCCACTATCGAAGATATGTCTTCCACCGACTTGTGAATGCTTCCAAGCATCAACTCTGCATCTGATGTATTGGAATATAGCCACTTGCATGTACGTCTCCGGAGGAGTTCCCAACAATTTTTTCATCCGACCAATCCTCTCAACAAGAGCAGAAAACTCTTCATTCGTCACCATCTTCATAGCAACGAGCACAACATAACCATCTTCACACTAACCTTTTCGTAAATATGGCTCTAATACCAATTATCACAAGGTTTTCTTCGACCACGTATTTTTTTGTCTAGCGCAGCGCCAATCTGCTCACAATCGACTAGCCTTCCTTTCCCCAACAATCCTACACTCACGCTCATGTATAATTGTTTGTTTAGTTTGAGATAACGCACAAGCATGCAATATGTTAAGTACGCAGCGAATCAATAACGTAAAGCACACAAGAACACACGGGACAACTCTATCCAAACCTTCGTATTACTCACAATTATTATAAAGGATGCCTTAGGCTTGCACACATAATTCAACCTGAAGCTCTAGACCAAAACCGTCTATTTTAAGGTTTTTGACAATTTCCAACACTAGATTTCCTTAAAATCTCGGCCAAGTGGCCCATATGTCACGCATTCACAAGCTCACCACTTAGTGGGGTGGTTATTCACCATAACCGCCTATGAACTTGGCATTCTCGCATAACCGCATGAGTTCCAACTCGGGCGTGTCTTGACTCGGCTCCAACACTTGCTCACACAATCGGGACGTAACCACCCATCGAGTAAATGCTTAGCTCGGTCCTTGTTGCTTGCATGCCTATGCAACCGTGCATGTTTGACACTCATCACTCACCTGGCCTTGCTTCATCTCGTTCGACGTTCGTACACTTGCATCACATGGCACTCGATGCCTGAGTGTACGCACACTCGCATGTTCGGTTGTTTGTCTGCTCGTGTACACAAACTCGATAGGCTCACCCCACGTATGCTTTCAGTACTTGGCACACCCAATGTCCGACATACTCGACACCTCTCGCTCCCAATCCTCATCGATGCACCAGCTTGGCACGCCCGACACGTCCTACACTCATTGCACTCGGCACGTCCGACACGCCTGATGCATCCCGTGCATCCTTGGTCTGATGCCTACATCCATCGGCCCAACTCTTCATGTCCACCTTCGGGTCCCATCGAATCACCTAGGATAGAGACGACTCGACAACATCGTTTCGAGACATGCCGATTCCACGACACATCTCGACTCCAAACTTTGAAGGTCTATCACTAATTTATTATTGCCACCTTTTGAGTGATGTAACAAACCATATGTTATTATGTTAACTAGATTATAACCTGTTGAATTTCGACATAAAATTACTTTACGTTGTGTTATGGTCATAATAAATAGAACAATCTTTATGTTTGGACGATACTTCTGAATATGATATATATATATATATATATATATATATATAGTGAGATTCAAATAAGAATCATTTTTAATGTAAGAACTAAGAATCATGAAAATTCGTTATGGACAAAATGAATTCATTATGAAAGTTAATGCATCCGATGAGAAAATTATTGATCAAAAATTTAGAATTTCCACCGTGGTTCGAATCCATGAGGACAAAATTTTCATTTTTTCAGATTCAATAACTTTCCCAGCGGATTCATCAACTTTCACACCGAATTTATCAATTTTTGGTTCTCATGTTCTTAAGATAAAAATGATTCTTATGTTAACCCTTCAATATATATATATATATAGTTTGGTTCAAATGAGAACAATTCTTATCCTAAAAACTAAGAACTAAATGAATTCGTTATGAAAGTTGATGAATTCGTTGAGAAAGTTAATGACTTCAAAAATTCAGAATTTTTCATCCGAGTTCGAATCCCATGAGGAGCGAAAATTTTATTTTTGGATTCAAGAACTTTTCCAATGGATTCATCAACTTTCACCGTGAATTCATAATTTTTTGTTCTCACGATAAAATGGTTCTCACGTTAACCTCATATATATATATATATATATATATATATATATATATATATATATATATATATATAGTGAATGATTAAATGAGAACTTCAAATTTTTGAGAACTAAGAATTAATGTGGTCCATCCATTTTATAATCTAACCGTCAAGATTAATTATAACGCTTATTGTCATTAGATTTTAATGGTAATTGTTCTCATATACACAATCAATGTGATTACATGCACAACAACATGAATTACATGAATATAATATTGAATTGGAATGTAATAGCACGCACAAGAACTACGATTACGTAAACAATAACATAAATTACACGAACAAGAAGAAAATTGTGAAAGCTCCACATAGCGAAAATTTAGAGATTTGGCTGTTTTTATCATTAAATAAGTATAAGTCGTCCGATCTTATTCAATTTAACGATAATTGTTAGTTCTTATTTCTCATTTAAGAGGCCGTTCCATCTATAACCAACCATTTCCGAGTTGTTGACAGTGGCAGAACATGACAATTAAGTGAAACAATGAGACTACGGTTCAGACATCCGGAATTATTGACTATGGTAGAAAATGAAGATAAATTGAAATGTTATAGGGTTCAGCCACTCGAATATATACTCATAGGTGTCCAAATCTGATTAAAAATTGATTTTACTACTCATTCTCGTCCCAAGCTTGTATAGTAATACTCACTAATTACATGAATCCATATGAAATTACAATAATATAAGTTGTCACAATAATTGGTTATCTGTCGTAAAAACTAGAGCATTACAAAGTAAATATTAATGATAAATAACAAAAGATTAAATAAAAATGAAGAAAATTTCATGAAGGCATGTCAATTAATGTGTAGAACCATTTAGAATTTATATACTCGTACATGTTATGAACCCATTTAAAAAAGTGACTTAACTATTTGTTTCTGCCCTAAACCCGTATAATAATATATGTTGATTACTAAAATTCATTTAAATTTCTAAGATATTTGGATAAATAAATGTAAGTTGTCATAATAATTAATAATCTTTATCAATGAAACCGAAAGACAAAGTAAATAGTAATGATGAATATTATAAATATCCGTTGATTATCAGTTTTCATCTCAAACACATATAGTAACACTCACTAATTACCTAAACTCATTTGAAATTATAAATATAAGTTGTTACAATAATTGATTAGTCGATCGAATTAAGACTAAAAAATAATTTACATTGTAATTTATAAGTAATTTTTTACAAAATAGCTTAATACTTGGTTAAAGTTTAGACTTCCCCAGTTGTTGATTGCAGCAACGAAGCGAAACAATGAGGTTAGGGTTCAACAAATAGGAGTCGTTTCTTACCGAAATGCATGGAGATGAATAGAAATGATGAGGTTGTGCTTCAGCCACCTAAACTCATCTACAGAGTATATATCCATATCAACATACGCCTGCTTAATTACCTAACTTGTGTAAATATGTAAATATAAGTTATTATATTGGTTAACTGTCACAATAAAATCGAACATTAAAAAGTATAAATTAATATTAAATAGTATAAAAACAAAAATTAAAAATAGAGAAAATTTTGTATTAGCATATAGATTAATTTGTGACCTATTTATAACTAATAAACATCTATATCTACCAAACCAAGAACTCACACATTTGTATCTATACCAAACTCGATTTTATTATTCATTTTCATCCAAAACATGTACGAATACCCACTAATTACTCAAACTCGCTTAAATTTATATTTGTAAGTTGTTACGATAATTGGTTACTTGTGAATTCTCATAAAGAATCGATGTGGATTCAAAATTTAATTGTAAAAAATATACAAAATATATCATTTTATTTAAGCTTGAAAACAATGGAGTCTTGTGAAAAATCAATATTAGGCTCAAACTTTATATATATATATATATATATATATATATATATATAGGCGCATGCACGTATACCCAAATCTCATAAGAGATATGCATATATACCCAATGGGATAAAAACATGCAAAATCAGGTAGGTTTATATTCTATGGACAAATATACCCTCATAAGCTGACTTTGTTTTCTGTGTAAAATAACGAGCGGATTAAAAAATGGAAATCTCCTATTGGGAGCTCGGTCGGATTCCGATCGGAACGACCGGAAGGATCGGATTCAATGTCGTTTTATTGCATGCGATCGGATTCTGTCGTGTGCATTGAATCCAAGACATACACACCAACCGGATCCGATCGTTTTTTTTTTTATTATTATTTCGCCTCAATAAGTGCTTTGAATTTTCTCTCAAATTATTGTAGCATTCAATTCATTCACGTGGAACTGATATAATAGGTCTGAATTTAGTACAATAATAGGTCTGATTTTACTGTTGTTACAGTAAATTTGTACAATAATGAGTCTGAATTCATTGTAGCTACAGTAATTTCACGTGAATGCTACACAGACACCCATCATTTGTTGTTGTTTACCTTCTATAAAATTTACGAATTCATTCATTCATTCACATCTCATAACTTCATTTTCCAAAATTTTCAATTGAAGTTGAAGCAGCGTATTTGAAGGAAAACCACGGAGAATTCAATCATTTTCCAATATCAAAGGTAATTACAAAGATCCCCAAAGAATAATATACTATATTTACATGTACGTATATTTTGATTGGGAATTTTGTTTTAATATTTTTATTTATTCTTTCTTTATGTAGATGGACAATTGGAAATTCATTACTGTGAATTATGGTGGAGAGTTTAATAGTGATTGTACGTATATTAGCGGGTGTCAACAAATTGCCCAAATTCCAGATCGTTTTCTTTGCAGCCTCATATACTATATCAATTACGTATTGCAGGCCAATGAATTGAGCACGGATTATCAATTATTTTATTTATCCACATCTCGATATGGTCGGATAATAAAATCATTGTTAACCGATGATGAACTGCTTGCTCGATTGTGCATGTTCAAGAATATCCACGCGTTTATGTAGTTCACAACACTACAATATTGCAGTGGATCAAACCCGGAGAGCCCAATCATTTGATCCACACGAGATGCAAGAAGAATATTTACAAGATGATCCAAGTATGCTTTCGGTGATTGGTTTTCAATCCCAAAGGCACGCTACGAGACAACAAGGCCAATAACTCCTATTCGAATGATGATGTTGATGGAGAAGACGAAGAAGAAGAAGAATATGTACTGAGACCAAGATCTCAAGAGATCGACTCGGATGTTTCTCCGACGACCATCCCGAACAATCAATTTTAAATAATACGCTTATTGATTTTGCGGGATGGATTCAAGAGAAGGAGGACTTCCCAAACTATTATCTTTGATTAATCCAAGCACCTATCCGTAAGATGTCAACCAACCCGATGTCAAGAACTAATTAATCGTTAGTTCCGGTCATTCCGCTCAACGCAACCTCACTTGTTGCTAGTGAAATGGACCCGACAAGGGATGGAGAATTGAGTAGTAATTCATATTACTATAGCAAAGATGATCTCTATCTTCTGTTGGTGTGTGGCATATGGAGTAGGGGCGGAATACGTTGTTGGTCGCTCGGATACAACACGATCGACATTTAAATGCAAACACTCGAGAGGTGTAATTTTGAGTTACGAGCTGCCCAACGAGGTAATATTTGAAAGTTTATATCCGAACACAAATGCCACCGTGATTTGGGTTGTGTTGGACCATCAAGGTTCATTCAAAGATAATTGCAACAGATTATGCTCGAAAATGCGTGGTGAAATCATGAAGCCTAAATCAATTATGGCGAGTTGAAACATGATTTTGGTATCCGTGATCGTTATGATGTGGCTATGAGCCCGACATACAGCGATTGAGTTGATATACGGTCGGCATGATCGGTCATTCCAAATGCTGCGAGTTATCTGCAGATGTTGACACGCACGAATCCCGTATATTTACCGATTATGAGGTCGATGGTGATGGTCGATTCCGCATCTGCTCGTTTGCTCGCTGCATCTATTGTCCCCTTCTATTTTGTTTGAGACCGTTGATCGTCGTAGATGGTACTCACCTCAAGGGAAAGAATAAGGGAATTTTATTTGTTGCAGTAACGAAGGATGCCAATGAGCAAGTGTTCCCGTTGGCGTATCGTGTTGGGTCAATTGAGAATGGTGAATCTTGGTCATGGTTTATCTCACGCATCCAACGAGTATTTGGAAATACTGGAAAACTCTTAATTGTCTCGGACGCACATGTGTCCATAGCTAACGCCATCGAGAGAGTATTTCCACAAGCTCATCACGCCTTATGCTTCTACCACTTATCGAACAAGATTAAACAGTTTCGTGGCATGCTGTGGTGGAAATGTTCCAAGAAGTTGCTTATGCATACGAGCCCGCACAATACCAACGTGCTATGTCTCGCTATCGAAAGCATAAATGATAAAGATACCACAAACCGCCCGTGTAGGACCGTAAAATGGGCCCGCTCAAAGTTCCCCGTGAGCCGTTTTAGTTTCTTAACATCAAATGCAGCAGAGTCATTTAACTCTCGATTATTATGGGCGAGGCGCCTTCCAATATGCTCAATGTTGGAGGCAATCGACTTGTAATTGAGCGGTGGTTCAACGATAGACGAGCGGCGAAGACGTAGGTTTGACAACTATCTCACCGAGGAAACAAAGAAAAGCTTACGATGCGGTGTCCAAAAGTCGTCGTTACTTCTACGACGAGGTCTACAAATGCAAAATATAGGGTGCGATCGGTGTTAGGAACTTCCGGTCGATCTTCAACTCAAATCGTGTTATTGTCGAGAATTTAACCAAGACAGATGCCGTGTTCACACGCAATTGCGCCATTAAGTAAGTTTTAATACTAATACTACACGTCGCTTTATTTTCATGTAACTCATACTAATACTTTTCATCGACAAGGAGGCCGAGAATCCATCCACAATTACGTCGAATCATACTACACGACCAACACTTTAATTGAGACATACAAGTGGTGCGATGAATCATGTCCTCAATACAATGAGTGGTCGGTTCCAAATGAGGTAGCTCAAGCGAATGTATTGCCTCCTATTGTGACAAGACAGGCTGGACGACCTAGAACAAGTCGGATTCCATCCGGTGGTGAAAGGTCTACAAGAAGAGTGCCTACAAACGATATGGGAGAATCGTCTAGCAGTAGACGCCGAGCACCAAAGAAATGCAGTCATTGTAGGGAACCAGGACATACACGAAGGAAATGTCCAAATCGAATAGATGAAGGCATAAGCGATTAATTAAAGTTGTTGTATTTTTTTTAATATTTCGAAATATTGTGTTTGGCACCTTTTATTGTTATTCTTCTTTATATCATTCAATTTTATACATTGTGTTGTGCTATAATAATAATAATAATAATAATAATAATAATAATAATAATAATAATAATAATAATAATAATAATAATAATAATAATAATAATAATAATCAAAACACTATTATATATACATTAAATTTTATACATTGTGTTTTTCTAATCCACCTACACGATAAAATATGTACACATTTAAATTTACACAGAGAAAGTATGTTATTAGCCAAAAAATATTATATGTACACATTTAAATTTACAAATATTAATAAAACTGAAATTTAAGATATTACACATTTAAATTCAAGCGTTTTCTAACTGTTTTCACACAACTCAAAAATAGAAGTAGCTATAATTTTCCTATATGCTGATATATGAGTAGTCCCCCAATTAATACTCGGCGATCCGAATATCGCACGTTCAACGTACATGCATACATATGGACCACAAGCGACGTTGTCCTTCTGGGAGAACTGGTTAGCAGGTGACGGGATAGATAATTCAAGTGGCACGCTTTTTTTCGATATGCCCGAATCGTTGAAGCTCCAATAATCAGCTTCATCCAGGATGAATCCAAATAAATGCAATAGGGGAGCCATCTGCTCGGCGCGGTGTCTCTTGGCATGATCATCTAATCTCCAATATATCGAATCATATAGATCAAGCGTCCAGTCAAGCACTTTGATAACAGCGACGACGTAGTGTGCATCGATAAGGATAGGTATAATCACCTATATAACACAATTATTATAAAATAATTTATATTATTCAAATTAAATATATTAAAATTTAAATATATAACATGATATTGAATTACAAAAATCACCTGTTGCATGCTGGACCAATCGCTCATAGTGGATATTCCGCCGTGCCCTTGATCGGGAAATAATACTCTGGGACCTTCCAACCGCTTGAACAAGATTCCCAACCAACTTGAAGGATTCATCGTTGAGACATTCAAATAAATTAATCGGACATCAATTGAGCAAAGCAATAAATAAATGAATGTAAATTATTGGGAAATCAATACTTACATAGAAGGAGGTGTCCAATATAATCGTGTTTGCATTGTTCATGGTGGACAATACAAGATCGCCTTGATCGCCCTCACTCTACAAATTCGTCATGAACAGATCAATCGCTCACAATAAGAACAATTGAATGTATAAGTATTAATCAATTAATTCAACTAAAATAAATTACAATACTTAGAAATTCAAAGTACTTACGCCTACAGATAATAAGTCGGCGGCTTAAGAATATCCATGAAAATGCCCGATTAAGAACTCCACCACTCTTGGAAATCATCACCGTGCGTGGAGGGTGGCTTCAAGGAAGACTTTGAAGTTCGACACTAACGCCGATCAAACTCACGCGGTTTGCCAAGAATAACATATGGAGATGATAGGCCATCGATGGGAATCGCTGCCGGCCACTCTTCCCGGGTACGTGCCGGTGTCACCACAATACTGTCGTCATTCCGTCATCCCGATGTCATCCTTCGTCATTCCCGATGTGATCCTCTGCATCGGCATCCCTAAAGTCATCCACCGGTGTCCATAATCGGACATTCCTATAGTAGTGGATCTGTGGGACTTTGAGGTCATCCCAATCGACACAATCTGCGAGAAAATATCATTTGACTTAGAAATATTTAAATAAACACAAAATATTTAAATTATTTAATTAAATTGAACTTACTTGTCAACAATCACTAAAATTATCAAACATATCGAAATGAAGTCAAGAAGGTGGGCGATAAGAAGCGGGAGGTGGCTTCGATAGTAGCGGAGGTGGTGGTCGACGAGGGAGGCGGAGGTGGTGGCTCCCGATAGTAAGCGGTGGTGGTCTGGACAGGAGGCGGGAGGTGGCTCTCGATAGTAGCGGAGGTGATCACGATAGGAGTCGGGATGTGGCTGCTGATAGGAAGTATGAGGTGGCTCCTGATATGCACTAGGTGGCTCCTGATAGGAAGCACATGGTGGTTCTTGATAGGATGGCATGGCCTTAGTCCTACCAAACTCGTGCACGTAATGTCGAGTGGCGCGCGCATGTCCGCCATCACCGATTCCGTGCCTCATCAACTCGATTGCCGTGCACGGATGAGTATGATGATCGGATGGAGAATGGGTCGGTGTGCGTCGCGAACGACCATGACGGACAGCACCAACCAATTCCTTAAACCAACCCTTCAACTTCGTCGTCATCCGTACCTCAACCTCCTCAAGGTGCTTCCTCGATAGCTCGGTCACCCTCCGAGCATGCCTCGATAGGTCCTCTAGAACCGACGATCACTAGGTCGTGGGTGATCGCCGCTCGAGGAAGAAGTCGGAGGAGGACTCGCTTCGCTTCTCCTTTGACGAGACGTGGACGGTGCTCTCCGATCGGAGCCCTCAATATCATGTGCGCTGTGCTGTGACTCCTCAACGGGATGCCGTCTCGTACTACATCTCGGACGCGAACGTGAAGTACCCTCGGAGGTACGAGAATTCCCATCATCGTCACCACTAACGACTCGTGCTCGTGGGGGAAATTGTTCGCCATCCCTCAACGGATTTTGGGGCTCTATATAGGGCACACCAAACGCCTCGTCGTGTTCGAGTGATATCCAGTACCATGTGTCCATTTCTTCTTCCGTAGCCAGTATGATCTGAATATCCATATAGTCCTATATATAATTAAAATAATCAAGACTTAATCAAAATTTAAATAATAAATTATAACACAAATTTTAGGATATGCAAAAAGTAGTACCTGAGATTCAAATAAAATCGATAAATCATCGATCGAGGACTTGCTCTCAATCTCAATCTCAAGCATCTAGGGTAGACATACCGGTCTACATATTTCCCAATGACCCACCTGCACTGTGTATGATCTCGAGCGACCAAACAACCAATGCCCAAGTCGGTCCATAAAATGGTATTTTTATTCGCTTGAATTTGATATAAGTAGCGGCGCATACACCGATACTAATATGCACCCCACGAAATCTAGAGAATAAATCCAAATCATCGACCAATGCCTGCACTCCACTAATCCACCAAGACTGGGATCTACAGATAATAGCATCCCGTATAGCATAATAATATGCGCAAGACGGAGGTATAAACTACCATCCGTGATAATCTATATGCACGCCCTATCGTAAAAACGCCTACTAAGTCCGCAATAGATATATGGTCGAACGCGTAAAGCTCTAAACACTCGAACACGTTGCAACCGGTGTTTCTACTAAGATTAAAAGACGAGCTTCCAAAACTTAAACCGGTGACTAGTGCATAGTCATGAACAAGAAACAAATGCTCCGTCTGCTCATATGAAACCATACTAGACCATCATTCGTCATAATCGACGGAAATCACGTGGTGCAAAGCCATGTTATTTTTTGCACCAGCTTCAGCTAAGTAAATGATCAAGCATCCACTAGCAAACATATCCAAGAACTCTTCACCACCAATCTCCAATAATCTAGTCTTAATGATATCTAAATAATTGATCCTATAATATGTGCTAATTTGGACCACAACATTAATCATCTCGGTCTCACATAATCAACATCACCCTAACAATAAAAACAATAAAGTGTATAAATATCATAAAATAAAACATATAATAAAGCATAATAACACGTTTAGCATAATTAAGCATAATAAATCATAATATACATTTTAACATATTAAATAAATAATAGCATATTAAACGCATGTGTGCTAATTAAGTAGCAGGATTAACTAATAAATAAGCACGCTTAACTAATACATTATGATATTATCAATAAATAAGCACGTTTAACTAATAAATTATGATATTATCAATAAATAAGCACGCTTAACTAATAAATTATGATAAGCAGGTTAAGGCGGCGTGTGTGAGTCTTATTTACTTTTATGTTCAAGTCAAGTTAAGGTGGGGATTCCTATATTTTGTATTTGTAGATAAGCACGTTTAAAATTAATAAACTATGATAAGCGATTTAACTAACTAATAAACCATAATAAACTATGATAAACTATGATAAGCAAGTTTAATTATGATAAGCGATTTAATTAATAAATTAAGATAAGGTGTTTAATTATGATAAGCGATTTAACTAATAAACTATGATAATAAGCACGCGCTTAACTAATAAATTCGAATAATAGCATAAGCACGCTTAACTAACTAAATAGTAACTAACTAACTAACCAAAATAAGAACCGATCGGTCTGTTTGATGGAATCCGATCGGTGTTTAAGGAATCCACCGGTCGGATTCCTTAAACACCGATCGGATTCCGCCTGGAGAGCGAAGAGCGACGCACCGAGAAGCCATGGTGCGAGATTTCCGACGACAGAGCTATCCGATCCGAGAGAGCGAAGAGAGCGAGCGGCGGTGAGAGGAAATACGGGAGGAGAGTGAAGGGGAGAGTGGAATCTGGGAGGGGGAGTGAAATCCGAGAGGTTGAGAGTGAATCCGAGAGGGAGAGAGTCTGGTATATATTGGGGGAGGAATCCGATCGGATCCGATAGGTAGAGAAGAATCCGATCGTCCAATTGGATTCCACTCCCAAATAAGATTCCAACATCATGCAGCACTTTTCACTTTTAAGTCAACTCGTTCCCCACACAATGTTTTTTCAAGGCTATTTGGGGTATCTCTTCCTGATTTTGCATGTTTTTATAACGATTGGGTATTTGTTCATTCATTTTATGGGATTTGTGTAGTTTTCCCTATTCCCACATATATATATAGGAGAGATCAAATAGTACCTGAGTCTAAGGTAGTATGTAGTACTCAATCTCATCCACTCATCTCATAGATCCTATGGTGGAGATTTTTTCGATTTTTAAGCTTAATTTCTCTGATTTCGTTATAGTAATGGCAGACTAGTAATTTGATTTGTTATGTGATTGCGAAAAACAAACCATGCATTTAGTTGAATTTAACAATGCATTTAAATGAACACAAAAATATATTCAGTTGAACACAATAATGCATGTAGGTTGGAAACGCGCGCCCAGAGCCCAACGCACATCCCGTTCCAACAAGACGCCCGGTCGCGCTGCGTGCTTCGTCGCCCGATCTTGCGCGTCCATTGGCCAACAATGCATTTTTACGTTTTATAAGATGCATGAACGTGTTTTCTTAAATGCATGCTTGTGTTTTGTGCCAACATGCGATTTTATGTTTTGTTAAATGTAGTTTTATGTTTTTCGACCGTAAATCTCTCATCCATCATTCTCCATCAATTCCGCCATCTCTTTCCCCGATTAATCGGCGAATTTCACCGTGAACCATCTCTCTCGATTCTTCAATCCTCTATCAAATTCATCTTCTATTTTTTCTCAAAATCCATCAATTTTGTTTTGAATTTTTTTCTTCTTTTTTCTTTCAAAATCTATTATTTTTTGCTGTTCGTATATATTATTGTTGTTGTCCGCCGCCGTCCGCTGCCGCCGGCGTCGTAGCCACCGCTGCCGCCATTGTAAAAAAAAATGGAAGAAGAAGAAGATAGGAGGAGAAGAGAAGAAGAAGAATACTGATTTGCTTTCTTTCCATTTTACCCCTTGTGAAAATTAAAAAAAAAAAAAGAAGAAAAATGAGCTGCCACTTATCAGCTTGTTCGGGTACTATGGGAATCCAACCATATATATATTGATTATTATAAAAACCATCATTAACCTATAAACTACGAACTCTTGAAACTGTCTGAATTCACCGTGAAAGCGTCTGAATTCGCCATGTAAGTGTCTGAATTGAGAATACTAAAAATTTGCCTCTCATGGGATTCAAACCCAAACGTTTGAATCCATCAAGTAGGTGATGAATTCACCGTAGATCTTCACGAATCAAGGGATGAAAATGGTTTTATTTTATACTTTAAGATTGGTTTGTATTTGATCTCATTCATATATATATATATATATATATATCATTTTATGATCAAATTAAATTTAAAAATAAATAAATTATTTATCCAATATATTTATTTTGTCAATTTGTTTTACTTTTCTTTCCATTCAATCTCTTGGCTAGCCCATTCCCACCGGCTTGTTTCGGTAAGTCCAATTTTCCAAAATTAATATGACATTCTTATTAGTTAACATATTTTATTGATATAAATTGTGTTTAGTGCCAAGTGCACTTGCATTTTCAATTTATATTCACTAATGTGTGAATTTTAATGCATCTAAACCATGGCCTTATGTAATTATGTTACAGTTTACATTCAGGTTCATAAATATTTTAATTAAATAAAATTTATTTGATTTTATTTCTTAAAGATAAAATTTGTTTTAATTATTCAAGAATAAATTTATTACGAAATTCAAAAATAATATTGAAAAAATACGTTATATAATCCACAAAATTCTACATGGGATGAGTAAATTAATGTAGTGTATTTTTCTTTAATCGTATCATACAAATGATTATTTAGTTTTTATTTTACGATTCTTGAACCAACACTAATAATAATAATAATAATAATAATAATAATAATAATAATAATAATAATAATAATAATAATAATAATAATAATAATAATAATAATAATAATAGTAGTAGTAGTTGTAGTAGTAGTTGTGGTGGTGGTGGTGGTAGTGGTAGTAGTAGTTAATTGGTAATTAAATTTAAATATTTCAACCTTATTGTATTTTAGACTCAATTTTAAAATATCTTAATGATATCTCAATCTTTGATTTACTGAAAATTTGTTTATCCTAATTTTTATATGAGTTTAGAACGATATTTAAATATCTATTCAATATTAAAATTTAAAGTTAATTAAAAAGCTATTGGAATGTGTTATAATTTTCTTATTGAACGTTTCAATGATTAAGTAATTTAATTGAAAATTGAAGGAACAATTAGAAGGAACTGACTAGTTAAGAACTTAAGATGGAAGTTCGAATGTCCAACTCAACAACCTCTATCATCACTTATCTAGAGAAAATGAACTATCATAGCTACAAATTTAGTTCAATTGGTTGAGAATTAAGGTGATAGTCGGTATGTAGGAATAAAATTAAATAGAAATGAAATAGATTTTGAAATAGAATTATGATAAAATAGAATAGAATAAACATGTGATTCATATATATAAAGAATGAACGAATATGAATTAAATGAAATAAATAAAATAATGATTATTATTATTATTATTATAAATACTATTATTTTTGGTTATTATTATTATTATTATAAGTAAATAAAATAAGAATAATTTTATTAGATAAAAATTAATTTTGATTAATCTTATATTCATGAGAATAGATAATATCATAGAAAAGAGATGTAATAACTAATCATATCCCAATTTATGAGAACAAGTATTTATTCGAAAATGATAATTTTTGTTATAACTTTTTTTATCAATTATAAAATTAAAAATAAATATAAAAATTATAATTTTATTCTGATGTGCTAACCATCACCTAATAGATTTGAAAAAATAAAAATGAGCCGCCACCGAAAACTTAATCTTTGAAACATACGATGTCACTGTCGCGAAATGCCTACGTGGCCCAAAAAGGCAAAAGGTTTTTGCGCTTTTTAGTATTCTATATAAAATATCCTGAGATATTTTTGCTTTCATCTACACTCGTAATGCTCTCTGCAGCGCGTGCCTCTCACCTACTTTGTCTTTTCTTTTTCATACACTTATCTTTTTCTTGCCAAACCGCCCAAACCTATTCAAGTATTCTCTTCTTCTAATTATTTAATCACAAAATAATTGAAACTATTTGTTATATTTTTATTTGAATAATTTAAAGTTATGGATAGACTTTAATATCTTTTTAGGCTCGTCGCATATTATATATTTTTTAAGTTATTTTATTTAAGAGAAAACAGAAAATATTTCTTGGCGTTTACAAATATTGAGCAATATTGATAATGAAAATAGTATTGTAACACAATATGATATTTTAGAGTAAACACAATATAATTATACATACTAATCACACAACATTTAGGACGGCAAAAACATATTAAATGAATGTGTAATATTTAAAATTTATTCCAACATTTGAATGGGATAGAAGTTTTTATTTTATTATGCTATTTTTGACAGTCTGTGCACTGAAATTCTACAATATATATTTTATTGTATTAGAAACAAAAAATAAACATGTTTTATTTGAGATTTTATTAGAAACAAAAAAAAAGGAAATAAACATGTTTTAAAATATATCTTTATTTCGAGTACAATGCTAGTTTTTATTTATTTTTCTTCTTTTCAGTTGCTGGAGAAGAGAGGAGGGTAGTCGGGACCCCTATCCTAATTACTACTCCATCCGTCTCTGTTAAAGTATGAAACTGAATTGACTATATATTTAAATTGATCTCGGTGATCCAACTCACCGCAGAGTTGGATCGAGGTTCGGGGCTCCCGAGCTAATTTTGGGTTTATGTTTTTGGGTCCAGTAACCCAAACGAGCTTATGATTAGAGTTTGATTATTATCTATTTAATAATCGCTTTCTCCATATAATCAGATTCAAACATATAATGAAGTCTCGGCTTGGCATACTGAATCGGGTAAACAATGTTTGTGTTCTTTATTTTTCGTCATGATTGTGGTGTATTTTTGTAACACGTCCCATCAAGATGATATATTTTGTTGTTGTTCCATCCAAGATGACTTGTTTCGTTTTAAGAAATAATTATCTCTTCAAAAGTTATGGGATCTAATTTTATCACTTTATCCTCTTCTCCTAAATAACCACGTAAGTTAAAAGAATGAATTTGAGCGGTGAGACGAAAGAAGTAAGTTTTTTTTTAAATATCAGTTTTATTATTTTATTAATATCCAAAATACGATATCAATTTTAAAGGCTGGTGGATTGGAATTTGGAGCCATAGCCTAAAAATCAGAAATTCAGACTAGTTTTGTAGGTTGTGAATTGAATTTCACGCGGCAGAGATGCGTATCTGTTCGCCAATGAAGAAAGATAAGCAAAAACCGCCCCAACTCCCGAATAGCTATAAACCCCCATTTCTCAATGTGCGAAATCGCCGCCTTCCTCTGAATCGAGCATGGACGAAAACCGCCACCTCTCCCCCAAATCTACCGCCACCGAGCAGGGCGACGAGATCGAAGGCGATCCGGCTGTTTGGGCCGCCTTCTCCCAGAATTTCCGGCAGGTGCAGTCGGTGCTCGACCGCAACCGCCTCCTCATCCAGCAGGTCAACGAGAACCACCAGTCCAAAGTCCACGACAATCTCGTCAAGAACGTCTCTCTAATTCAGGAGATCAACGGGAATATATCCAAGGTCGTCTCCATGTATTCCGATCTCTCCTCCAATTTCACCACCGTCTGCCACCAGCACCGCGCCGACGGCGATGACAAGGGAAACTCCGGCGACAAACGCTGATTGAAATTCGCAAAGTGAAGTTCAGTCGCAGCCGCAAAGTAACTATATTAGTGTGTAATTTAGTTTTATTTTTGTGTTCCTGTGTTTCGGCTTCGAATCTGGTATATTTGTACTCTACAATCATGTTCCAAATAAATTTTAAAACTGCTATCAATTTTCTCAACTCTTATTTGAGTAATCATCCATCTTCGCTGTTTCTAATTATGTAGACTTTTTTTCCCTTTAAAAAAGAACTAAAGATAAAACGATCATCCTAAATAAATTCTCCCTTGTAATGGATCATAGAGCATAAGTAGTGCAATCTCGACTGCCACATGAAATTATCCGAATATTGTACAAAATAAATAGAAAGTGCCTCTTTTCCCGGTCACGCTAATACTAGGATAATCGAGCACTAGCAAGTTCGAGCTCGATTGCTTTACTATTTTAAGTTTTTTGAACCGTGCTTCGAATTGTTTGGTTCTTCGACTTGTGTTTTGAAGAATTCGATTCATGTGCTAAACAATCGAATTTCGAATGAACTTTTCTCAAACTGTTTTCCGAATTGTTTGGTTCTTCGAACCCTATTCCGAATGACTTGGTTAGTTTAGGGCTAGCTTTGAATTGCTTGGTTCTTCAAACCGTGCTTTGAACGGCTCGTCTTGTTTATTATAGTCCTAGTCAAAATTGAAATTATGAAGATCTCATTCGCTAAGAGAAGTCGATTTGTGTTTTGTTGTGGTGTCGCTTTGCCGTTGAGTTCATTCTTATCTCGGACTACAGTAACAACTCTGTCCCGATTCCTCTCAAGTGCAATAGCAAGTCTCCTTCACATTTACTATGCATGTACACACACACAAAGGACAGCAGCATCAACGCACAGGCCCCAAGGACAAAGGCAACGGTCGAACTTAACAACCCCATCAAAAGGTCAGCAAATGAAAGAAACCAAGAAAAAAAGTACACGCCGCTGCGATTAGGGCATAGAATAAAAGAGCCCCACCTTTGGAGAGTGAGTTGGGCTTTTGGGCCAACAAATAACAACATATTTGTATTGAAGAATTTGCGGACCAACACAAACTCATTAACGACCGTTTGACGTGACAGAGTCAAGGGGATGAAGTAAATTCTTGTTACATATAACGTGTAACAGATGTATGTCGTGAGGTGTGTGTGTGTGTGTGTGTGTATGTTTTACCAGCTAAAAACCGGGAATAAAACAACGCTACTAAGCTGTATCCGTCTATTATAAAAGTCTAAAGTCCAGTTACATATGGTGAGACGAAATCGACAGAGCAAAGAGGATTACAGAGATAATTCACCACTGTCTGAAACAATCACTGTTGCTTTGGGCATTCCGCTCTCTGTTCCTAGTGCTTCAATCTTCTTCACAACATCCATACCTGAAAGCACTTGCCCGAACACCACATGACGCCCGTCCAACCTTCAAAACATGACAACCGAGCTTTAGATATACGTTTTAAGCACCAAGGCATTTTCCAATAGCCACGCGAGGCGTAGGCCTCAAGGTGGTTCAAGGCGTAAGACTGAAGCGTAAATCATAAAAACACATAAATATTATAACTATTATAATAAAAACACATAAATACATAACAAATATATTAAAACACATAAAAACATAAGTTCATAATCAAGTACTTCTAAGTCTTTAAAATCTTAAACTCAAGTCTAATAATTATTGGCCACTCTAAGAAGCTTGAATGATCTCCATCTTCATCTCCACTTTCAAAATCAGCAGGAGAGAGCGAGAGAAGGAGAGAGCGAGAGCTGGAGAAATTAGGTCTTAATTCACTCAATTAGGGCTATTTTTTATCAGCCCACTAGAAATTAAACAAAAATAGAAACCCATGCAAAAAAAATAATGAAAGCCCAAAAACATGAAAAAAATGAAATTTGGAAGATAGCGCGAGGCGTCCACCTGGTCCACCTCAACACCTCAGTCTGGTTGAGGCGCCCGCCTCTTGCACAACAGGTGAGGTGCCGCCTCGTAGGCGGTTTCCAGGGGGCTCGCACCGAGGAAGCCTCACCAGCGCCTTTTTAAACCATGATGGCAACAAATTATAATGTAATAACAGAAAGTCCTTTGTGAATGAATCCTATTAAGTTAATCAAGTAGTTAATGGTTATCCAAAAACCTAAGCAGCATTTGCCTCTATTGAAACCCATCTAGTTACCCTGCACTTTTATTCTTTATTGTTTACTTACCAGCTTGTTTTCACTGTCGTGATGAAAATTGAGATCCGTTTGTATGCACTCCAGAATTTGCCATTGAGAGAACTCCTACGAAGAGAGTATGTTTGCAAGTTCAGCAGTGAGGAAAACAACGTTGCAGATTGGAACAGCTTCCCTTTGTAATGACAGTTGAGTAATTGATTACTTACAGCTGATGGATTGAAACAGAAGATACTCACCAGGACCTGTGTGTTTTAGCTTGAAGTTCTCATCAGGAAATTTATCACCATATATAGATTCCCCTCCCCTCCCATCGCCTCGTGTGAAATCACCTCCCTGGATCATGAAACTAGGTATGATCCTATGGAATTTGCTGCCTTTGAAGTGAAGCGGCTTCCCGCTTGTTCCGGTTCCTTTCTCCCCTGAGATGAAGTTTTATATTAGAATATCTAAGTTGCTTGGCTTTTTATTAGCAACTCGGTCCAAGCAACAACATGGCAATGTAGTTCCCATCTGCACATTTTGTGCCTGTGAACAGACTACATAATTAAGGAAATTTGGACCAACTACCTACAGAAATGGAAAATTTGTACTGCGATAATTTGAGTTTTCACTTAGATAAGACATAGTTACCAAATGTAACAGTTCATGCAAGTCCATATCCAGAGTGCAGAATATATCAAAGAAACTTACTGAACATCATTATCTGTAAAACAGAATCAATGCACTATAAGGGAGAAAATGTTACTCGGCTACCCGTGCATAGAGCTCGAAAATTTTCTGCAGACAGAAAGTGAGAGATGAGCACAAATCCGTTCATGAAAACTAAGATAAAAGAACGGAAATTATAATTGCGTGCACTTGGAAATTTTACCTGCTGTTCTTGGCACAGTTTTTCCATAGAGTCCCATCACAACTCGACCTGAAAATGCCACTAATAATCTTATTATTAGACGTTCAAGACAAACATCATTTGCAAATGTGCTCATTGATAATCTATACCAATTAGCAATGCATAACTCCAAGAGTAACTCCTGGGCATCATTCGAAGGGTGCACTAGGATATTCAAGTTACACTAACCCTTTTTGAGTCTGTAACAGGAAATACTCTCAGAGGTCACTATGTTTTGAATTAATTACTGAACGAAGTAGTCATAGACGGCAATTGCAATGGCTATCTAAGTGAGAGCTAGATTGGGTTAATAGAATGAGGAAATGAGAATGTGAAGGGAATCGTGGTGAAATCACTTCATGACCTCCTATAATGTACATTTATACAATACAGAATGGAAGTGCAGCCGAGCAGGTAGGAGTGCAAATTGATTTGCTAGTGACAACTTTGGTTATTGTTTGACAGAGAAGATTTAGAAATAGAAAATAAAGAGGCAAATTAGGTGATGAGGACATGCTTGCTTAGGCATACGAGATTGCGATTCAGCTGAAACAGATCCACACTTCTTGAGTTAGCCATGCCAAAAATACAAGGAAAAAGCTTTTGTGCAGAGTTACTTCTTTAGAAGTTAGAACAATTATTATCATTACCACAAAATTTTAGGAGCTTTGAGAACATGCTATAAGCTGTGTCTGCTCCCAAAGGACCCAAACATATGAAAACTTTTAATCTAAGAGTAATTTTGCTCTTGCTCATCCACTATGTAAGCTTAGGTACATTATGCCAATTGAAACGAGGAACATATGCAGAACAGAATGACATTAGTTGCGATTCCTCATTTTACAACAAGTTAACACTGCACACCATGATACTTGTGAGAAGCACTATACAATATTCTTTATTTGTTTTCTTTGGTGCCGGGATGCAAAGCAACTGACCTTTTTCCAAATAAGTCATACAACAATATGTTCAGATATTCCAACTTAACAAACATGACTTTTATATACAACATAATGCACGTAGCTGATATGATTCTGCAAAACCATTTTCTTATCATCATAGCCAACAATATGTAAACTTTGTCCATTCAACTAAAGTCAAGGAGTCAGTTTTGCATTTGTTGTTTAAACTTCTGCCAAAATTAACTGAATTATATCACAATTTCCACAAACATACTAATGAATAATGATTGGTGCAATACATGATAACAATAACTTAATAATTTATAATTTTATGTGCTTCCAGTGCCTGTCAAAATACTACTTTGAAGCATCCCAAAACTTTGGGACTGAAATTGTTTGGTGCATGCTCCTTCATTATGTGACTAGAGGTGCATCAGTATAAATATGTGATATGTGTGTGTGCGTGCATGCACGCATGTCTGCAATTTCTGTGTGTTTTAGTTCAATACTTCTTTGTAGATCTGGGGGTTTGCTATGAAATAAATAGTATATACATACTAAAGAAAAACCATGGACGGTTCAGAATTTCCATCACTATCTAGGGTAGCGCTTACTAGCTAGGATTTGATCTTCAGCTGGAATGCAAGGCACTTATCCCACCAATATCAACGTGACATATATATGTGTAAACTGGCATAAACATGGACAACAGTTCATACATTTACAAATTGCTTCAGACTAATCAACTTTCAAGAGCATGGTGAAAATAAAGTCAAGCAATGCCTTACTTGATATATTCACTCATATCATTATAGAGGTGGAATCAATACATTTATGTTGCAGGAGGGGGATGTAAAAGGTGTTCTGACATCGATTTTAATCAATTCAAATGAAATAATATTGTCTTGAAAGTTTTCATAATTTATATTTTTTTGCCTCTGTAAATATATGCCACATATACAATAATATGGTATAAGAGATGAGTTCTGGTAGAAACCCTCTCTAATATAGAAACTAGGAAACAATCTGATCCAGATCTTGACTAAACTGGATGATCATGATTGATTGTCATGTTGAATATTGCATCCTTATATATACAATAATGCATTCTTCACAATAATAAATTTTATATATGATAATGCATTTTATATGTTATAATAATGAATTCGTTTATGACAATCATAGATCATATAAAGATCAACAGTCCAGATTGAATTTGTTCCTAGTAGAACAAGAGGGATTTTTTTTATCTGACCCTCCTGCTATATAGTACAATATTTATGTATATCAAAGTATTATTCTTTTCGAGTTAATTCCTTTATTCCCAATCCCCAAAAGACCTTACAGATTGAATACCAGCTATCTGCATTTGCGTGCAAAAAACGACATAAACCACATAACCATTCAGCAGCTTGCATCTAACATTATACGCAACATACAATCAGAAATATAGAATGCTAAATTGTTCAAACCGATCTTGATAAAACTATGCCAAAATAAAATGACACTGCTTTTAAGTCAAGTATGCGCGTCGGCTTATTATCCTCTATGCCACAAAAGGATCATAAGAGAAACATATTCATCACGTACCTATGTGCTTCCCATTAATTTCAATGTCAAAGTAAACTTTATATGTCACTTGATCTGCATCCTCCGCCAATCCCACCTACATAAATCCGACCAATTATAGACGAATTTATGACAAGGACAAAACTTATAGGACTATGAGATCGAAGTTATTGTTTTCGGTTAAAGATTCAACCTCATTGACAAGCTTTTCATCTACTGCAGAATTCTGGTCCGACGAAACCCCGGATCACTTAACCGATTCTGAAATACAGATTATGGAAGTTGGAGTTAATAAGGGACAAATGGTGCAGGAACTAAATCAAATCAAAATCAAAGAAGAAAAACTTACCAGAATTAGAGCAAGGGTGCCAAACAGAATAACAATCCACAAAATCACAATAGGGAGTAATCTTCTGGTGTTGGCCATCTCAACATTCGAAAATCAAGTAGCTTTTGGTATTCAGCGGTGGAGGGGAAGAGGAAGAAAGATTTGCCACGCTTTGATGAAGGCGTTGTTGGTTCAATTTGGGGAAAAGAGACGTTGTGAGAAGTAAATTAGTCATTAGCTGCAGTAAAAAAGTTCAGGGCATTGCCCAAGAATACCTTATTTTTCTATCTTCTCTATACTTTATTTCATTTTTTAAAAATATCTATATTTTATACCTATTTATTAATTAAAATATATTATTATATTCCATTCACTATCAGAACCCCATAATTTTAACTTTTATATATGGTTAAGCTATTTCCACTCCAATTATTGCTATTCCAATGAAATAATTTAACTATGTATATGTATTTTTTTATGTGGTATTTTACTGAAGTAATTAAATTCTCATGGATGGTATACGTTGAATATCGGCTGAAAACTTTTCTCATGCCATTGCTGACTTGGTCAGTGGTCTGAGAGGTAAACAACGCCACATACAAGTATATAATTTGAAGATTTTTAAATGTTGATCATACGCTTCTAAAATGGTATCAGAGTCTAGGTTTTATTCAAGAATTATTTAATATTTAGCATGTTATGTGTTATCCTAACGGATGAGACTCAAAGAAAAATATAAATCCGAAAACTTGTCCGAGATGCGAAGCATACATGTATGCTTACCAAGTTTTGGAAAGTGAACAAGAAGACCTAAATAGAAGGCTTGGGTTTTTTGAAAGATGTTTTGAACAAAATGTTCGAAACCATTGGCAACCGTAAGTCGTTCAAGCATTCCATGAGAATATGCTAATAACGGAAGAAAAGCTTATCATAACGCCCAACTCCAAGAGGCGTGGAGGATTTCCTAGAGAAGTACCCATCCACCACACAATTGATGGAGACGAAAAACAAAGGAGCAACATCCTCTCCCAGTTATAAGGAAATTTCATCGGATTCTTCAAATTCGACGGATTTAAGAGAGATCCAGAAGACAGTGCAATACTACGACAACTGTCTATATGACGTTCCACAAGAGTTAAGCAGGATATCCATGCAACATGAAGAGATTCTTACCACACTGCGGAGTATCCAGAGGAAGATCGAAGGTATTGAGCGAGAAGCAGGCCTGAGATTGGTCAATAAATCGCCGGTGATATCAAATTCAAACCCATTAGGATGGGCTAGGATAAAGCTTGCACCGAAAGAATAATCCAACTCTTTAGAATATGAATCTTGAGAGAGTCGGATCGAACGAGTTGCAAAAGTTAGCGAATCATTCGTTAACCTCAATATGGTGGATCCAAGATGAACCGTAACATTCGAAAGGAGAACCACCAATCCAACCACAAGGACACCATGGGTGATCATATGAGATCAAGAGGCGAATATGAGTCCGCCGGCGACCGATTAAGAAACAAGCCGAAATCGTAATAACAAAGATATGACAAGCGTAATCGAATAAGAGAAAGAAGACGAGGCAAAGAGTGCATGAAATCATGGGTGAGGGTTATATGTTCTAACCTCTCCTTAGAGGAAATTTTCGAGAATAATAGTGAGCTTGAGGGTGATTTTGCAGTAGATTAGCTCCATAGATCGAGTGGTACTCACCGACGCGCATATCTTAAATACGGGAGATTGGGCAACCGGATACAAGATTTATTCTCTGTGACATGAATGAAGATCAAAGCACGAGTCTCGATCTTATTCTCATCCCGATCCACCTCGAGGAGGAAAATCGGTGCCTATTCAAAGGTAAACACGATATTATTATATTTATGGAAATGGATCCCTACGTGTTGCAATTAATTATATAGACGCTATGCTAGAATATAATCAATGTATGGTGAATTAAACATCCAAGATAGATCCTCACCGAGAGGTCAAAATCGCTTCGATCCGCTCACACCGTATGAGGTAGCCCTACGTGTTGCAATCGATATCGCTCGCTGGATTAATTCACGCTTGATTATTCACGCGCAATATATTAATTGTTGATCCGCTGCTCATCGTGGGCTCGCTTTATTTCTTGTCGGATTTTGTTTTTCACCACGAAAAACCGTGGTTAGATTAGATTTTTCCGTAAATCTTATCCGTAAAAGAAGAACGAAGACGAAAGAACGAAGAACGAGACGACGAAGAATCGCCGGAGAAACTAGACGCACGACGCGAGCACGCGCCGCTGCATGCCATGCTGCTCGCGACATCGGGCGAGAGGGCAGGTCGGCAATCGACAGATGGGCGACGATGCGACACGGCTCGCAGCCTGTGGCGCGGGCGCGCCGCATTACGTGCCTCGCACCGCCGGCGCCGAAAGGCGCGGCCGACGGCGCTGTCGCGTTCGCGGGCGCCTTCACGTCCCGCGAGGATACGCGCTTGTCGCACGAGATTCCCGCCGGGCGACGGGCGGCGTTGTCACGTGAGATCCCCGACGCCACGAAGCGGGCTCGCGGTCGCGAGGTCGATCATGAGGCGCGCGCGCCAGCGCTGCGCGCAGCGCAAGAAAGGCGTGGCCGCGACGCTGCGTGCTCGTTGTCGCGGTCGCCATGCGACCGCGAGGCAACCCACGAGCACGCGAGGCGGCGGTGCCGACGACGCGGGTGCGTTGCTGCTGGATGCTTCTGGCAGTACCGACGACGCGCGAGATTCGCGTAGAAACCTCACCGCGATTTTCTCGGAAGCTGCGCTGCGCTAGAGGATGGGCGGCATGTGCGGCGCGCAGATGAAGCCGCTGCTCTATGCTGCCCAAATTTCATCTTGGGCCAACCCGTCCAAACCCGCCAGACCATTTTTTCGCCCGAACCCGCTTTTCCTACCCAATCCGCTTTGGCAAATCCGGTCAAGGCCTGCACGCGAGGCCCATTTTTCAAAGTTTATGAAGATCTATACTTTGCAATTCTATGTAATAGATTAGCAAGAAAGTGTGTTCCACGAGGGGCCACGATGAGCGCTTTTATTTTATTTTAATAGTTCATCGCATGTCGCGATGTTTAAATTATGCGTGATGCTATGTATGTTTAAATAACGAGACAAACATATTATATGTTTTCGTGATTCGATGCGCATAGTAAGCATGCTAGGTTTATCGCTTTTCAAGCATATTTTAGAATTCGAGCATGTTTTACATGTCGAGTTCTATAGAAAAGCATGCTAGATTACGTGATCTCGCATGGACAAACCTTTGAAACAAAAGACTAAGCAAGTAACCCGACATATTAATTTTCAAATTAAAATGTCAAGACTTCCACTTTTTGATCTCTAAACAAAGCGAGACGACCGTGAGTAAACGCCCACACGCGCGGTTTGCTTGCACTGCTTATCATAAGTTTGTTAGATGAGATTTCTAAATAAAACCTTTAAATCTATTAAGAAGGGAGTTTCATGTGTAAACGCCCACACGCGCGGCTTTGTATGTGCGATTTTCATAAGTTCTCTAGAGATGGATTTAAACGAGATAACAAAGGAATTTGAATCAAGCCGTATGGTCCTAGTGAGTATGCCAATTCTAAGAATTCATTTTCTCACGTTAAAATTGTGGTCATTGCTAGACATCACCGAGTACAACTTCCGCAAAGTCCCTTCGCGATAGTGACGTGGTCTAGTGTCCAATCATTAATTTCATTTATCATAAGGATAAGTCGACATGGATTGAAATTAAACGACTAAAAGGTATATTTTAGTCCGGTCGAGGGGTTCATGTAAACGCCCACACGCGGCTTGTATGTGGAATTCCTTGGGCGATTGAGGTTTTAATTAATATTGTTTTATCAAAAGGTTACAATATTATTGTTACGAATTATGTGCGATCATATGCTTATGTGTTTTACATTATCTTTTCGATATGTCTCTTACACCGACATCAATATGCTCGCACAAAACCCTTATCCGTCCGAATTTTATCGAGTGGAAACGAAACATTGAGAATGTTCTCATCATGAAGAAAATCTATTTGTACTCACCACACCTCGTCCCAAGCCTCAGACGATTCATCTATCACGAGGAGCGCATGAGCACGAGAAATGGGACAAATCAAATAGAATGGCAAAGTGCCTCTTTGGTCACCATGTGCAGTCCCCAACTCCAAAGATCAAGAGATGGAAGATGCACCATGATATGGCTAAGTTTTATGAAATCGTATGAGGAGTCGACGTAATCGCTCATCATAATTTGATAAAATCAATAATGTCAAGTTCAATGAAGGAAAGTGATTCGTGCATGACCATGTAGAGCAAATGATCAATCTCTCTGGAGAGCTCGAGTTGTTTGGAGGATATATTGACGACGAGTCGAATCGATATGATCTCAACACTTTGCCCAAGTGTTTTGATGACTCGCTATAAAGCGCCCTTATGATAAGAGTTATACTCTAGATTAATTGCAAGAGGATCTAGTAACCAAGAACGCAAATGGGCAAAGGTGCACGTTTTAGTACGCACCTCAAAGAAAACCACCGCTTATCGAAGACGAAAAGGAAAAGTGGAATTCAAGAGATGCTAAGGCTAAAGAAAGAGTGGGAGTAATACAAAGGGCTCTACCACGTTTGAAAAGCCAAAGGAGAAGGGCAAGTGCTTCAAGCGGTGAGACCCAGGCATCGGAAGGCCAAGTGCCCCAAGCTCAAGGCTCAAGGTACGACATTTGCTTTAGTAACTAAACATGTTTAGCGACTTGTTCTACCCATTCTCGGTAGTAGACACGGTGCGACTAATCATGTTTGTTACACCTGCGTGGGTTCCCGCGGACAAGGGAGCTACATGATGGCGAGATAACGATCTCCATGGGAAACGCGCGAAAGTCGAGGCCGTTGCGCTGGAGATGTTACTTTATGTTTTGATAGAACAGCTTTTAGTATTGAAAGATGTTTTATATGTGCCGGATTTTCGGTGGAACCTTGTTTCGCTTTCAAATTGTTTATTCATGGATATTCGTTATTTTTGATAGTGGTGTTTCTATCATAAGAAATGACGGTTATCTCGTAGCAAGACATTATATAATTCGCTTTATACTATTTCGCTAAACATAATACCTATAACTATGTCGCATCATCTACAAACCCTAAAATGAGAAAGTTTTCTTCAAGACGACACCACATTTCTCCGGCATCTTAGATTAGGTCACATCAATCTAAATAGGATCTAAAGACCGCTAAGAATGAAGCGTTGGGTAATCTCACGCTACTCTGCTCCCACCGCGAATCTCAGATAGAAGGTAAGATGACCACCGCACCCTTCAAGGCAAAGGGTTATAGAGCCAAAGAAGTTGTTGAGCTAGTCCATTTCGACTGTGGGACCGATGTCCACACAAGCTCGTGGAGGTACGAGTATTTTGTCACTTTCATCGACGACACAAGGTACGGATACGTGATACCGCTTCACCGCAAGTCCGAATGCTTTGAGAAATTCAAAGAATTTAAGGCGTAGTGGAGATTAAGCTTGGTAAGTATCAAGTCATCATGGTCCGATCGCGGTGCATGAATACCTCAAGAACGAAGTTTATGGACTATTTGGTGCGCGGGATTACCTCCCACCACTACACCGGCACACCACAACAAAATGGTGTGTCGAGCCAAGAATAGGACTATTTTGGAAATGGTTAGATTAATGACGAGTTATGCAAAGACGCTTATTTCGCTCGGGGTATGCCTTAGAAACGACGGCATACTTGCTAAATCTAGTACCATCCAAGTCACCGAAAAGACCCATTTCGAGTTGTGGTTTGCGCGAAGCCAGTTTAAGCCACATAAGATATGGGCGCCCATCACATGTGCCGAACCCGGCGTCGACAAATCGGAGGCTAGATCCGACGCAAGGTCGCTTATCGCTATCCTAGAGGACGAAGGTGGTTTATTCTATAGTCCTAAGGATCGGGGTCATTATTAAGACTAATGCCCGATTCTTAGAAGAGGATTTTATGACAAACCATAAATCCAAAGTTGAAATCATCCTTCGTGAATTAGAAGATGATTGTATTCCACCACCGATTAAGCCAAAGGTACGAGATGTCGTGTCTAGTGGGAGGATCGACACCGATACTTCAAGAAATTGAAGTGGTCGAGTTCCACCGAGATACCACCGCATAAGTGGCTCCTATCCAAAGAAGTTGTGTAAGATGAGAACCACAAGTTTCGCACCCACCGCCGCTATTGCGCCGGCTACTCGTCGTAGTAGGAGGGTTGTTCGTCAACCCGAGCGATTTATGTTCGTGGGTGAATCTTCGGATTTAGTCTCGGGAAACGAACAGGCAATAATCGACCCATGGATGTACAGTGAGGCGATACAAGACATTGATGCAAGATCATGGCACACCGCTATGGACTTAGAAATTGAGTCCATAACAGCCTATGGATGTATACGAAAGACACTCTACCGATGGCAAGGAAGTCATAGGTAGTAAGGGTATACAAGAGGAAGAGTGATTCGATGGAGAGGTTTCACTTTTAAAGCCGTGCTTGTGGCGAAAGGGTACACTCGATTGAGGGCATCGATTTCGACGAGACCTTTTCACCAGAGCAATGCTCAAGTCCATCGTAATTCTTCCGCCATAGCAGCCCACTCAACCTTGAGGTTTGACAAATGGACGTGAAAACCGCTTACGAACTGTTACCTCGAGGAAGGTAGAGACATCTATATGCAAGAACCCGAAGGTTATGTTGTGAAGGGTGAAGAGCATCTAGTATGGAAGCTTAAGTCCATTTATGGGCTTAGCAAGCCTCACGATCCCGAACTTACGCTTTGACGAGGTGGTAAAGTCCCATGGATTTACCCAACTGCTGAGCGAGAGTTGTGTATCGCTTAGATGTCAACGTGATGTGGTATTTCTTGCACTTTATGTAGATGACATTCTTCTAGTCGGCAACAATGTGAAGTTGTTATCGACGAAAGAGTTGGTTATCCGATCGCTTTGGATGAAAGACTTAGGAGATGCAGCAGACATTCTGGGATCTGGTTTACCGAGATCGCAAGAGAAAATGTTGAGCTTATCTCAGCGCCTTACATCGATACCGTGATTACTGTTTTAGTATGCGGCACCGCCAAGAAAGGATTGCTACCTTTCGCACATGGCGTTCCTTTATTCAAGCGAGCAGCCACCATGATCGCAGCGAGATAGAGGAATGAGACAAGTTCCTTACGCTCCGCCGTAGGAAGTCAAATGTACGCAATGCTATGTACGAGGCCCGATATCTCGCTATGCGGCAGTATAGTAGCAAGATATCGCCTAACCTCGACAAGCTCATTGATCGCAAAGAAGCATATACTCAAGTTCCCGAAAAGGACTCGAGATTATAGTCGTTTACCATGCGATAGTCTAATGACTTTGGGTTATATGCATCAATTTCCAACCCGACCGAGACGAGAAAAGTCTCACTCGTGCTATGTGTTTACCTTGGGAGGTGGAGCCAGATCCTCGCGAAAGGCAAAGAATGATGCATTGCGGACTCTACCATGGAAGTTTAATATGTAGCCGCCTTGAGGTCAAGCATGAGGTCAGATGGTTCAAGAACTACTCATGGATCTAGGCGTGGTACCGGTTTGCCCAAGAGTATCATAGTTTCATCGTGATAACTCGTGCAGCGGCAAACTCGAAGGAACCACGGACCCACAAGGCGACCAAACACATAGAGAAAGTACCATGTCATACGAGAAATCGTTAGACGAGGGACGTGGCCGATTGAAAAGATTGATACGACGGATAACCTTGCGGATCCATTCATTAAAGAGCTCCGCCGCAAAAGTCTACGGCGCACGCTCGAGGACTCGATTAAGCTTGATGGCACCCACTTAGAAAGGAAACTTTTGTATAAGTGGGAGAAGTAAAGTGATGGTTTTGTTTGTAATAGCTAGTAGAGAGACACATTGTATACTAAAAGTTTGCTTTAGTATAAGTGGGAGATTGTTGATTTGTATAACGAAAGCGCTTTGGTTGAGCTTGTATACAATGTTTCGTTACCACTATTACAATCTCCTATCTCGAATTGATTACTTGATTGCATATATCCGTGTCCCTTATCTCATATATAAGTTAGATCACACAAGGTGTAGAAGATCACCAAGTCTTTATGATTGGTCGTTTAATGAGATATAAAAGTTTCACACCGAGACAACTTGAGGACGAGTTGTCGGTATAGGTCATGTATAGATAAGAAGTGACTTGACTTGGTTGCTTGTCTATGCCGGTACGCCTCGACGTATCAAGGATCATAGTGAGATGAGTTCTTCTATCCGACCGTCGTGAAGAACCAAGATCCGGTGACTTACGACGATCTAAACCTCGATAAGGTATTAGGTGAGTATGAGTTGTCGACCATCACTTGACTTGTTATGGGTGAGGGTTATATGTTCTAACCCAATATTCTCCGCATCTTGGGGCGTGGCGGTTTGTATGTCATGCTAGTTATCTCAGACGAGTCACCGTATCCGCTAGGATGATGACGCCCCTTAAGGAGCTCAAAGGTTTATTGTACTAAACCCCGCAGTTGAGTTAGCTCAAGTACAATAATAAGGTTAAGTGGTACTACTTAAGGAATTAAAGATATTAATTATTTTAAGTAGTCAAATGCTCTAAATAATTAATGGGCGTGATATCTTAAATACGGGATTCAGAATGTCTAAGTGCAAGCCCGACTCACCTTCGGTAATAAAGGGATAAATGTTCCACCAAATTGTTCTACTTAGTCGCCGCAATAGCACGAGGTCCCTATAGCGTGGTAAGGTCGACCCAAGTCGAATCTCTCGAGGAAGACTTAATGTGGCTTATGATGTGTTACGATAAAAGCAATAAATCTAAACCTAAACTTGATTTGGGGTGATGATTAACTAAGATTAACATGAAAATTAAACATGCAAACAATTCAACGATAGCTCAAGCCAGCTCAATCGCAACAGAATTCTTCAAGAATGTGAGATAAACTAGGAATTAGGGTTCTTCATTCGATTAATCGATTTATTGCTTGATCAAGAAATTTACCTATTCATGCAATATTCAAACCTCAATCCAAACACTGACTTTCGCCCGTGGATTAAATCTAGGTTATCAAATTTCACAAATATATAAACTATTAGAGTCCCGCTTCGGTAACCTCTAATCCAATCTATTCCTATGATGCAACGATCTATCTCTCGATAATACACTAAACATAAACAATTAAAATAGTGATTAATCAATTACCAAATTCATATCATGCACGATCTATCTCTCGATAATACACGAAACATAAATAATTCAATAGAGATCAATCACTCAACAATAAACCCTAGGTTTCAATTGGTATTCTCAATCAAACAAATCATCAATCAATCAATTTGAATCACCCAACCCTAGAAAGGAATTAGTTCATGCTCGCCTCACGATTCAAACAATTAAAATCGATAGAAATCATTATCCAACAATCAAATGAAGAAAAATCAATAACAAGCCTTACAATCGAATGTCGTTGATGGATTTCTCCAATCAAATGTCTTGAATCAATCCCAAATGCAAAGAGAATTACAAGAAAAATAATGGAGAATGTAAGTGTGAGAGAATTTCAAACCGATGGAAAACCGAAAATATCGTATGTAAGAATGTGTCTCTAGGGTTTCACGCGTTACACTTATATATATTCATGAAATTCACGCCAGCCACGGACGGAGACCCACGGATGCGAGGTCTTCAAAACCAGCAAATTACAGAGCACCCAATACGGACGTGACACGCCACGGACGCTGGCGCTGTGGAACGGAGTCCAGTCACGGACGCAAGACAAATACGGACGCGCCCTTCTCTCGACGGTTTAACTCCTAGCCCAATACGGACGCATGGCGTCACGGACGCGGGCCGTCTCGATGGATTCCGATTGATGCCTAACGCCGGACGCGATGCAGTCACGGACGCGACATCTTTCTCGACAACTTCAACTTGAGACACCCAATACGGACGCATTCCAGCCGGACGCGGAATGTCTCTCGACGATCTCAACTCCGCCCCAGCACGGACGCGACACGTCACGGACGCGGCCTTCACGCGGGCGCTTCACTTGCGAGACGCACTCGGCGGCCACGCGAGTCCGGCGCTGGGTGCGCTTAAGTCCAAATATGCAAACGCGACTTTCCCTACACAAAACAAAACAAGCATGATTCCAATAAAAAGATATTCAAACTTAAGCATATAGGAACCAAAACGTAATAAATAAACAAAGAAAACACAACAAAACATGCAAAACAACTCCCCACACTTAACTCTTTGCTTGTCCTCGAGCAAATTTAGTTTCGAAAAGAGTGCTACATAGAATCAATACTTCAAATAGAATCAATCTCATATTCACATCCATTCAATGCATCTTAATAATATAGTTCTCAATATAATGATCCTCATTCATCAATCAAACATGTGACTAATCATAGAATAGTCAGTGCTCGACTCAATATGATCTCAAAATCAATATGCGACTTATATGGTTCCCTTTTCATGTAAGATATCCCAATGACAAAATCAAATAAGAATTTGTGAACATAAAACCGATTATAGGACAATGATCGTTAGGTGGAAACTTCAAGTTATACACTCGAGTATCCTAACGTAGATATCTATATCCATAGCAAATAGTCTCCATTCGAGAGACAACACAAGCAAGAGGGTAGAGCCCCTTATTCAATTTTAAGCCCACTTATTTCATACAATTTTTTTTTTTTTGTCCACTTTTCTAGAAAATCATACAAAAGACAAAGTTCCATTTACGAAGCATACGACATCCGACCACACACTTTGTCTAAACACGCCTTCCTAATTATGTCCCACAGCTCAAATTGACGCCTAAGAATTATCAAACTAAAACCATATACCAAGATGCAGAAATTGAGATCAAAACGCAATCAATTCAACTTAAAGCATAATTCTTCATACACCATTGATTTCAAGAGAATAAATTGCCTCTAATCCAAACAAAGAGTTAAGAAACGACTAAACACAACGACAAGACGCAACAAAACGGAAACGACAAACGACAAAACAAAACGACACAAACCAAACGATATCCCCCACACTTAAAACAAAAAGGTCCTCATCAGATATGAATATAAAAGTATAGTAGAGGCGACTTCCGAAATTGACGAAACAGAGCCATGGGACATCAAAACCAAACAAACCTACAAAACAAAACACAAAAATGTGAACGAACAAAGAACAAAACAAAACGAACAAAGAAAACAAAACAAAACGACACACACAAAACGGCAAAACACATACACTCCAATAGTGAAGAATCACTATTGGTCGACGGCGCGTGGAGTAGGATCGCCATGAAATGAAGTCCAAGTTTCCATCGAGCTCGAGAGCGCCATGCGCCGATTATGCTCACCCATCTCGCCGATTGTATTGGTTCCAAATACCGGTTCTCGCTTCTCTCAAAGTCGGTTCTCGTTCACAAGACGCTCATTTTGTTGATCGAATCGAGAGGAGATTGTCGATTTGTATATCGAAAGCGCTTTAGTTGAGCTTGTATACAATGTTTCTCGTTACCACTATTACAATCTCCTATCTCGATTTGAATACTTGATTGCATATATCTGTGTCCCCTTATCTCATATATAAGTTAGATCATACAAGTGTGTAAGATCACGTAAGTCCGTATGATTGGTCGCTTAATGAGATATAAAAGTTTCACACCGAGACGACTTAAGGACGAGTTGTCGCTTAGCCGCAGATAGATAAGAAGTGACTTGACTTAGTTGCTTGTCTATGCCGGTACGCCTCGACGTATCGAAGGATCACAGCGAGATGAGTTCTTCTTTCGACCGCCGTGGAAGAACCAAGATCTCGGTGACTTACGATAATCTAAACCTCGATAAGGTATTAGGTGAGTATGAGTTGCCGACCATCACTTGACTTGTTATGAGTGAGGGTTATATGTTCAACCCAAGATTCTCCGCATCTCGCTGGGCAAGGTCAGATGTCACGCCAGTTATCTCAGACGAGTAAACCGTATCCGCTAGGGATGATGACGCCCCTTAAGGAGCTCAAAAGGTTCATTGTACTAAACCCCGCAGTCGAGTTAGCTCAAGCACAATAATAAGGTTGAGTGGTACTACTTAAGGAAATAAGGATATTAATCGCTTAAGCAATGATTGCTAGAAATGATTAACGGACGCTCGATATCTTAAATACGGGATTCAGAATGTCTAAGTGCAAGCCCGACTCAACTTCGGTAATAAAGGGTAAGTCAACATTCTTTCTCTAGTGGCATGATCGAATGTTTATAAATTAATTTATGTTCGGGTCAACATAAGATAATTAATTTATTTGAGGCCCATCTTTATTCCTCAGCATTGATCCTCGGTCGGCCCATCCAGCCCATAGACTCGTGGGAAATCGGGCCCTATAGCTCTCAAGGCAAGATTTTATTCTCTTTATCCCACAAGGATATAATTATATTTATGGTATATGCATAGATCCTTTCCATATAAGATTATGGTAATAATCTCGAGAGTATGGAAATAATCCCAAGAGTATGGAAATAATCCTAAGAGTATGGAAATAATCCTAAGAGTATGGAAATAATCCTAAGATTATGGTAATATTCCATATAGATTATGGTAATATTCCATATAGATTATGGTAATATTCCATATAGATTAAGGTAGTGCATTATAAATATAAGGTATGAGATGAATGCTCATTAATCCCACACATAATTTTGAAATTCTATAGTTCTTGGGAGAGATTTTCGAGAGCCATCTTAGAGCATTGGGTGATTTTCCAAGCATTCTCCATAGATCGCCCTCACTCGACGTTGGAGATTGGGCAACCGGATACGCCCGTAAGGTCAAAGCACGAGTCTCGACCGCTCAACTGCTCATCCCGCTCGATCCACCTCGACGGATCCAAAGGTAAACACGAAAAACCCCAACGTGTTGCAATTAATTATATAGACGCATGCTAGGTTTATAATCAATGTATGGTGAATTAAACACCCAAGACGGATCCTCGGGGCGGGGTTAACATACGCTTTTCCTACACTGGTATCGAGCTCGGATCGTAATCTTGGCTCGCTGGATTAATTCACGCTGATTATTACGCGCTTTTAATAATTGTGGTTTTGTCGCTCATCGTGGCTCGCTTTGTTATTTTGTTGGTTTTTGTTTTACACCACGAGAAAACCGTGGTTAGATTAGATTTTATTATGTAAATCTTATCCGTAAAAGAAGAACGAAGACGAAAGAACGAAGAACGAAACGACGGGAAAACAGTGAGCTCGGCCGACTTACGGGTGGTTTCATGAGTGAGTCTCATGGTCGCTATAGGCGATCGCGAGGGCTGCGGCGACGGGGGCGCGCTGCTCGCGAGATCCTCGGCGCTTAGCGAGCGAACTCGCGGTCGCGAGGATTACCCGCGAGGCAGCGCCTGCCGCAAGCTAGCGGGCGACGCGGCGCTGTCGCCGCTGAAACCCGGCGCATGGCGAGCGACTCGCGGTCGCGAGGTTTGGCCGGGCGACGGCGTCTCGGGCGTACGCTCGGCGCTGGGCGTGGCTGCACGCTGCAGCCGACGGGTCGCGTCGCATTAGCGACCGCGAGGCAGCCCATGCGAGAGCGCGGGCAGGCGGCGCGCGAGGTCGGGCCCGCGGTCGGGCTTTGCCTCAGCGCCGCCCAAAGACATTTGGGCCGACCCGCCCGCACTCGCTTTTCAGAGATTCCGCCCGCCCGCGCACGCGAGGCCCAATTGTTGAATCCGTCCGCGCCTGCACGCGAGGGCCCGCTCAAGTTTAAATATCGACTTTGTAAATCTATGTAATAGATTAGATTTAATTGTGCAGTTTCACGATTGGGCCGCGATGAACGCTTTATTTTATTTTTATCGCTCATATGCATGTCGTGGATGTTTAAATTATGCAAGAGTACGTTATGTATGTTTAAATTACGCCGACAAACCTTTAAGTGTTTTACGAATTGATGCGCATAGTAAGCATGCTAGGTTTATCGCGCTTATCAAGCATATTTTAGAATTTCATGAGCATGTTTTACATGTTGAGTTCTATAGAAAAGCATGCTAGATTACGTGATCTCGCATGGACAAACCTTTTGAATAAAAGACTAAGCAAGCAACCCGACAAATTAATTTTCAAATTAAAATGTCAAGACCTCCACTTTTGATCTCTAAACAAAGCGAGACGACTGTGAGTAAACGCCCACACGCTGCGGGTTTGCTTGCACTGCTTATCATAAGTTTGTTAGATGAGATTTCTAAATAAAACATTTTAAATCTATCGAGAAGTGGGAGTTTCATGTAAACGCCCACACGCGCGGCTTACATGTGCGATTTTCATAAGTTCTCTAGAGATAGATATAAAATGAGATAACAAAAGAATTTGAATTGGAAGCGGTATGGTCCGAGCGAGTATACCAATTCTAAGAATTCATCTTCACATTGTTAAAATTGTGGTCAATGCTTAGACATCACCTCAAGTACAACTTCCCGCCAAGTCCCTTCGTGATAGTGATGTGGTCTAGTAAGGTCCAATCATTAATTTCATTTGTCATAAGGATAAGTTGACATGGATTGAAATTAAACGACTAAAAGGTATATTTTAGTCCGGTCGAGGGGTTCATGTAAACGCCCACACGCTGGGCTCGTATGTGGATTCCTCGCGATTGGAGGTTTCAATTAATATTGTTTTATCAAAAGGTTACAATATTATTGTTACGAATTATTTGCGATCGATGCTTATGTGTTTACATTATCGCTTCGATATGTCTCTTACGCCGATTATCAATATGCTCGCACAAAACCGTTATCCGTCCAAATTTTATCGAGTGGAAACGAAACATGGAATATGTTCTTATCATTGAAGAACACATGTTTGTTCTCACTACTCCTAAACCCGATGCCTTATCGACGATCGACTAATGAGCAATGAGAGTCAAGCGGACTTTGGAATAAGTCAAACAATACGGCTAAATGCTATATGATGACTACGATGTCCAAAGGCTTGCAAATGCAGATCGATCGATGGTAGACGCGACCGATATTTGGTCAAGTCTCGAGAGTAAGTTTGGGCAATGGATCGACAACCGCCCACACAATGAGAGAGATCTTGCGTAAGATGGAAGAAGGAAGTTCGGTCCATGAACATGTCTCCCACACGACTCATCTCATGGATAGTCTTGATCACTGGGAGGAGGTATTGACGGCGGCCAAGGTCGATATCATCCTCAATACACCGCCCAAGTCTTTTGAGAACTGCTGTGAATGCGATCATGAGCAAGACCGAGTTTACACTTAGTCGCTGTTTAATGATCTCGTTCTTTGCGAAGGAGTTATGGAAAAGGAGACATGCTCGCTAGCACATCTAAGGCCCAAAATTTCCGCTGCAAAATGGAAATAGAAAAGGGTGCCAAAGGTGGTAAAGGCAAGGGAAATAGTGGGAGTAATGGGAGCAAGAACATGGTTGCCACCGAGGCTTGAAGAAGCCAAAGGAGAAGGCAAGTGCTTCAAGTCTGCGGCAAGATCGGGCATTGGAAGGCCAAGTGCCCTATGCTCATGGCTCAAGTACGCCGTTTGCTTTAGTAACGGAAACATGTTTAGCGACTTGTTCTACCCATTCTTGGGTAGTAGATACGGCGAATCGATCATGTTTGTTACACCTGCGTGGGTTCCCGCGACAAGGAGTCGTTTGATGGCGAGATAACGATCTCCACGGGCAACGCGCGAAAGTCAAGTCATGCTGCGATTGGAGATGTTTCTTTATGTTTTGGGACAACAGCTTTAGTTTTGAAAGACGCTTTTATATGTGCCGGATTTTCATGAACCTTGTTTCTGCTTTCAAATTATTTACTCATGGATATTCTCGTTATTTTTGATAGTGGTGTTTCTATCATAAGAAATGACGGTTATCCGTGTTGGCACTTTATATAATTCGCTTTATACTATTTCGCAAAACATAATACCTATAATTATGTTGCATCTTCATCAAACCCTAAAAGAGAAAGTTTTCTTCAGAAGATGACTCTACTTTTCTCCAGCATCTTAGATTAGGTCACATCATCTAAATAGGATCCAAAGACCGCTAAGAATGGAGCGTTGGGTAATCTCACGGTTACTCCATTCCCACCGCGAATCTGTATAGAAGGTAAGATGTTTACCGCACCCTTCAAAGCGGGGTTATAGAGCCACGTAAATGTTGGAGTTAGTCCATTCGACCGTGTGGACCGATGTCCACACAAGCTCGTGGAGGGTACGGTATTTTGTCACTTTCATCGACGACACTCAAGGTACGGATACGATATACCGCTTCACCGCAAGTCCAATGCTTTGAGAAATTCAAAGAGTTTAAGGCGGAAGTGGAGACGGTTAGGTAAAGTATCAAGTCATCGCTCTCGATCGCGGTGGCGAATACCTCAAGAACGAGTTTATGGACTATCTAGTGAAGTGTGGGATTACATCCCAACAAGATTTCACCGTGCACACCACAAAGAAATGGTGTGTCGAGCGAAGAAATAGGACTCTTTTGGAAATGGTTAGATCTATGACGAGTTATGCTACATTGCTTATTTCGCTCGGGGTATGCCTTAGAGACGGCGGCATACTTACTAAATCTAGTACCGCCCAAGTCACCGATAAGACCCTTTCGAGTTGTGGTTCTAAGAAGCCCGCTTAAGCCACATAAGGATATGGGCATCCAAAGACACGTGCCGAACAAGAAGGTCGACAAGTTGGAGGCTAGATCCGACGCAAGGTCGTTTATCGGCTATCCTAGAGGAACGAAGGTGGTTTATTCTATAGTCCTAGGATCGAAGGTCATTATTAAGACTAATGCCCGATTCTTAGAAGAGGATTATATGAAAATCATAAGTCCAAAGTTGAAATCATTCTTCAAGAATTAGAAGATGATCGTATTCCACCACCGACAGGCCAAAGGTACGAGATGTCGAGTCTAGTGGAGGATCGACACGTGATACTTCAAGAAATTGAAGTGGGTCGAGTTCACCGAGATACCGACCGCATAAGTGGTACCTACACGCAAGTTGTGCAAGATAGAGAACCACAAGTTATCGCACCCACCGCTGTCATTATGTCTATAGCACCGTCAGAGTGGGAGGTTGTTCGTCAACCCGAGCGATTTATGTTCGTGGGTGAATCGCCGGATTTAGTCCCGTAAAACTAACAGCAATAATCCACCCATGGACGACAAATGAGGCGATATAAGACAATGATGCAAGATCATGAAACTTACGTTGACGAGGTGGTAAAGTCCTATGGATTTACATTGCTGCTCAGCGAGAGTTGTGTGTATCGGTTAGATGTCAACGGTAATGTGGTATTTCTTGCACTTTACGAGATGACATTCTTCTATTCGGCAACAATGTGAAGTTGTTATCGACGAAAGAGTTGTTTATCCGATCGCTTTCAAATGAAAGACTTAGGAGATGAAGCGCATATTCTGGGATCAAGGTTTACCGAGATCGCAAGAGGAAAATGTCGAGCTTATCTCGCGCCTTACATTGATACCGTGATTACTGCTTTAGTACGCGGACCGCCAAGAAAGGATTGCTACCTTTCGCATACATGGCTCCTTTATTCTAAAGGGCGCTCACCCATGACCGCAGCGAGATAGAGGAATGAGACAAGTTCCCACGCTTCGCCGTAGGAAGTCTCATGTATGCAATGCTACGCACGAGGTCCGATATCTGCCGTGCAAGAAGCATAGTAGTTAGATATCGCCTAACCTCGACAAGCACATCGATCGCAAGAAAGCATATACTCAAGCACCGAAAAGGACTCGAGATTATAGGCTAGTTTACCATGCGAGATAGTCTAATGCCTTTGGGTTATACTGCACTGGATTTCCAAGCCGACCGTGATAAGAATAAGTCTACCTCGCACTATGTGTTTACCTTGGGAGGTGGAACCGTATCCCCAAGCGGAGTGCAAAGCAATGATGCATTGCGGACTCTACCATGGAAGCCAATATGTAGCCACTTCGAGGCTCAAGCTAAGGAGGTTGTATGGTTCAAGAACTACCTCATGGATCTAGATGTGGTACCGGTTTGCCCATGAGTATCATGGTTTCATCGTGATAACTCGTGCAATGGCAAACTCAAGGAATCACGGATCCACAAGGCAAGCAAACACATAGAGAGAAAGTACCATGTCATACGAGAAATCGTTAGACGAGGGGCGGCTTGATAGCAAAGATTGATACGACGGATAACCCAGCCGATCCATTCACTAAAGCCTCGCCGAATAAGTCTACGCCCTGGGACGTTAGAGGACTTGAATTGCGCTAGATGGCACCATGAAATCTCGCCAAGAATAAGTCTACGCTGTGACGTTAGAGGACTTGAATTGCGCTAGATGGCACCCACTTAGAAAGGAAACTTTTGTATAAGTGGGAGAAGCAAAGTGATGGTTTTGTTTGTAATAGCTAGTAGAGACACATTGTATACTAAAAGTTTGCTTTAGTATAAGTGGAGATTGTTGATTTGTATATGAAAGCGCTTGGTTGAGCTTGTATACAATGTTTCGTTACCACTATTACAATCTCCTATCCGATTTGAATACTTGATTGCATATATCCGTGTCCCCTTATCTCATATATAAGTTAGATCATACAAAGTGTAGAAGATCACGTAAGTCCGTATGATTGGTCAAGCTTAATGAGATATAAAAAGTTTCACAAATGAGACGACTTAAGGACGAGTTGTCGCTTTAGCCGCAGATAGATAAGAAGTGACTGACTTAGTTGCTTGTCTATGCCGGGTACGCTCGACGTATCAAGGATCACAGTGAGACGAGTTCTTCTTTCCGACCGTCGTGAAGAACCAAGATCTCGGTGACTTACGATAATCTAAACCTCGATAAGGTATTAGGTGAGTATGAGTTGTCACCATCACTTTGACTTGTTATGAGTGAGGGTTATATGTTCTAACCCAAGATTCTCCGCATCTTGGGTGGTGGCGAAGGTTTCAGTATGTCACGCTAGTTATCTCAGACGAGTAACCGTATCCGCTTAGGATGATGACGCCCCTTAAGGAGCTCAAAAGGTTCATTGTACTAAACCCCGCAGTTGAGTTAGCTCAAGTACAATAATAAGGTTGAGTGGTACTACTTAAGGAAATAAGGATATTAATCGCTTAAGCAATGATTGCTAGAAATGATTAATGGACGTTCGATATCTTAAATACGGGATTCAGAATGTCTAAGTGCAAGCCCGACTCAACTTCGGTAATAAAGGGTAAGTCAACATTCTTTCTCTGTGGCATGATCGAATGTTTATAAATTAATTTATGTTCGGGCTGAACATAAGATAATTAATTTATTTGAGGCCCATCTTTATTCCTTGCATTTGATCCTCTGGTCGCCCATCCAGCCCATAGACCGTGGGAAATCGGCGCCCCTATAGCTCTCAAGGCAAGATTTTATTCTCTTTATCCCACAAGGATATAATTATATTTATGGTATATGACAGATCCTTTCCATATAAGATTATGGTAATAATCTCGAGAGTATGGAAATAATCCCAAGAGTATGGAAATAATCCTAAGAGTATGGAAATAATCCTAAGAGTATGGAAATAATCCTAAGATTATGGTAATATTCCATATAGGATTATGGTAATATTCCATATAGGATTATGGTAATATTCCATATAGATTAAGGTAGGCATTATAAATATAAGGTATGAGATGAATGCTCATTAATCCCACACATAATTTTGAAATTCTATAGTTCTTGGGAGAGATTTTCGAGAGCCATCTTAGAGCATTGGGTGATTTTCCAAGCATTCTCCATAGATCGCCCTCACTCGACGTTGGAGATTGGGCAACCGGGATACAGCCCGTAAGGTCAAAGCACGAGTCTCGACCGCTCAATCCGCTCATCCTGCTCGATCCACCTCGATGCATCCAAAGGTAAACACGAGAAAACCCCACGTGTTGCAATTAATTATATAGACGCATGCTAGGTTTATAATCAATGTATGGTGAATTAAACACCCAAGATGGATCCTCGGGCGAGGGTTAACATACGCTTCCCTACAGAGATATCTCGACGAAACTCTATCCATCGACCGCTAATTCATTTCGAACCGTCCAAACTCCTCACGCATGGAATAGTAGCCCCGCCTCACGGACCTTGCCGAGACGGGAACCGTGGGTGATATGGATCGGCGTTGCTCGAATAGGCTCGCACTCTCTCCCGCAGAGGCATGCCGATCTCCTTCTTCATCGACGCGGAGTGGTATCAAAATCATCATGTCACCGTAAGGGACGGATGGTCCCGCAGCCTCGCTGAGCTTCGCGAGCTGCGCATGCATGTATCTCCTCACACGCCTCCTATCATGCGGAACAAGTGGTCGCCTCATTATAAGCAAACGGGCACCTCAAGCTCACCGAGGTCAACTTTTTCGCCTTATCAAATTACGCCCGTGAATGCGCGTGTCTCATTACTAATTATCCTCAAATGCACAAATAGTCCAGTGGGGATTTGGCACAAGGTAGGCCGACACTTTACGGCAATTAACTGCGCAGATGTTCCCAAATGAAGAAGGTCATTAACCTTCGCTTTTCTTAACCACAAAAGTGAGGAGGAAGACCTCACCGTATTAACTTTATTAGCTGTTCATTGTCAAGACATTGAAGGCAATGAATTTGTGCACCATTGCCAAAGCCGGATCCTCGATAAATCCACTCGGCATCCCAACCGACCCACCGCTATTAAAACCCGAAGCTCCCGCCAAGCCTCTCTCACATTGAATGATTGAGGTACACCACGCACCCGAGGTCGGAACCAAATACACCCTTCATAACACGAGGTGTAACAACATACTCATTCCCCAATGATTTATTGTGTCATATTATCTCGATTCATCATCAAAACTCATCAGACAAAGAGAATTCAACCAACAACGGAGAATATCCAGTAATTCATCATAGCATACCAAGTAAGCCTAAGTTCTTTAAATATTTTTAATCTTATCTTCCGCACTCCAAACTTATCATCGCCACAATTAAATACACGCGAGGAGTAATATCTTGATGGATAAAGCGGCGATGAAGAGTACCTTCCACAGGATTATAGATAGGAAGGCGGTCAATACATAATACCGATATCTTCATGGGTTCCTCCATAGGAATGTCATCATCTCGTGGATTACGTGAGCTAGATCCCGCAGGATTCTTCGACGAACCATATCCGTAAGGGAGGTATTTGGGCAAGGCGCGAAACGCCGGACGGAGGGCGGCAACGCAGCGTTACGCGGGCGCTGGAAAGATGGAGCCGACGGAGGAGCGCGAGCGCCGAGGGTGGAAGCGCCGGGCACGCTCGTAGCGCCGGACGGAGGAGCGCGAGTCACGGCGCCGAGTTCTGCCACCGGACAGGGCAGGCGCTGCTGCTTTGAGAGCGCCCGACGAGGAACAGCGCGCGCCGAGCTTCAAGCGCGGACGAGGCGTGCAACGCAGCGTTGGGCGCCGCTGGAAAGATGGAGCGCCGGACGGAGGAGCGCGCTACCGAGGGTGGAAGAGCTCAGCGCTGTCAGAGCCGGACGGAGGAGCGCGAAAGCGCGACGCCGAGCTTCAAGCGCTTGACGAGGGCGAGCTTGGCGCTGAAGCGGCGGGCGCCGAGGGCTAATCGTCGACGGAGCGGAAGGATGGCACGCTGGCGCGGGAGTGGTAGCGCCGGACGGGCTCGGATACGAAACGCCGGACGCGAGCTTGAGCGCTCCGGACGGAGGGACGGAATCGCACCGAGAGCAGTAGACGGACTGGAGAGGAAACGACGCTGGAAAGCGAGGAGTCATGAGAGAAAGAAAGAAATTAGGTTGGGTAATTCACTCCACATCTAAATATTGAATATTATTTATTTATTATTATTTTTATTTATTTATTTATTTATTTTATTTTTAATAAGAAAATCGGACCCAGCCGGTTGCTGCACCCCGTCGGCGCTGGTAACACTCTCCTCGAAAATAAAATTTCTCCCAAAGACCGGTTTGATGCGTCCACTGGGTACCTTCTCCGCCCGAAAATAAAATTCTCCTGGCCACGGCTTGATCGTCCCGCCTGGGTACCTTCTCCGCCTGACAACAATAATCTCCACCCACCCGTTTCGTTCCGTCCGCACAGGGTGAGCTTTTTTCAATTTATACCCGGCCGGTTTTCTTTTCGTCCGCCACCGATACCCTCCGACGGAATTTTACTCTTTTCTTCGTATCCAACACTCCAAGATATTCAATTTCAACCCGCACCACACAAAACAAAACAACATCAAAACACAAGGTAAACAAAACAAAAGAAAACGAGGAAAACAAAATAAACATGGGTTGCTTCCCACGAAGCGCTAATTTTAACGTCGTTAGCTCAACCATTGAACCCTCATTCGACATTGCTTCGAGTCTTATCGACTCGCCCATCACATTTGATGCTCCTTCAATGTACAACTTCACCCGTCCATTAACTTGAAAGGACTTCTTGTCATCACGATCGATAATTTCACCGTCTGTAGGAAACACCTCTTCTATCTCATATGGACCACTCCATCTACTAAGCTTCCCGGAAACAATCTTAACCGTGAATTGAACAAAAGCACTTTCATTCCGTGTTGAAGATCTTTTCTCACTAATTTCTTATCGTGAATCCTCTTCACCTTTTCCTTATAAATTCGAGCATTCTCATAGCTTCATCACGCAGCTTCTTCAAGCTCGCATAACCAGTAAAGTTCGCTTTTTTTCGGCTTGAGACAAATCCAAATTCACATTCCTTATCGCCCAAGATGCTTTATGTTCAATCTCCACCGAAGATGACAAGACTTACCATAGACCATCTTATAAGGGCTCATCCCTAAAACGGTCTTGTAGTCGCTCGATATGCCCACGAGCCTCGCTCAATTTAGTTGCCCAATCTTTCTCGACGGCTTCACCATTTTCTCCGTAATCCTCGATTTGCTTGTTGCTCGCCCCGGCCCGTCCCCGGTTCGAGGATGATACGGTGTTGCAACTTTGTGGGAAACTCCATTCTTCTTCATCAATTTCTCAAATGATTTATTACGTGTTGTTTTCCCCATCACCGATTATAGCTCGAGGAATCCAAACCCGCAAAGAATATTATCCCGCACAAACTTGATGACAATATTAGCATCACATGTCCGGTAGGAATCGCCCACCCATTTGGACACATAATCTACAAAGAAGAAGAATATACTCAAATCCACAAGACTTTGAAACGGACCCATAAAATCAATGCCCCATACATCAAAAATCTCAATGTAGATTAGTATTTAAAGGCATTTCATTTCTAACTCCTATCGCACCCACCCGCCGACACCTATCACATGCTAAATGTAAATTATGTGCATCCTTAAAGATTGACGGCCAATAAAATCCAGATTGAAGAACCTTAGCGCAGCCTTCAATTTCAAAATGTCCTCCACAGTCAAGCATGACACAACGCCGGATATCTAGTCGCCCTCCGCTGAATGCATCTCCGATAACCTCATCCTTACCAAGGCGAAAAGACGAGGATCATCCCAATAGTAATTCCCGCAAGACGATTAAAACCTTTTCTTCTCTTGAGAAGAAATATCGTAACGTAATTTTCCACTTGCAAGATAATTACATATGTCAAAGATACCAAGGAATAATGAAGTCTCAAATGCATGCTCAAAGGAAACTCATCACTAATGCCGATTGATGCAAGTCATCCGCTTGGGAGTTAAAGGAAGACGAGATAAATGATCCGCCATCGCATTCTCACTACCCTTTCGTCCTTAATCTCAACATCAAATTCTTGCAAAGAACAAAATCCACCTAATCAATCTAGGTTTGCCCGAGGTTTTGACATCAAGCAATCAAGAGTCTGCATGATCATCGTGTACAATTGTTTTAGATCCTAGAATATAAGACCTAAACTTGTCTAAAGCAAAACCACACCAAAAGCTCCTTTTCCGTAGTCGTAATTTGCTTGCGCAGTAATTTAGAGTTAAACTTGCATAGTAAATCACACGCAACATTTTATCAATACGCTGACCAAGGACAGCCCCTACCGCAGTGTTCGATGCATCACACATAATCTCAAAGGGTAATGACCAACTGGGCAACTACAATGGGTGCAGAGATAAGTTTTTCCTTCAAAGTATTGAAAGATGCAGTAACTTTCATCAAATAGAATTGAACATCTTGGGCAAGCAGTTTACAAAGGTTGACTTATTTTAGAAAAATCCTTAATAAATCGCCTATAAAATCTCAAGTGCCCTAAGAAACTTCTAATTCCTCTGACATCAATTGGTGGAGGCAATTTTTCAATTACATCAATTTTTGCTTTATCAACTTGAATCCCTTTTTTGGATATCACATGCCCTAATACAATCCCACTCGTCACCATAAAATGACTCTTTTCCCAACTCAATGTAAGATTGCATTCAATACAACGCAAGAACCACATCTAACTTCCTAAGACAATCATGAAAAGATAATCCAAAAACTGAAAAATCATCCATAAAAACCTCAATGAAATTACCAATCATTTCTGAAAAGATAGAAGTCATGCACCTTTGAAATGTTCCAGGGGCATTGCACAGACCAAACGGCATCCTCCTCCACGCGAAAGTGCCAAACGGACAAGTGAAAGTTGTTTTGGCTTGATCCTCCCGAGCAATTGCACCGATAATAACCGCATGCACCATCAAGGAAACAATAGTATTCATGTCCAAATAACTTATCTAACATTTGATCAATAAATGGAAGAGGAAAATTGTCCTTTCTAGTGGTGGCATTCAACTTCTCGTAGTCGATGCACATCCTCCATCCAAAGGGTAGTCCTTGTAAGCACCAGCTCTCCTCTATCATTCTTCACCACGGTTATACCACCTTTCGGGTACCACGTGAACCGGATCGACCACCGACCGTCATGCGACGGGTAGATGAGTCCTCTCGCAAGGAGCTTTAGAATCTCCTTCGACTACCTCCATAAGGTTAGGATTCAACCTCCGTTGTCCTTCCCGAATCGCCTAGCCCCATCTTCAAGTACTATCCGATGCATGCACATTGTCGGGCTTATCCTCGAATATCGTATATACTCCATCCAAGAGCTCGCTTATTCTTTCTTGACCTCAATGAGTTGTTCTTCCTCTACCTTGCTTAACCCGCAAAGATTATGACAAAGCTTCGCTCACCCTCTTCAAGGTAGACATATTTGAGATGCTCGGGTAACTCTTTAGGTCCGGTTTCTCATGAAGGTAATCTTTCCACTTCTATCTCCTGCTCTCCTCCGCAACCTTGCTCTCCGCATGAGCTTCTTCATTCTCATCATAACCTCGCAAGGAAAGTTTCTATGCGATCTTCCCGCAATACACATGTCTCGACCACCAAGCAATCAATAGCATCTATGTAAGAACAATTATCAATTGCATCAGAAGATGGTACTATAGTGCTATCTCTAACAGAAAAGGACACAGTTTCTCCCAACACTGTCATTTTCAATACACCATTTTTAACATCAATCAAAGTGTTGGTAGTAGCCATAAAAGGTCTTCCTAAAAGAATTGTGTGCTCTCTACCATTCTCTTTAATGTCACCCACATCTAGAACAACAAAATCAACAGAATGATCAATCCACCCACTCTAACCGATATGTCCTCGATAATCCCCTAGGATAACGAATTGATCTATCGACTAATCAGAAACACATGCGAGTAGGTTTTAATTCCCCTAATTCAAGTTGCTCAAAAATAGAGTAAGGCATTAAATTTATACCTGCACCAAGGTCGAGCATGCCTGTAGCTTCCTTTCCATTCCCCAAAGCAATCTTTATCACAAAGCTTCCTGGATCGCGTTGCTTTGGTGGCAATTGATGCTGAAAAATAGCACTGGCAACCTCAGATACAATCACCTTCTCATCATCTACAAACTTCTCTTCGATGCTAACTCTTTAAAGAACTCGACATAGCCGGGACGCTTCAATAACGCCAAGGAGAGGCAAGTTCACATTCACTTTAGATAGCATCTTGTAGAACTCTAAGAACTGATGATCCTTCTTTTCACTTCTCAATCTGCTCGGAAAGGGAATTGGAGGTTTGTATGGAGTTTCGGCTTTGTGAAGCCTCGGATGGCTCTTCTCTTCCTTCTCTGTGCTCTCATTTTGCACTTCCTCAGTCACCTTAGTCAATTCTGGTTCCTCAAGTGGAATTTCCACTTTATTGTCAATTATTTTTCCACTCCTAAGAACCGTATCGCCTCGTGCTTGCTCAGTCGACTAGGAAATTTCCCTTTGTCCTTGTTGTGCCGGCCCAACGGTCCCACCAATCGTCCCACTTGAGTCTCTATCCTCTTCATTGATGCTTCCATGCACTCAAATCTCGATGACTCGCCCGAATGAAAGTGTGTAGAGAATCTTCAAGAGTTGGCTTCCTGAGCACCCGACCGCCGTTGGGTTTGTGGAGGTGGTCGCCGTTATTGTTGTTGCCGCCGCCGAACCGCTTCCGAGGAGGTTGTTTATCTGAATCGAGCTCCTTGACTAGATCCTCCTCGATTCTCGATTCCGTGAGAAATTAGATGATCTCTCCACCGGATTGTATGAATTGGAAAAGGATCGATTTAGCCCTCGGTTGATACCCTTGTTGATCGCCTCTTTGAACCCTTGCCGAACCCTTGCATTGCATTCACTTATGCTTCTTCATATGCCATCTCATTGGCTCGTTGGCATATGTTGGCCCCATGTCCCGCTTCACCACAAATCCCACATGTCTCCATCGACATCACTTGTTGTCGCTGAATTGGGCGGTGGTTGAGATTCATTCACCCTCATTAGTTGAACTTGGCGAGTGAGCCCGCCAATTGTCGTGTCACTTCATAATTGGGTGTAATCTCTTTAGTCACCGCAGCAGTCTTCGCCCCGCACTTCTCCTTTGTGAGTTTGCAGCCAGCGCGTCTGCATCTCGCTAACGCCCTCAAAGGTGTGGTTTCCAATGTCTCCTCCACCGCATTATCTATCATATATTGATAGTCCATCGTCAATCCATCGAGAAAACCGATTGAGAAGCTCACCGGGTAATGATGATGCGGACATCGCTCAGTAATGATTTGAACCTATCCCATGCCTCATGCATAGGTTCTCCACCATCCGCTGAATGTGGCTATCTCGAGCCCTCAACTCTTGTGTCTTTTGGTTCGAGTAGTACTTTCCCATGAACTTATCATACACGGCTTGCCAACTCGTCAACGAACTGGTCAGAGAGACATCAACCATGTCTTGGCTCTATCTTTCGTGTGTGTGGGAAAACACCTCATTCTCGCCAGATCCTCGGTAAGCCCTGCTCAGTGGAAAAGTGTGAACCACTGCATAGAACTCCCGGATGAAGTTCAAGGCATCCTCGCTAGGCATCCCGTAGAATGACGGAAGCAGGTTGAAGTGAATGGGCTTCAACTCATAGTTACGGGCCGGATCCCCAAGGACTATGCATGACGTTGTCACCCCAATGACGGGTCGAGCAAAATCACGCATCCTCGGGTTTCCTTCTTCATGGGCTCCTCCATTTGCTGCCATTTCTTCTGGCACAAACTCCTCACTGGAGATCTACTTCCCAAACTCGCATTTCACCGCTGCTGCACTGCCTCACTTTCGCATGCTTTCTTCCGAGTTCAAGGATAAAATTCTCCTACCCTGTGAATGTTGTCGAACACTGGTGCCAACTTCCTTTTGAGACTTCGACGACCTAGCATACACAAACACAAGACAAGAAAACGGATTACGCGCACCTGTGGGAAGAATTAATCAAACAAAAATAAAAATAAACCAAAATAGAAGATAGGTGGAAAATAACACAATCAAAATGCCTAAAGCCTTCCCGAACGGCGCCAAAATTTGTTCCACCAAATTGTTCTACTTAGTCGCCGCATAATAGCACGAGGTCCCTATAGCGTGGTAAGGTCGACCCAAGTCGAATCTCTCGAGGAAGACTTAACAGGCTTATGATGTGTTACGATAAAAGCAATAAATCTAAATCCTAAACTTGATTTGGGGTGATGATTAACTAAGATTAACATGAAAATTAAACATGCAAACAATTCAACGATAGCGTTCAAGCAGCTCAATCGCATAGCGAATTCTTCAAGAATGTGAGATAAACTAGGGCATTGGGTTCTTCGCCTTGATTAATCGATTTATTGCTTGATCAAGAAATTTACCTATTCATGCAATATTCAAACCTCAATCCAAACACTCGACTTTCGCCCGTGGATTAAATCTAGGTTATCAAATTTCACAAATATATAAACTATTAGAGTCCCGCTTCCTAACCTCTAATCCAATCTATTCCTATGATGCAACGATCTATCTCTCGATAATACACGAAACATAAACAATTAAAATAGTGATTAATCAATTACCAAATTCATATCATGCACGATCTATCTCTCGATAATACACGAAACATAAATAATTCAATAGAGATCAATCACTCAACAATAAACCCTAGGTTTCAATTGGTATTCTCAATCAAACAAATCATCAATCAATCAATTTGAATCACCCAACCCTAGAAAGGAATTAGTTCATGCTCGTCTCACGATTCAAACAATTAAAATCGATAGAAATCATTATCCAACAATCAAATGAAGAAAAATCGAATAACAAGCCTTACAATCAGAATGTCGTTGATGGATTTCTCCAATCAAATGTCTTGAATCAATCCCAAATGCAAAGAGAATTACAAGAAAATAATGGAGAATGTAAGTGTGGAGAGAATTTCAAACCGATGGAAAACCGAAAATATCGTATGTAAGAACGTGTCTCTAGGGTTTCACGCGTTACACTTATATATATTCGCGAAATTCACGCCACGGACGGAGACCCAGCCACGGACGCGAGGTCTTCAAACCGAGCAATTATCGAGCACCCACGGACGCGTGGACACAATACGGACGCGGGCGCTGTGGAACGCGAGTCCGCCACGGACGCAAGACAAATACGGACGCGACCTTCTCCTCGACGGCTTAACTTCTAGCCCAGGGCGCGACGCATGGCGGCACGGACGCTGGCGTCTCGATGGATTCGCATTGACGCCCGGCCGGACGCGATGCGTCACGGACGCGACGCCTCTTCTGAACAACTTCAACTTGAGACACCCAATACGGACGCATTCCGGCGCGGACGCGAATGTCTCGACGATCTCAACTCCGCGCCCAGACCGACGCGACACAAGACCGGACGCGGGCCTTCACGCTGGCGCTTCACTTTGCCAGACGCACCCAAGACGGCTACGCCGAGTCCGGCGCTTGGGTGCTTTTAAGCTCCAAATATGCAAACGCGACTTTCCCTACACAAAATAAAACAAGCATGATTCCAATAAAAAGATATTCAAACTTAAGCATATAGGAACCAAAACGTAACAAACAAACAAAGAAAAACACAACAAAAACATGCAAAACAATAAGTCAGCATTTATTCTCTAGTGACATGAATGAATGTTTATAAATTAATTTATGTTCTGGGCTGAACATAAGATAATTAATTTATTTGAGGCCCATCTTTATTCCTTGCATTTGATCCCTGAGCTGGCCCATCCAGGCCCGTTGCTTAGGAGGAAAATCGGCGCCTATTATGCTCTCTAAGGATGTGATTTTATTCTCTTTATCCATAAGGATATTATTATATTTATGGATATGCATGGATCATTTCCTAATGGGATTATGGTAATGCATTATAAATATAAGGTAAGAGATAAGATCAAAGCTAATCCTCAATTATTAACAAGAGCATTATTTTCGAAAATACTAGGGTTCTCCTTAGAGGAAATTTTCGAGAATAATAGTGAGCTTGAGGGTGATTTTCTGTAGCATTCTCCATAGATCGCCCTCACCGACGCTGGAGATTGGGCAACCGCCACAAGATCCGTAAGATCAAAGCACCAGTCTCGATCCGCTCATCCCGATCCACCTCGATTGATTCAAAGGTAAACACGAAAACCCCACGTGTTGCAATTAATTATATAGACGCATGCTAGGAATATAATCAATGTATGGTGAATTAAACATCCAAGATAGATCATCGGGAGAGGGTCAAAATCAGTTTTCCCCACAATATCATAGATGAATGGGCAACATCAATGGTTGTTGCAGCCACAACACTGGAACTTGAAAATCTTATGTCACGACCCGACTATCTAATTATGTAATTAACTAAATAATCAAGCCGTGACTGGTTTAAGAAATAAAATTTAGACAAAAGGATGGGTTTAAGAAATAAAATTTTCAATAAACGAGCAGCATATCCTCTAGAATATGGATAAGCCAACCTGCACACAACAAATAACCAACAACAAGCAACAATAACCGGTGGATCAACAACAACCCTTAAGGTTTTAATATCAACCATATGTACGTAAACATTTTCAAGCATGTACAAGGTTTTTCCAAAAATATAGTTCTAAGTTTTCAGAGTTAACAACGGAAGAGTAGTGAACGTCATGTGTGAAGACATGACATTCGGACACAACTATTTACAACAAAAGAGAAACTAAGCTCAGCTCCAAGCCTATAACTCTCCCATACTCAACCTGCATCAAAGAGAAATATACATACGAGCATGAGTACCAGAAAGTACTCAGTGGGTAATTACTAAAACATTACTTTCAAAACTTATTAAAATTGCTTCAAGTAAGAGTTTGAGAAAATTAACTTGAATGAAATAAATTTTTCATTATCATATCACCATACTTTCGCTTTTGAAACATACCAGCATCACATACCCGAGTTGGTCCCGTAGGTTTCCCAACCACGGTCATACCCTATCTACATCATTCGGTAATGGGAAGTAGGCCTCCTCACCAATACCATGGCCGGCCTACATTTGCAAGCTTACGGCCATAAACCTGTGCACAGTACATAGCATTTTCCTACCGTAGATAGGTAAACTGCCGTCATACCCACAATGTGGTAAATCATTCATTTTCAACATATCCGTAATGTGGTGATTTAACATTCTCACAATAACAATAAGTTTAAATCATAGCATTAACTTTGCTCAAAAATAGTTGAAAGACATTACCCACCTGCTGACGTTTACTCCAAAATATTCGTTTCTTCGTCTTTCACCCCTCGACTTCCTTTACTCGTTCCTTGTAACATAAGATTATCATTGAATTTAGCAAACTTTCTTATCCACTAGAACATATTACATCTATATCTTGGTCTTATCTCATCTAAAATTAGGTTAGACTTATCGCATTATTCCATAATTCATTCCTTAATAACTTAAAACTTAGATAACATGCTATAATTAAAGAAATTAAACAACTTCAAGTAGTTAAATTCCACTTAACCATTTATCAATAGTTTACCAATTAAGATTTCAAAACGTATTATTATTAAATAATTTCTAACGAAATTTCGGCAGAGTAACGTTTATAATTTAAATCGCCATATTAATCTAAATTCAACCAATTTCATTCCCAAATTCCACCAATCATCACCATATGTTTAAATTCACATTTAAGAACTTAGAACAAGTTCAATATCATTCATTTATACCATTATCAACATATGCCCTTCAACAAAGTTTATTGGCACATTTCAAGAATTTTACAATCTAATATCCATTTAATATCAAACAATTCATATTTATACTCATTCATCATCAATGATCATTAATCCATGATCCATTTAAACCTTAGCCAAATTCATCACATAAAATCATAATTTTGTACTAAACTTTAATTTTCAAATTTTTACAATTCATGTCCATAAAATCCTATAAATTGAACTTAAGCATTATTTTTATTATAGATCTCAAAAATCATATCAAATACATCAAATAAAATCAAGAAATCCAAGTTCAAGACTTCCCCTTAAGTTTCAAAAATTTGAAACTTATTTATATGCATGAATTAAATTCTTATAAATTCATGTTATGCATTATATATATCCTAAAGCTCAAATATCATGCTAAATAGATCAAATAAAATCAAAAACCCTAAGTTTTTATCACTAATAATTTTCAAAAATTTGGGGAATTAAATACACATGATTTAAGTTTTCATTTCTTTGATCATATGGTGTTTATTTCCATTCCTAAGCATGTATTTAAACTTAATTTAATTAAATCACAACATATACTTCACATACAAAAATTAGGGTTCATAACTCATACTTTAATTCACCAAATTTCATAATTTAAGGAATTAAAACCATAGATCATGCTATTCATGTATCATAAACATAATTAAATCAATAAACATAACAAAAATTAAACAAATCCACCTTAAAATTGATCACCTAATTTTCGAAAACCCTAGACATATAAAACATCATATTCATTAATTTAAATTACAAAAACTTGGAGTAAATGAGATAATTACCTTTCTTGGAATGATTTTCTACCACTTTAACACTTAATTTTGGGATTAGAAATGAAAAGAAAATTTTTGTGTGTGCTCAAGTGTGTGACCGAAAATGGAGGAGAAATAAGGTTGAGGATGATCTTGTGTATTATGTAAATTTCTAGAATGCTTATGTGTAATTAAATGTAATTTTGTATTCATTTTATTAACATTAGACACAAATTTCAAAAATTATAAGCTTACCTCCAAAATTACTAATGTTATACACTAATACACTTCAATAGGTAAAACTACATTCCTAATAAATATTAAAATCCAAGACAATTTATATTCATGATTGAAATCAAATTCATATAAATATAAATTAAATTCTTTCATGTTTTAAAATTCAAATATTTATGCTTAAATTCATTAAATTTCGAAAATTATAACAAATAATTCCTTTATCACTAAATAATAATAAAATAATTTATTCAAACCATTTAATAGCTTAAACATTAATTCATCTCATTTTATAAAAAAATTCTCATATAAAAATAATTAATACATTTCTTAGCACATTTTCCATTTAATGACAAATTTTCATTCAAACACACAATAATAATCACATTTCATCATAATAAAACTCATTTCTAATTAATCTCTACGTCTTCAAATTTCTATTCCTTCGATTAGGAATTAATCGAATTTCTATCGTTTAATAATCTATTATGCGTCTCTTTATAAATTCTTAAGAAATAAATGCCTTTTAAGCCCTAATTATACCTAATTAAGTTCTAATTAAGAATTAAAAATTTTCGGTTACTACATCTTAATATGGTCAAGGTCCTTGAAGAAAGTTTAACAGGTGTTGTTAAACAATACTGGGAACATTGCCCAGTTGAAAGAAAACAATCAGTACTAACGTTCGACTTCGTGGAGGACGCAGTAAAAAACATGGCCGATACTTTCAAAGTTCATTTCCTCAGAGCTAGATATTTTGACGACTATAACGACGAGAAGTGAAAGAAATATTTGTTGGATTTGTATAATCTAAGACTGGTAGTCTTGGAGCAAAGATTGCTCAATAAATTTCTCCAACTATTTACAAAGTATCAACATCTCAGCACAATCAACGAAGATGTTGCAAGAGAGCTATTTTTTCTGAAATTTTCAAGTCCATGGAGGGAAATATTCATCAGGGATTACCAACCAGGAGCCTATGAGGACAGTGTATCCCGAAGGATGTCTTATGTCCATAAAAAATTGTAGAAGTGGTGTCAAACTGCAATCACTTAAAGGAATCTCAAGAAATTGAGAAAGATCAATGAATCAGCCCGTTGATCTGTGATATGCTTGATCTTCCAACGAAAATTGGAGGAGAACATTTATATCAATCCAGGAGGAAGAAGAACATATTCTAACCCTACAATAAAGGAATGAGAGAAATGAGGAGTTCTTGGAGACCAAGAACGATGTGGTCGCGACAAAAAGCCAGATATTATAAATCTGGACAAAGAAATGGTCCAACAAGAAGACGATATTAAGCTCATGGATCTAATTCTCGCGAGTAACCACCGGTGAAAAAGACTTTGAAACGAGCTTATACTAGAGCTAATGAAAATTTTAAGAATTTCAACTGCTGGACTTGAGGTGCAAAAGAGAATATCTCAACAAATTGTCCAACAAAATGAGCAAAGAGGAATGCAGAGATTCGAGTCTACACCAGACATCGAGGATGTTGTATACTACCAAGAATTGGTAAAAGTATACCATTTCGAAGATATACCTCAGACGAGAGTATTTATGAACAAGAAGAGATCTTCAGCGGAGAAGAAGAATCGGACGAGTCTTCAGAATCAGGATCCGACTGAAGGAGAGATGCACCATCAGGAGTGTCAAGATGAGCTAGGACATAATAGCTGAACCATCCTATCACAAAAGATGTTGAGCATGATAATGAATAAAACCCTGAGTCTACAAAAGTATCAAGGGTTTTCAATAGAAAGAAAGATAGACCATATTCTAAGGAACCCGAGTCTAGCAAAAGGAAGCACAATGTTGTCTATGGAGTAATCAGGCGAGAGATGTCACTTCCATCCCAGTTTAATGAGAATCAAGTAGAGATGCAACTGATACCGGTCAGTGATATCAAGGAAGATCTTCAAAGCATGAAGCCAGAAATCGCTAATACGATGGAATTGATTCATATCGGAGCAATTCAGTTGGTGATCAAATCGTCACTCTATTTGGGTATAGATACATCAATTGATATCGCAATCTGCGATAAGAGAATACAAAATCATACCGATTCGGTAGTGGGAACCATCTCAGGGAATCTATATGGAAAGAATATTATATCAATCTTCTATCCGAAGATTTCTTATAATATCAAAGATTTCGGATTCAGCAGAGTCCTGACGCTATATCAGGACTTTAAGAAACAATAGTTGGTGGATAATGAGAACATATTTTATTCAATCACTTATCAGGTGTCGTATGCTCTTTCAAACTCCCATCATACATAGCTATATTTGGGGAAGGAGTTTATTTAGATACCAAATATTTTCAAGAAGGTAGCTAGAGCTAGCTGTCCAGATCGGGTGGAAATTTCACCTCTAAGTGAAATAAATATCCAGATCAGCAACAAGCCGATACTTCAGTACGAAGACAATCAAAGATTTGGAGCCCCAAGGTTATCATTCCAAGGGGATAGAGTTATCTCTCAATCATACGAAAGAAGTTTTTTTCAATCGCATGAAAGGAGAGCCATTAGAAACATTCAACCGTAGGCGATCAAAGTTTCAGCCAAGATTGGATGTCGTCAAGGATGATGAGAAATTGCCATAAGATTTGACACGACAGGAGAGAAAATATACTTCTCTTGCACGGTATTATGCGATCTAAAGAATTCAGGGTCGAACGATATGAAAGAACCCTCTCAAGCTTTCAAATAACTATCACAGGGAAGACTGACCGAGAAATGGAAGTAGGACGTAAATTCCTCGATAGATGCAAACCATGGGGAATAACAACTAAATGAATGGAGGTAACAATTAGCGGGAGAAAATTACTGATTGAATGTCAAGTCCATTCTCAATATACATCTCAATTGGGATGTTATACGAGAAGTACAAGGCAGAGTATTTTGATGCCTATGTCGATTCAGGTGCATGAATCTGCACAACCAAGAAATGAGTTTTTTCGGCAGAAGTGGAGGAAAATCTACCTCAGATTGCTGGAAGAGATTTTCTCAAAGAAAAATCTTGTTTTTATCCAAAGGAGTAAGACATACATAAATCTTGATAGACGGAGCAGGTCAAACACCTTGGTACAAGGTCCATACTCCACCAATCTATTTCCATGACACAAAAGCATATATTCTGTTGGGAAACAATTTCCTACAGATGTTCAAGAAGTTTATACAGGACAATGAAATGAGAAGGTTGGTATTCACAACCAATTGTGATCACAAAATCATTGTTCAGCGACTGCAAGGGACATTTAACCGACAAATCCTAATCAGATTTCACAGCAAACGTGGTGATAAAGAAAAACTTTGGCACCCAAAAATGAAGGATCAAAGATGATTCAACGAAGCACTGCTGAGTTGCATGATTTCAGAATTGTACAAAGATCTTGATGATGCGGAGATCCAAATCCTCAAGGCATCTCTAATATCTAACCAAGATATTGGAGAAGGCGCACAAATTGCTTTAGAGGATGTCAAGAGGAAAAATCCTTAAATGTTATAGGGAGGATCCTTTGGCATGGTGGAATAAGAACCAATTCGAAGCTAGTCTAAAGGTTAAGCCAGACAAGGAATTCAAGTTCATTAGATTCAGACCCATCCCGATGAACCTCGTGGATTAGAAGGATATGAGGCAGATAATTAAGGAACACCTTGATTTGAAGTTGATCGAACTAGGGAACTCGCCATATAGTAGTCCCAGATTTCTAGTAAGGAATCATTGTGAGGTCAAAAGAGGTAAACCTTGATTAGTTATTAATTATAAATGAATTAATGAATCTCTGGAGTTCGACGGATATTTTATCCTGAATAGAGAACATCTTATCAACTGCATTAGGAATGCTAAGGTGTTTTCCAAGTTTGATTGCAAGTCAGGTTTCTACTAGATTCGCATGGAGGAGGGAGTAAGAAGTTCACAGTTTTTTCCACTCCACAAGGGCACTACGTGTGGAACGTGATGCCAATGGGATTAGCCAATGCACCCCAAATATTCTAGAGGAAGATGGATAATCTTTTCAAAGATTATTTCTCTTTTATGTTTGTCTATATTGATGACATTCTTATAACGTCAAAAAATATGGATGAACATGTCAGGCATTTGGAGATCTTTGCAGATGTATGCTAAAATGAAGGATTGATACTGTCTAAAAATAAGGCAGCCATCGCTATAGGAAAAATTGAGTTTTTGGTATTGAGATCAATGAGACATGGATAATTCTGCAAGACCATATTGTGTAGAAGGTGCAGAACTTCCCAGAAGATCTCAAGGAGAAGAAACAGCTCCAAAGTTTTTTGTAAGTTGTTAACTTTGCAGGAATGTTTATCAAAGATCTTGCAAAGCATAGCAAAGTCTTTAGCCCATTGCTAAAGAAAGATGTTCCCTTCATATGGACATATGAACATCGAAAAATGATGAAGAGGTTGAAGGAGGTCTGCAAAACCCTCCCTAAACTTTCGATACCTCAAGACGAAGATGACTTAGTCCTGTACATGGATGCAAGTGATCATTGGTGGGCAGCCGTGCTTACAAAGATCACCCCACTTGGAGAAGAACCATGCAGATACTGTAGCGGTCTCTTTCCCGAATAAAATATTGTGCGCTGGAACATCAATGAAAAATAGTTGTTTGCAGTTCGAAAGACTTTTAAGAAATGACCTATATTCTTACTTGCGAAGAAATTTACTTTAAAAGTTGATAACACTCAAGTTAAAGCTTTTTTAGTAAATAAAATTGAATTTAAGCCCGAAAAGGCTAGGTTATTAAGATGGCAAGCTGAATGCCAATATTATATTTATGATATTGTCGTTCTTAAATCTCATGAAAATATTCTTATCGATTTTCTCGACGAGAGATGGAGCCAAGGAAATTGACTCCATTATCACAGCCCAAAGGCAAATCGGGAGAACCCAAACTGCTCTGGAAATCGATGAATGTGTCATTCATGCCAAACAGTGAGAAGACTTCAAGAGGGGATATGACTTGTGTCACGGACGAATAAGAGCATGCATATGGAACGAGTTCGCTCAATCCGTTATGGAACAGCCCATCGCCCAGTCGCCAGTTCAAGATCGGGCGATGAGTCATTTCCCGTACATGACGGTATACCTATAGCAAGGGATTCAAGTACCCTTAGCACAAGTTCTAAGTTGGTGGGTTCTTCGGAATCACCGGACCAAGAAAAGGAAGATGACCAAGTGACACGACCTGAATCACTGTGTCAACCCAACACCTCTGGGGAAAAAGAGGGAGAGATCAACCTTAGGCCCATGACTGACAAATCTAAGGTTGATACTAATATTATTGATATTTTTCCTATATGGCAGACATTCCAGTCTAGTTGGGAGAAGTTGCAGACAAGAAAATGTGTTAATCCTGAACACATCAGGGTTGATATCTCAGAGAAATACCCCCGAATATGGATGTCCACTGGAGTTAATCCACAAGAAGTCAAACAATGGTATGACTTTGGGGCACTCGCCTCAGTTTATACTATCGCTCCAGGCTTCATCGAAATCAAGGGTCTACCAAGATGGATCCAAGAAGTGGTGCACGATTCTTGGGTGAATACCCCAGGTCTCAACAGAGGAGATGTTTTGGAGCTATATTTCATCAGCACAGCTCCAGAACCCGTTGGCAAAGGAAGTTACGAAACCTTCCACTACATTAGGCTCCGACGACCCGATACAAGGGCCCTTAACAACATCAAGGCCACTTCATCGGATTTCTCATTGGTCGTCACATTTTCAGAAGACCAAATCACTGCACGGCGAGCATGGGGTCTATGGGTCTGTCTCATGGAGATGGACAAAGTCAAGTTTCTATTCAAGTTCTTTCAGAATTCAACGAATGGAACTTTCCTATTAAATACCATGACATGAAAAACTACAAGTTTCACAGAGAGTTTCTTCGAAAAGAAGAGGACACTCATTTGGGAAAACAAGGTTGTGGCGAGCAAGGAGAGTCATCGCAAGTTTTGCAACATGGCTCGCTTTGGCACTGGACGTCAATGATCTGTTCAGATTGTCCGAACCAGAAGGAGCCAGATTTTGAAAAAGGATTCTTATCGAAACAAGACAAGAAGAAATTTCGAGCAGACGAGTATGAGGAGCATAGGGTTCCTCAGAAAAGGACACCCCGAGCACCTCCAAAAAAGTAAGGTGCCCGACCAAGAAAAGAGAGTCATATGGCTCTAAGGCTAAAGGTCACCCACCAAAAAGAAAACGACATGGGTGTGTGAGGTAATATGAAGATTCTCACTAAGAAAAGATAGTGGGAAAAATCAAAAGCAGATTCCACTCATCCGCAAACGACAAAGCGTCAGCAGAAGAAGTGGAGTGTACAGGATGGCCATTACCCAAAAGAAGGTGGCCCATTGACATGTGAAGATGCAGGAATCTTATTCTCCACCACAAACCGAGTGCCGACAGGAGACAAGGGACCAACGTCCACATGAGAGCAAGCTATTACGGGTAAAGCATCTGCAATAATTATTCAAGCAATAATAGAGGGAATCAAACCTCTAAATTAACAGAAGTAGAAGGAAGCTCATATCATAGAGCATTTTTCAAGTTTCCTTCAAAACCCCCAAGAAAATAATTATCTCTTTGTAATAGTGTTCTAGTTTTTTCAGTTATAAACTTTCCTTTTTATTTTTAAGTTTTTAGTTTTGTATGGTGGAGAGCACCAAGCTACCATAGGTAGCTAAAAGAGTTTGTCTCCTCCCAAAATGAGACACACATATGTATTAAATATTTTCTAACTCCTCAATAAAAGTTGAAGGCTTTCACCCGACTATTCCGGTGTCTTGTTTAAATAATCTTTCATAGTATATCGCCAAGTACCCTACACCCCGAATCGAAAGAGACGAGGGCTGTGCTGAGTGTTGCTGAAAGAGTTTCGACAATAAGAGTCCATTGATTGAGATCGTGTGGTTGGTAGAAACTCGGGAGGAGCTCAGAAGCCCATAAAAATCCGACGATCCGAAGGAGTTCCGTCAGCACTGTGGTCAAACCGGTATAATGGCGAAAACTCGGTTGATTGTTTTTAAATTAGATGTACGGAAGCATGTTGAACCTGATTTTTGAGCATGTTTATCTCCATTAATTCCGTGGATCTTGTTTAAAAGTGATTAATGCATAAAGAAATTGTTGGATTTGTGAAAATAGTGAAATAGTGTAATGAATAGTGAGTGGAATAGTAAATAAGTATGTAGTGTAGATATTTTTGAAAAATTGATGTAAGAGGTAGATATTATGGGGATTTTGGGTATTTATGTATTTACCCCAAAAGTTTAAATCGACTATGAGACATTAGTACTTTGACTTTTTCGTTTCTTTTGTCTTTTATATAGAAATAAATCATATATTTATAGGAGTATAGAATCTGAATGAACCGTATATTTAAGTTTTGATATTTTTGGTCTATGTTTTTTTGGTGCATGTTTTTTGCCTAATATTTAGTGAACTTTTATATGGGCCCATAAATCTTTGTACACGACTTTCTTTAAGTTCATACCTGATCACCAAAAGTCTTCCCAAAAGAGAGAGAATAAAAAACTTGTACTAATTGTAAATTGTAATATATTTCTCATTAAAAAAAAAAAATCCTGAATCCATCCAATTAGCTAACTCTTTCACGAAAGACAAAGCTTTCAAGAAAGAACCATTAAACAAATCCATTACATAGTGTGTATATATATGTATATATATGTGTGTCAGTGTGTGTGCATATGTAGTTATTTATATACATTTAGGATCAAGAGAGAGAGAAATGGCGAGTTACAACCACTACCGAAAGTGCTGGAGTGTTCGATCAGATTAAATCATGCATGAAGTCCATGCACATGTAGCGTTGATTTTGTAAATATAGTTGTTAGAAGAAATCGCTTAGTAATGCTAAGTCATGATTAGTCTCGTTAGGTTTCGTTTAGAAGTTATAACAATATTGGTTAGCAGTTAGTAAGTTACATTCTCTCAGACTCATCGCTCTATATAAGAGAACAAAAGCAAGTGAATAAAGTTTCATTTTTTCCTTTAATCTTCTTCTGTTAACTTTACGTTTTAGTATGGTATCAGAGCCAGTGCTCTCTCTTCTCATCACCTAAATTCCTTTCTTGCTTTCGTTCTCTGCATTTTCTGAAAATCCTCAACATTTTTTTTCTCCACAACACAAATGGCTACGTCTTCATCTCATCTTCAACCACATCTTCCTTCCATTCATCCAATTTCAACAAAGTTGGATCGAACAAATTACATATTTTGGAAAACTCAAGTTTATGCTACTGCTCGTGCGTACGGCTTTGACGATGTTCTTATGGAAAATGCAGCTCCCCAAGAATTCATAGATGAAATCACCCAAAATCCAGAATACTTGATCTGGCTTAGACGTGATCAATTTATATTCAGCTGGATTCTTGCAGCCACAGCTCCGTCAATGATAGGATACGCCGGACGATGCACTACATCTGCCCAATTATGGAATACGTTTGAAACGTTATTTTAGTCGCAGCCAAAAGCTCGCTCGGCTCAACTGCGGTTTCAACTACAATCCATTAAAAAGGGAGATATCTCAATTGATGACTACATTATGAAGTTTCGTGGAATATCTGACCAGCTTTTCAATATTGGGCAGAATATTTCTGATTCTGACCTTGCTCACTATGTTCTTGGAGGTCTTGGCCAGGAATTTGAAAGCATATGCGTGGTTCTTCAATCGAAGAATGAAGAGATGTCATTGGATGAAATGCAGTATGCTTTGCAAACACATGAGCTAAGGTTGCAAAATCAGTCTGCATGGTTCTCATCTGTCTTCAATCAGCAACCAACACCTCAGGCAAATGCAGCGTATAATCCAACATTCAACCACAGAGGAAGGCCTAGCTACCGAGGAACAAGTTACAGAGGTAGAAGTGGTGGCAAGTATCAAAATGGTAATCATAGTAAAATGATTTGTCAAATTTGTGGTAAGTCTAATCACATTGCAATAAAGTGTTTTAAAAGATATGATTTGAGTTTTACGGGAATGGACTCCAATTCCTCTCCACAAGCACACTACATTGATTCTGCCCAACCATCTCCACCACCACAAAGTCAGTTTTCTGGAGTTCATTCTCAAGTTCCTACGCCACAGAAAGTATACACTTCACCTCCTGTATCAGCCTACTCAATATCCTCTCCTTAGCATGCTCAAGATGAGTCAAACTGGTTCTTAGACTCTGGTGCTTCGGCACATGTCACTGCAAATCTGGAACATCTTCAAAACCACTCTCCATATACTGGCCAAGAGACTCTCACAGTAGGTAATGGCTCTAAACTTCATATCACTCGAGTTGGTTCAGCCAAGTTACCTAGCTTATCCCCAAATCCTCTAGTGTTAAGCAATATCTTGTTTGTACCTCACATTACAAAAAGTCTCTTAAGCATCTTACAGTTCACAAAGGATAACAATGTCTATCTTGAGTTTCACTCTAACTTTTGTTGTTTAAAGGACAAGGTAACCAACAAGGTACTCCTAGAAGGAACGCTTAAAGAAGGTCTCTATCATCTCAATCTGCCAAGTACTTCAAATTCACCTTCCTGCTACAAGGTTTCTACTGCTGCTGTCAACCCAACTCTTCTCTCCAGTGCGCAACTATGGCATAAAAGACTAGGTCATCCATGTCACCAAGTCTTACAAAAAGCTTTACAATCCACAAATGTCAATTTCACATTGTCAAAAAATTCATTCTGTGAAGCATGTGCAAAAGGCAAAATGCATAGTTTTAGTTTTTCTTCTGTACCGAGTAGAACTACCTCCCCATTTCAATTAGTTCATACAGATCTATGGGGACCTAGCTCTACCTCTTCTATTGATGGATTTAAGTACTATATTCATTTTGTTGATGACTTTACCGCTTTTACTTGGATTTTTCCATTACGAACAAAAGCTGAAACTCACAATATAGTCGTAAATTTCATAAACTATGTTGAACGACAGTTCAAGATTAGAGTTTGTAGTCTTCAATCAGATTGGGGGGGAGAGTATCGTAGTCTTAAACCCGTTCTTGAGAAACTGGGAATCACATTTAGGCACCCATGTCCACATACACATTAACAAAATGGCCGGGCTAAATGCAAACATCAACACATTACAGAGATAGGTCTAACTCTTCTTGCTTCAGCAAATTTACCGTATAAATTTTGGTGGGACGCCTTCTCCACAGCCACCTATCTCATAAATCGTCTACCAACTCTAACACTACAGCACTTATCTCCTTTTCAGTGTCTATTCAACTGCCCACCTGACTACTCGTTGCTAAAAACATTTGGCTGTAGTTGCTTCCCTTTCCTTAGGCCGTATAACACCTCAAAACTCCAATTCCGATCTGACAAATGTCTGTTTCTAGGGTATAGCACATCTCACAAGGGATATCGTTGTCTACACCCCACTGGACGACTTTATATAGCTAGAACTGTGCTATTTAATGAAGATAAATTTCCATATCATATGCTGTTTCATAATCCCAGTGATACCTCATCTCAACTTCCGTGTCACCCATCTACTTTGCCCATGTCCATACCTACGTTCATTCCAAGTCACTGTACGTCAACATCTCACGTGTCTACTCCATCTATCCAGATTTCACAATCTAACTCAACTCACTCAGGATCTCAATCCTCCTCAAGATCGATCACTCCCTCTATATCATCCTCTCATCATCCTGCTGAATCCAGTGTTCACTCCTCACACTCTCAAGCTGAATCAAGTAATCCCCCCCTCTCAACTCTGCCATCACATTCAACAACAAATACTCACGCATCTCCTTCTGTACATCAAGGTCCTTCCCAAAATCAGCATGGCATGATTACCCGAGCCAAAAATGGTGTTTTCAAACCAAAGGTATTCTTAACACATTGAGAAATCTGGTTTTACTATGTTTACTGTTGTTGAACCAGCCACAGCTTCCGAATGGCAGAAACCTGAATGGCAGAAAGCAATGGCAGCCGAGTTTCATGCTATCATTTCCAAATCTACATGGGAGCTTGTTCTTTATTCTGATGATATGAATCTCATACAGTGCAAGTGGGTGTTCCGTGTGAAGACCAATGCAGATGGAACTATTGATCGTCTCAAAGCTCGGTTAGTTGCAAAGGGCTTTCAACAACGTGCAGGGATTGATTTCATGGACACCTTTAGCCGGTTGTAAAACCGGTTTCAATTGTCTGGTTTTCGCTCATTGCTACTTATCAGTGGGACATCCAACATATTGACATAAACAACGCATTCCTAAATGGTGAGCTAGAGAAACCTGTTTTTATGGAGCAGCCCGAAGGCTTTGTAAACAAAGACCTTCCTGATCATGTCTGCAAACTTCACAAGTCCTTGTATGGACTTAAACAAGCCCCTCAAGCATGGTATGAAAAACTCAAAACATTTCTCATTCAGTATGGTTTTCAGTTCTCTACTTCTGACCACTCGTTCTTTCATATGAGAAAAAATGGAAAACTTCTTCTTGTCCTAGTCTATGTAGATGATATACTTATTACGGGAGAGGATTCTGATCTCATGTCCAAGCTTATTCAAAGCCTTGCCACAAAGTTTTCCCTCAAAACCTTAGGTACAGTAAGTTTTTTCCTTGGTATTCAAGTTGTCAAAACCAAAACCAATTCCTATCATCTCAACCAGTCAAAATATGTTCGTGAGTTACTTGCTAAACATAATCTCTCCGCGTGTAAACCTCAGAATTCTCCGTATGATCTAGGTGCCAAATTACACTTAAATGATAGTCCTCTCCTTCAAAATCCAACCTTGTTTAGAAGTACGATTGGCGCCCTACAATACCTTACCCTCTCTCGTCCCGATATATCCTTCATCGTCAACAAGTTGAGTCAGTTCTTACAAAACCCCACTGAACTTCAGTGGAAGGCCTGTCGCCGCATCCTTCACTATCTCAAAGGCACGATCAACCACAGTCTTGTATTTCACCCTTCAGCTTACCTACATGTTGAAGCCTTCTTCGATGCTGATTGGGCGGGCTCTCTAGATGATCGTAAGTCCATCGGTGGATTTTGTGTGTTCCTTGGATCAAACTTAATATCTTGGAGTTCAAAGAAACAAAGTGTGGTCTCGTGCAGCTCAACTGAATCAGAATATCGGGCTTTGGCTGACGCTGCGGTGGAAATTGTGTGGATACAGTCGCTACTCCAGGAAATTGGGGTAGTCATTTCTTCTAAACCCGTCTTATGGTGTGATAATAAGAGTGCTGCGGCGATTGCTTTGAATCCAGTTCATCATGCAAGAACCAAACACATTGAGATTGACACGCATTTTGTTCGTGATAAGGTGCTTAAAAATGAATTAGATGTTCGCTATGTCTCAACCGCTGATCAGTTAGCGGACATTCTTACTAAGCCGATTACGATTGCGCGCTTGGATCATCTTCTGCACAAATTCCCTATCGAAAAAGGATAGCTTGGTTTCAGTCGGGGTTGTATTAAATCATGCATGAAGTCCATGCACGTGTAGCGTTGATTTTGTAAATATAGTTGTTAGAAGTAATCAGTTAGCAGCAGTTAAGCTGTTGATTAGTCTGTTAGGTTTCTGTTTAGAAGTTATAACAATATTGGTTAGCAGTTAGTAAGTTACATTCTCTGTACTCACTGCTCTATATAAGAGAACAAAAGCAAGTGAATAAAGTTTCAGTTTTTCCTTTAATCCCATATCTTAGATCAGTTTTAGAGATTAAAAAAAAAAAAATTAAAGAAAAATGCGCTAGCTAAAGTCAACTGTTTTCATAGCTTGGAAAATAATATTTCTTATTTTGTGAAGCTATATATACATATTCCTAGATAAGTGTATGTATATGTAACACATTCGGAACTTGTAATAATATTTATTTTATTATACTTGTGGTAGTTTATATGTAGTGAATACATATTAGGGATTTGAGATTTTAGGATAGGTTTAGTTTATTATCTCCTGCCAAAGTAGTTGTATATTTTAATTCTTTCTCTTTTACACGTTTGATGAAACATCCCATATCTTAAGAGCTTTAATTTTAATTCCAAGAAATGGCATCAAGAAAATACTTATAAGCTTCCTGTTTTGCCCTCGAATCAATATTTCTCTCACATATTGTTGAGAAATTAAGTATTTAACTTAATTAATAAGCAAATTGACTTTTTGTAAGCTAAAAAAAATAAAGAGAAACAATTTAAATACATTGATTTTACATAAAAAGCAGGAAATGATAAATGAAGCACAATTTCTAGGAGATGAGTGTAATGTGAAAATAGGAATATCAATGAGTGAGTTTTACTCGGATCACAACCTATAAATAAGTATCAGTTTTGGTTCTCGACCCGACCCATTAGATATCGAATTCGGATCGGATCCGGACCATCAATTATAGGTTTGAAACGGTCCGGATCTAAGAAGATCTGGATCAGAACTGAAACTGGAACCGAAATCGTTGCTTTAGAATTTAATGCGCTATAGTGATTCCGGATCGGTATGGGTAAAACCGACTCATTGACCAAAATCGAAACCGTTATTTAAGTTTAGGCTTGTCAATAAATGGGTTTTACTCGGATCAAAATAAATAAATAAATATCAGGTACTAGAATTAGAATCGAACTGGATCGGATCGGACCATCAAACTATGAATTTAAACTATTCGAATCTAAAATAAATCTAAAACTAAAACCAGAATCGAAACTAGTATTTTAAAACTTAATGAAGTATCAATTATTTCAAATCAATTTGGATAGAACTCACCTTTCACATCTCTATGTGGAAACGCACAAATCACTCGAGAATAATTAGCCGTCACCATCAGTCCATCAGTGCCTGAAGAATAGAGCGATGTCATTCTCAATATAATTTTGAAAAAAAGAAACGGGCTTGAAACATAATTTAGTTTGTTATCTTCAAAGTATTGGAATAATTTCTTAAAAGGATATCGTACTATATTATTTACTGAATTATAACTTATGTCAAAATAAATAATAAACTCTAATATTCTTTTAAAAAGGATACTTATCATAATTTTAACCTTACTATTATATCCTTTTGTTTCTCAAGCTTCAAATGGAAATAGTTAGCAAATGAAAATATTTACACATTCTAAAATATTTTAACAAAATATATAGTTGATGCACGTCTATTCTTTCACTATTTAAAAATTAAAATACCCTAAATTGAATTTTCTTTATAAGTATAGTGAATGAAAAATAAATCTTTTGAGATACATTTGAAAATGTGTGTCAATGTTGAAAACATATTACTATTACAATGGGCTTTGCAATGCACATGATTAGAAATCTGGTAGTGGTAATTGAAGGGTTATCAATTTCTCAATTTCCTTACTTGACATGTTAAAATTTTGATTTTAGAGTTGAAATAAATACATGATATACTATTTTAAGATGTCATGTACATATAAACAATAGGCTATTTATAACTATATTCTGTACATGCGAATTGACTATTATAATGAAATTCCTCGTTTATATTAATTCATTGTTATAATTTTACAATTTTCATCATGTTTGGTTATAACTATATCACACTCATTAAATATATATAGTAAACTAAATGAGTTAGTGAATATCATCCATGCACGCATCACTCACAACACAAGAAAATTAATTTTTTGTATACTGTTAATATGAAAAATACAACCTAGCTAACATAAAAAAGAAAGATGCTAGTAGTTTATAGGGTAAATAACAATTTAAACCCTAAATTATACATGTTTTATCAAAAATATCATGAACTTTCAAAAATATCAATTTAAACCCCAAATTATCATATTTGTATCAATTTAAACCTCAAACTATCTTGAATAGAGGTTTAAATTGATATTTTTGAAAGTACATTATATTTTTGATAAAACATGTATAATTTAGGGTTTAAATTGATATTTACCTTAGTTTATATGAGATCATCTATGTCACTTATGCACAACTTGCTAGAACCACAAAGCTTTAATAACACCAATTTAATTCGACATAATATTGAAACAATGTTAAAACCTTAAATACTAATTTGTCAAAATTAAATTTGACATTATCGAATAAAATTCCAAACATTGTTTATTACATGCTATTTTTCCCACATAACTTAAAGGAGAGAGAGAGTGTGTTTGTTAAGGATACCAATGAGTGAGTTTTACTCGGACCGATTCGGAATCGTTCAAAACTTATTAAATTTTAAAGCAACGGTTCTGGTTCCAGATCTGTTTAAGACTCGGACCGTTTAGATACATAGTTTGATGGTCCGGTCAGAATCTGGTTCTGAATCCAGAACCAGTGATCCGAGTAAAACTCGTCTATTGATAAATCCAAGTTTAAATAGGCTTGTCAATGAGCTAGTTTTATACATATCGATTCGAAATCACTCATAACCCATTAAATTATAAAGCAACGATTTTGATTCCAGATCTGTTTCTTGTCCGGTTCTGGTCCGATTCCGGTTCTAGACTCGCTTAGATCTGGATCGCTTAAGATCCATAGTTGATGGTCCGGTTCAGGTTCGGATCCAATATTTAATGGATCGATTCAAGAATCAGAACTATTACTTATTTATTAGTTTTAATTTGGATAAAAGCATATCCATCGACATCCCTATTGTGTGTGGGGTCCAAACAATAGTGATAAGTTCTCACATTGAAAGTGTGTCTGCTGCATTATTAGTCGTACCTTCAGACTCGCTTTTAATGAATGTACTTCCTCTTGTTTTGAGCATCGTGTATTGTGCGAAAGTAACAACCAACACAAACATTTTTATATTGGTTCAACTACCAATTTATAAAACCTACTTTTCTATATTTCCATTTAAAAGATTTGTCACACACACAAATCACTCTGTATAACTCATACGATACGACACAGCAGAGATTCAATTTAGTAGCCTAAATATCAAGTTTTGATGATATTTTAAAACCTACATGCATCAACTGAGCAAATAGATTTTAATTTTTTTAGATTTTCAGACACCGATAATTTTTTTTATCAATAGAACATTTGGTTATGACCAAGTATATATACGTATTTGTAGTTACACAAATACAGACGTCAATGACATATAGTGATGACAAAAATCGACATTAAAAGTATTTATCACTATAATATTTGTTTGCGATGAAATGAATGATTGTCACTATATACTATATTTTTGTAGTGACAAAAAATGCGACTGTCACTTATATATAATGATAACAAATACCAACAACAAAATAAAATATCACTACATATTTGTTTGTAACGAGATAAATTATTGTCACTATTTTTTTTAGTTACAAACAATACTATTGTCACTAATATAGAGTGACAATAATGACAATAATAAAAATTGTCATTACAATATTATTGTGCGACGGTATAAATGATTGTCACTACATCGATATTATTAGTGGCAAAATGTTGGAAATTCTTGACCTCATCTAATGATACGCAGCGGAATGTACAGTTAAAAAACAGATCTAGATCTACAATTAAACATGCGATGAGCCTTATGAACACGTTAGATAGAGAACTTACGATTTGCAACGCTTCCAATGGATTTGCAACGCTTCCAAGCTTCCAATGAATCCTACGAGGTTGTCTCCACAACTATGGTATCCACGTGTATGTAAATCCGATGCAGGAACAATTCATCGATATTAATTCAAGTAGAAAGCCAAGAAATCTCTGAATGAATCAACGGTAGTTCTCTAAGATTATTTTTGTGTTATGTCTAACGTAAAACTTGTGTCATTTGACCTAATGAATAAATGTCTCTATTTATATTAAATAGAGCGACCCATTAAAGCCACAGCTTATATGGGCTTTTATTCTTTAGTCGACTTTAATTAATTAATAGTCAAACCATTAATTAAGTAAAGCCCATATCTAATTTAGCCCATATCTTTCAATCTCCCACTGGACTAATATTAGATAACTTACCGTGAACTATCCATACCCTTGAGCGGATTTAACAATACACTTGATAGTGTGACCCAATAGGCCCCATTACCGAGCGATGATCTAATCAAAGTGCACAAAACTCTTGATCAAGCGTTGTGCGGCGAACTCGATATATAATGGACGTTTACGTGGAAAACAATAAACAAACCTTTACATGAAGTTTATGTAATATCCTTTCATTCATGACACGCTTCGATTGAGCACAGGATTTTGCTATGTGTATCCCGATAGCTCAATCATTTTTCTCATCTTTATTATAAGACTCATACGATCATATTCAATTACTTTAATTGAATATATCTCTTCATTGCCAATGACTTTGTAATCGAATAATATAGAAAATAAGTGCTCACTCGAAATTTCAATCGAGGAATGAATCCCATTCTTGGCTCAACTATCATTTTCATTTGCCTCATGATGCACCCAATCCAAGCCGTGTCTTGCTACTTGCAAGCGTTGTCATTGGTCAAAGTACAACACTCAACAAACAAAATTTGTAATGACCTTAAGTCTAAGGACTATTACATGCTCCACATACTAAGAAATCGTAGACATCTAACAAACGATTTAATAGTAGGGTATACCAATACTCTCCAAAGTATTCATGTGTCCATCACGGATATCAAATATCACGTGGTTGCGAGAACCACTACATTCTCTAAGAATGTGATGCGGACCACATGCTAACCTATGACATATCATCAATATCCCATTCTTGATGATCATTGGTTAGGCTATTTTAGAATTATACTTTATCATTGATGTCTCACAAAGAAAAATGACGGTGATAATTCGAGGAACATATAAGAGAATAACGACAAACATCCAAATAATTATTCCATTAAATGCACAAAACCCATAGATAAAAACATTATCTTCGATTGTGATCAAAAGTAAGTATGTCTCAACAAAGGAGTTTCTAAAATATACAAACTTTAAACTCCCACTGAATCAAAGCCAACATCCCACATGTCTAACACACAAGCTCTCACAATAGCTTTGTAAAAGGGTCAGCTAAGATATCGTCAGTTGATACTCTTTCTAATTTTACATTGCCTATTTCTATTATTTCTCTAATCAGATGATATCGTCTTGGAACATGTTTGTTTCTGTTTGGAGGCTAGCATCAGTATACCCAGTCACTGATAGCTCTGGCTGCCCACCATAGACTAAGATGTATTCTTTAGTCTTTCTAAGGTACTTAAGAATAATCTTAACAGTTTTTAATGCTCCTCACCGGGAGTTTGCTGAAATCTGTCCATCATGCTAAGCGCATAGGCCACATCAGGCCTAGTGCATATCATGGCATACATGATCTGTAGGGAAAACGTATGTTAACCCTCGCCCCGAGGATCCATCTTGGGTGTTTAAATCACCATACATTGATTATAAACCTAGCATGCGTCTATATAATTAATAGCAACACGTTGGGGTTTTCGTGTTTACCTTTGGATCATCGAGGTGGAGCGAGCGGGATGAGCGATTGAGCGGTCGAGACTCGTGCTTTGACCTTACGGATGTATCCGGATACCCAAACTCCAGCGTCGAGTGAGGACGAGCTATGGAGAATGCACCGAAAATCACCCTTTTCTCTCACCCAAACTTTCGAAAATTTTCTCTCAATTATGTGAGATGGCCGAAAATTCTCTCTCAATTTGTGTGTCTTCTTCTAGACATTATCTCATACCTTATATTTATAATGCACTACCTTAATCCTATATGGAATGTTACCATAATCCTATATGGAATATTACCATAATCCTATATGGAATATTACCATACACTTAGGATTATTTCCATACTCTTAGGATTATTTCCATACTCTTAGGATTATTTCCATACTCTCAAGATTATTACCATAATCTTATATGGAAAGGATCTATGCATATTCCATAAATATAATTATATCCTTGTGGGATAAAGAGAATAAAATCTTGCCTTTGAGAGCTATAGGGCGCCGATTTCCCTCGATCTACGGGCTGGATGGGCCGACCGAGGATCAAATGCAAGGAATAAAGATGGGCCTCAAATAAATTAATTATCTTATGTTCGACCCGAACATAAATTAATTTATAAACATTCGATCATGCCACTAGAGAAAGAATGTTGACTTACCCTTTATTACCGAAGTTGAGTCGGGCTTGCACTTAGACATTCTGAATCCCGTATTTAAGATATCGAGCGTCCATTAATCATTTCTAGCAATCATTGCTTAAGCGATTAATATCCTTATTTCCTTAAGTAGTACCACTCAACCTTATTATTGTACTTGAGCTAACTCAACTGCGGGGTTTAGTACAATAAACCTTTGAGCTCCTTAAGGGGCGTCATCATCCTAGCGGATCGGTGACTCGACTGAGATAACTAGCGTGACATCTGACACGCCACCACCCAAGATGCGGAGAATCTTGGGTTAGAACATATAACCCTCACTCATAACAAGTCAAAGTGATGGTCGACAACTCATACTCACCTAATACCTTATCGAGGTTTAGATTATCGTAAGTCACCGAGATCTTGGTTCTTCACGACGGTCGAGAAAGAAGAACTCGTCTCACTGTGATCCTTCATACGTCGAGGCGTGCCGGCATAGACAAGCAACTAAGTCAAGTCACTTCTTATCTATCTGCAGCCTAAACCGACAACTCGTCCTTAAGTCGTCTCGGTGTGAAACTTTTTATATCTCATTAAGCTTGACCAATCATACGGACTTACGTGATCTTCTACACCTTGTATGATCTAACTTATATATGAGATAAGGGGACACGATATATGCAATCAAGTATTCAATCGGATAGGAGATTGTAATAGTGGTAACGAGAAACATTGTATACAAGCTCAACCAAAGCGCTTTCGGTATCAAATCCAACAATCTCCCACTTATACTAAAGCAAACTTTTAGTATACAATGTGTCTTTCTACTAGCAATTACAAACAACCATCACTTTGCTTCTCCCACTTATACAAAGTTTCCTTTCTAAGTGGGTGCCATCAGCGCAATCCAAGTCCTCTAACGTCCCCGGCGTAGACTTATTCGGCGGGCTTTAGTGAATGGATCCGCTAGGTTATCCGTCGTATCAATCTTTGCAATCGGCCGTCCCTCGTCTAACGATTTCTCGTATGACATGGTACTTTCTCTCTATGTGTTAGGTTGCCTTGTGGGTCTGTGGTTCCTTCGAGTTTGCCATTGCACCTGAGTTATCACAGTAAAACTATGATACTCTTGAGCAAACCAGGTACCACATCTAGATCCTTGAGGTAGTTCTTGAACCATACCGCCTCCTTAGTAGCCTTCGAAGTGGCTACATATTCGGCTTCCATGGTAGAGTCCGCAATGCATCGCTGCTTTGCACTCCGCCAGGATACGGTTCCACCTCCCAAGGTAAACACATAGTCTGAGGTAGACTTATTCTTATCACGGTCAGCTTGGAAATCCGAGTCTGTATAACCCAAAGGCATTAGACTATCTGCATGGTAAACTAGCCTATAATCTCGAGTCCTTTTCAGGTACTTGAGTATATGCTTCTTGCGATCGAATGTGCTTGTCGAGGTTAGGCGATATCTAGCTACTATGCTTCTTGCGCGATATCGGGCCTCGTCGTAGCATTGCATACATGAGACTTCCTACGGCGGAAACGTGGGGAACTTGTCTCATTTCCTCTATCTCCTTTGCGGTCATGGGTGATTGCCTTTGAATAAAGGAACGCCATATGCGAAGGTAGCAATCCTTTCTTGGCGGTCTGCATACTAAAACAGTAATCACGGTATCAATGTAAGGCGCCCGAGATAAGCTCAACATTTTTCTCTTGCGATCTCGGTAAACCTTGATCCAAGAATGTCGCTTCATCTCCTAAGTATTTCATTTGGCGATCGGATAAACAACTCTTTCGTCGATAACAACTTCACATTGTTGCGAATAGAAGAATGTCATCTACGTAAAGTGCAAGAAATACCACATTACCGTTGACATCTAACCGATACACACAACTCTCGCTAAGCAACGGGTAAATCCATAGGACTTTACCACCTCGTCAACGTAAGTTTCATGATCTTGCATCATTGTCTTGTATCGCCTCATTGTCGTCCATGGGTCGATTATTGCTGTTCGTTTTACGGGACTAAATCCGACGATTCACCCACGAACATAAATCGCTCGGGTTGACGAACAACCCTCCCACTGACGAGTGCTATAGACATAATGACAGCGGTGGGTGCGATAACTTGTGGTTCTCTATCTTGCACAACTTGCTGTGTAGGTACCACTTATGCGGTCGGTATCTTCGATGGAACTCGACCCACTTCAATTTCTTGAAGTATCGGTGTCGATCCTCCCACTAGACTCGACATCTCGTACCTTTGGCCTAATCGGTGGTGAAATCGATCATCTTCTAATTCTTGAAGAATGATTTCAACTTTGGACTTTGATTTTCATATAATCCTCTTCTAAGAATCGGGCATTAGTTCTAATAATGACCTTCCGATCCTTGGGACTATAGAATAAACCACCTTCGTTCCTCTAGGATAGCGATAAACGACCTTGCGTCGGATCTAGCCTCCAACTTGTCGACCTTCTTGTTCGCACGTGTCTTTGGGTGCCCCATATCCTTATGTGGCTTAAAGCGGGCTTCTTGCCGAACCACAACTCGAAGGGGTCTTATCGGTGACTTGGGCGGTACTAGATTTAGCAAGTATGCCGCCGTCTCTAAGGCATACCCCGAGCGAAATAGGCGATGTAGCATAACTCATCATAGATCTAACCATTTCCAAAGAGTCCTATTCTTTGCTCGACACACCATTTCTGTGTGGTGTGCCGGTGAAATCTTGTTGGGATGTAATCCCACACTTCACTAGATAGTCCATAAACTCGTTCTTGAGGTATTCGCCACCGCGATCGAGCGCGATGACTTGATACTTTACCTAGCCGTCTCCACTTCCGCCTTAAACTCTTTGAATTTCTCAAAGCATTCGGACTTGCGGTGAAGCGGTATACGTATCCGTACCTTGAGTGTCGTCGATGAAAGTGACAAAATACTCGTACCCTCCACGAGCTTGTGTGGACATCGGACCACACAGTCGAATGGACTAACTCCAACATTTACGTGGCTCTATAACCCTTCGCTTTGAAGGGTGCAGTCGACATCTTACCTTCTATCACGAGATTCGCGGGGGGAGCGGATAACCGTGAGATTACCCAATGCTCCATTCTTAGCCGGTCTTTGGATCCTATTTAGATTGATGTGACCTAATCTAAGATGCCGGAGAAAAGTAGAGTCATCTTCTTGAAGAAAACTTTCTCTTTTGGGGTTTGATGAAGATGCGACATAGTTATAGGTATTATGTTTTGCGAAAATAGTATAAAGCGAATTATATAAAGTGCCAACACGGATAACCGTCATTTCTTATGATAGAAACACCACTATCAAAAATAACGAATATCCATGAGTAAATAATTTGAAAGCGAAACAAGGTTCCACAAAATCCGGCACATATAAACGTCTTTCAAAACTAAAAGCTGTTGTCCCAAAACATAAAGAAACATCTCCAAGCGCAATGACTTCGACTTTCGCGCGTTGCCCATGGAGATCGTTATCTCGCCATCAAACAGCTCCCTTGTCGCGGGAACCCCGCAGGTGTAACAAACATGATCGATTCGCCCGTATCTACTACCCAGAATGGGTAGAACAAGTCGCTAAACATGTTTCCGTTACTAAAGCAAGCGGCGTACCTTGAGCCTTGAGCATAGGGCACTTGGCCTTCAATGCCCGGGCTCACCGCACTTGAAGCATTTGCCGCCTCCTTTGGCTTTTCAAACCGCACGGTAGAGCCTTTTATATTACTCCCACTTTTCTTTAGCTTTAGCATCTCTAGAATTCCACTTTCCTTTTCATCTTCGATAAAGCGGTGGTCTTCCTAGAGGTGCGTCTTTGAGCATGCTCTTTGCTCATTTGCTTTCTTCCGTTACTAAGTCCTTTTGCAATGAATCTAGAGTATAACTCTTATCATAAAGGACTACTCCATAACGAAAGTCATCAAAAGACTTGGGCAAAGAATTGAGGATCATATCGATTCTTGGACTCGTCATCAATATATCCTCCATCCAATTCGAGCTCTCAGAAGAGATTGATCATCTGGCTCTACATGGTCATGCACTTTGAATCGCTTTCCTTCATAGAACTTGACATAATTAATTTTGTCAAATTATGACAAGCGATTACGTCCGACTCTCATACAATTTCATGAGATTTAGCCATATCGTGGTCGCGTCATCCATCTCTTGATCTTTGGAGTTGCAAGGACTTGCACATGGTGACCAAAAGAAGGCACTTCGCCATTCTATTTGATTTGTCCCATTTCTCGTGCTCCTTGCGCTCCTCATCAATAGATAAATCGTCTAGAGGTTTGGGACGAGGTGTAGTGAGTATATATAAATTTTCTTCGGCAGTGAGAACATTCACAATGTTTCGTTTCCACTCGATAAAATTTGGACCGGATAACGGATTTTGTGCGAGCATATTGATAATCGGTGTAAGAGACATATCTGAAACGATAATGTAAAACACATAAGCATACGATCGCAAATAATTCGTAACAATAATATTGTAACCTTTTGATAAAACAATATTAATTGAAACCTCCAATCGCCCAAGGAATTCCACATGCAAGCCACGCGTGTGGACGTTTACACATGAACCCCTCGACCAGACTAAAATATACCTTTTAGTCGTTTAATTTCAATCCATGTCGACTTATCCTTATGACAAATGAAATTAATGATTGGACCTTACTGAACCACATCACTATCACGAAGAAGGGACTTGGCGGGAAGTTGTACTTGAGGTGATGTCTAGCAATGACCACAATTTTAACGGAGAAGATGAATTCTTAGAATTGGTATACTCACTCGGACCATACCGCTTCAATTCAAATTCTTTTGTTATCTCATTTATATCTATCACTAGAGAACTTATGAAAATCGCACATGCAAGCCAGCGTGTGGGCGTTTACATGAAACTCCCACTTCTCGATAGATTTAAAATGTTTTATTTAGAAATCTCATCTAACAAACTTATGATAAGCAGTGCAAGCAAGCCACGCGTGTGGGCGTTTACTCACGGTCGTCTCACTTTGTTTAGAGATCAAAAGTGGAGGTCTTGACATTTTAATTTGAAAAATTAATTTGTCGGGTTGCTTGCTTAGTCTTTTTATTCAAAAGGTTTGTCCATGCGGATCACGTAATCTAGCATGCTTTTCTATAGAACTCGACATGTAAAACATGCTCGCGAAATTCTAAAATATGCTTGATAAGCGCGATAAACCTAGCATGCTTACTATGCGCGTCCAATTCGTAAAACACTTAAGGTTTGTCAGCGTAATATAAACATACATAGCATACTCTGCATAATTTAAACATCCACGACATGCATATGAGCGATAAAAATAAAATAAAGCGTTCATCAGCGGCCCAATCGTGAAACACACACATTAAATCTAATCTATTACATAGATTTACAAAGTGCGAAATTAAACTTGACAGCGGGCCTCGCGTGCACGGCGCGGACGGATTCAACAATTGGGCCTCGCGTGCGGGCGCGGGCGGAAATCTGAAAAAGCGGTGCGGGCGGGTCGGCCCATAAAGTCTTGGGCAGCGCTGAGGCTAAGCCCGATCGCGCCCGACCTCGCGTGCCGCCGCCCTTGCCGCCTCGCCGCGGGCTGCCTCGCGGTCGCTAACGCGACCGCGACCCGTCGGCTGCAGCGTGCGGCCACGCCCAGCGCCGAGCGTCGCCTCGAGACGCCGTCGCCCGGCGGCCATCCCTCGCGACCGCGAGTCCGCTCATGGCCGGGTTTCAGCAGCGACAGCGCCCGTCGCCCGCTAGCTCGCCGCGGCGCGCCTCGCGGGTAATCCTCGCGACCGCGAGTTCGCTCGCTAAGCGCCGGGGATCCCGCGAGCAGCGCGCGTCGTCGCGCAGCCCTCGCGATCGCCCTAGCGACCGCGAGACTCGCTTCGCGAAACCACCCAGAACAGCCGAGAACCTGTTTTTCCGTCGTTTCGTTCTTCGTTCGTTCGTCTTCGTTCTTCTTTTACGGATAAGATTTACATAATAAAATCTAATCTAACCACGGATTTTCTCGTGGTGTAAAACAAAACCAACAAAACAAGCGAGCCACGATGAGCGACAAATCCACAATTATAATAGCAGCGTAATAATCAAGCGTGAATTAATCCAGCGAGCGAATTACGATCCCGGGCTCGATACCAGTGTAGGAAAAGCGTATGTTAACCCTGCCCGAGGATCCATCTTGGGTGTTTAATTCACCATACATTGATTATAAACCTAGCATGCGTCTATATAATTAATAGCAACACGTTGGGGTTTTCTCGTGTTTACCTTTGGATCATCGAGGTGGATCGAGCGGGATGAGCGGATTGAGCGGTCGAGACTCGTGCTTTGACCTTACGGGTGTATCCGGATACCCAAACTCCAGCGTCGGTGAGGGCGAGCTATGGAGAATGCACTGAAAATCACCTTTTCTCTCACCCAAACTTTGAAAATTTTCTCTCAATTATGTGAGATGGCGAAAATTCTCTCTCGATTTGTGTGTCTTCTTCTAGACATTATCTCATACCTTATATTTATAATGCACTACCTTAATCCTATATGGAATGTTACCATAATCCTATATGGAATATTACCATAATCTATATGGAATATTACCATACACTTAGGATTATTTCCATACTCTTAGGATTATTTCCATACTCTTAGGATTATTTCCATACTCTCGAGATTATTACCATAATCTTATATGGAAAGGATCTATGCATATTCCATAAATATAATTATATCCTTGTGGGATAAAGAGAATAAAATCTTGCCTTTGAGAGCTATAGGGGCGCCGATTTTCCCGCGACTACGGGCTGGATGGGCCGGCCGAGGATCAAATGCGAGGAATAAAGATGGGCCTCAAATAAATTAATTATCTTATGTTCGACCCGAACATAAATTAATTTATAAACATTCGATCATGCCACTAGAGAAGAATGTTGACTTACCCTTTATTACCGAAGTTGAGTCGGGCTTGCACTTAGACATTCTGAATCCCGTATTTAAGATATCGAGCGTCCATTAATCATTTCTAGCAATCATTGCTTAAAGCGATTAATATCCTTATTTCCTTAAGTAGTACCACTCGACCTTATTATTGTACTTGAGCTAACTCGACTGCGGGGTTTAGTACAATAAACCTTTTGAGCTCCTTAAGGGGCGTCATCATCCTAGCGGATACGGTTACTCGTCTGAGATAACTAGCGTGACATACAAACCTTTGCCACCACCCAATGCGGAGAATCTTGGGTTAGAACATATAACCCTCACTCATAACAAGTCAAAGTGATGGTCGACAACTCATACTCACCTAATACCTTATCGAGGTTTAGATTATCGTAAGTCACCGAGATCTTGGTTCTTCACGACGGTCGGAAAGAAGAACTCATCTCACTGTGATCCTTGATACGTCGAGGCGTACCGGCATAGACAAGCAACTAAGTCAAGTCACTTCTTATCTATCTGCGGCTAAACGACAACTCGTCCTTAAGTCGTCTCGGTGTGAAACTTTTATATCTCATTAAGCTTGACCAATCATACGGACTTACGTGATCTTCTACACCTTTGTATGATCTAACTTATATATGAGATAAGGGGACACGAGATATATGCAATCAAGTATTCAATCGGATAGGAGATTGTAATAGTGGTAGCGAGAAACATTGTATACAAGCTCAACCAAAGCGCTTTCGGTATACAAATCCAACAATCTCCCACTTATACTAAAGCAAACTTTTAGTATACAATGTGTCTTTCTACTAGCAATTACAAACAACCATCACTTTGCTTCTCCCACTTATACAAAAGTTTCCTTTCTAAGTGGGTGCCATCAAGCGCAATCCAGTCCTCTAACGTCCCGGCGTAGACTTATTCGGCGTGCTTTAGTGAATGGATCCGCTGGGTTATCCGTCGTATCAATCTTTGCAATCGGCCGTCCCTCGTCTAACGATTTCTCGTATGACATGGTACTTTCTCTCTATGTGTTAGGTTGCCTTGTGGATGCGTGGTTCCTTGAGTTTGCCATTGCACGAGTTATCACGGTAAAACTATGATACTCTTGAGCAAACCGGTACCACATCTAGATCCTTGAGGTGGTTCTTGAACCATACCGCCTCCTTAGTAGCCTTGAGTGGCTACATATTAAACTTCCATGGTAGAGTCCGCAATGCATCCATTGCTTTGCACTCCGCGGGATCGGTTCCACCTCCCAAGGTAAACACATAGTGCGAGGTAGACTTATTCTTATCACGGTCGACTTGGAAATCCAGTGCAGTATAACCCAAAGGCATTAGACTATCTGCATGGTAAACTAGCCTATAATCTCGAGTCCTTTTCGGTGCTTGGTATATGCTTCTTTGCGATCGATGTGCTTGTCGAGGTTAGGCGATATCTAGCTACTATACTTCTTGCACGGCGGATATCGGGCCTCGTGCGTAGCATTGCATACATGAGACTTCCTACGGCGGAAGCGTAGGAACTTGTCTCATTCCTCTATCTCGCTTTGCGGTCATGGGTGATCGCCCTTTAGATAAAGGAGCGCCATGTGCGAAGGTAGCAATCCTTTCTTGGCGGTGCGCATACTAAAGCAGTAATCACGGTATCAATGTAAGGCGCTGAGATAAGCTCAACATTTTCTCTTGCGATCTCGGTAAACCTTGATCCCAGAATGTGCGCCGTCTCTCTAAGTCTTTCATTTGAAACGATCGGATAAACAACTCTTTACGTCGATAACAACTTCACATTGTTGCCAAATAGAAGAATGTCATCTCGTAAAGTGCGAAATACCACATTACCGTTGACATCTAACCGATACACACAACTCTCGCTAGGCAGTGGGTAAATCCATAGGACTTTACCACCTCGTCAACGTAAGTTTCATGATCTTGCATCATTGTCTTGTATCGCCTCATTGTTCGTCCATGGGTCGATTATTGCTGTTCGTTTTACGGGACTAAATCCGACGATTCACCCACGAACATAAATCGCTCGGGTTGACGAACAACCCTCCCACTCTGACGAGTGCTATAGACATAATGACAGCGGTGGGTGCGATAACTTGTGGTTCTCTATCTTGCACAACTTCTTTGTGTAGGTACCACTTATGCGGTCGGTATCTCGGTGGAACTCGACCCACTTCAATTTCTTGAAGTATCGGTGTCGATCCTCCACTAGACTCGACATCTCGTACCTTTGGCCTGTCGGTGGTGAAATCGATCATCTTCTAATTCTTGAAGAATGATTTCAACTTTGGACTTTTGATTTTCATATAATCCTCTTCTAAGAATCGGGCATTAGTTCTAATAATGACCTTCGATCCTTGGGACTATAGAATAAACCACCTTCGTTCCTCTAGGATAGCGATAAACGACCTTGCGTCGGATCTAGCCTCCAACTTGTCGACCTTCTTGTTCGGCACGTGTCTTTGGCCCCATATCCTTATGTGGCTTAAAGCGGGCTTCGCCCAAACCACAACTCGAAGGGTCTTATCGGTGACTTGGGCGGTACTAGATTTAGCAAGTATGCCGCCGTCTCTAAGGCATACCCCGAGCGAAATAGGCGATGTAGCATAACTCATCATAGATCTAACCATTTCCAAAGAGTCCTATTTCTTCGCTCGACACACCATTTCTTTGTGGTGTGCCCGGTGAAATCTTGTTGGGATGTAATCCCACACTTCACTAGATAGTCCATAAACTCGTTCTTGAGGTATTCGCCACCGCGATCGAGCGCATGATGACTTGATACTTTACCTAGCTTAATCTCCACTTCCGCCTTAAACTCTTTGAATTTCTCAAAGCATTCGGACTTGCGGTGAAGCGGTATACGTATCCGTACCTTGAGTGTCGTCGATGAAAGTGACAAAATACTCGTACCCTCCACGAGCTTGTGTGGACATCGGTCCACACAGTCGAAATGGACTAACTCGACATTTACGTGGCTCTATAACCCTTCGCTTTGAAGGTGCGGTCGACATCTTACCTTCTATACGATTCGCGGTGGGAGCAGATGTAGTGAGATTACCCAATGCTCCATTCTTAGCCGGTCTTTGGATCCTATTTAGATTGATGTGACCTAATCTAAGATGCCGAGAGAAAAGTAGAGTCATCTTCTTGAAGAAAACTTTCTCTTTTAGGGTTTGATGAAGATCTGACATAGTTATAGGTATTATGTTTTGCGAAATAGTATAAAGCGAATTATATAAAGTGCCAACACGGATAACCGTCATTTCTTATGATAGAAACACCACTATCAAAAATAACGAATATCCATGAGTAAATAATTTGAAAGCGAAACAAGGTTCCATGAAAATCCGGCACATATAAAGCGTCTTTCAAAACTAAAGCTGTTGTCCCAAAACATAAAGAAACATCTCCAACCTGCAACGACTTGACTTTCGCGCGTTGCCCATGGAGATCGTTATCTCGCCATCAAGCAGCTCCCTTGTCGCGGGAACCCACGCAGGTGTAACAAACATGATCGATTATACCATCTACTACCCAAGAATGGGTAGAACAAGTCGCTAAACATGTTTCCGTTACTAAAGCAAACGGCATACCTTGAGCCTTGAGCATAGGGCACTTGGCCTTCCAATGCCCAGTCTCACCGCACTTGAAGCATTTGCCCTTCTCCTTTGGCTTTTTCAAACCGCTGGTAGAGCCTTTTATATTACTCCCACTCTTTTCTTTAGCCTTAGCATCTCTAGAATTCCACTTTCCCTTTTCATCTTTCGATAAAACAGTGGTCTTCCTAGAGGTGCGTCTTTGGCTGTGCACCTTTGCTCATTTGCTTTCTTCCGTTACTAAGTCCTTTTGCAATGAATCTAGAGTATAACTCTTATCATAAAGGACTACTCCATAACGAAAGTCATCAAAGACTTGGGCGAAGAATTGAGGATCATATCGATTCGACTCGTCGTCAATATATCCTCCATCCAATTCGAGCTCTCCAAGAGATTGATCATCCGCTCTACATGGTCATGCACGAATCGCTTTCCTTCATAGAACTTGACATAATTAATTTTGTCAAATTATGACAAGCGATTACTGTCCGACTCTCATACAATTTCATGAGATTTAGCCATATCGTGGCTGCATCATCCATCTCTTGATCTTTGGGTTGCAAGGACTCGCACATGGTGACCAAAAGAAGGCACTTCGCCATTCTATTTGATTTGTCCCATTTCTCGTGCTCCTCGCGCTCCTCATCGATGAATAAATCGTCTAGAGGTTTGGGACGAGGTGTAGTGAGTATATATAAATTTTCTTGGCGGTGAGAACATTCACAATGTTTCGTTTCCACTCGATAAAATTTGGACGGATAACGGATTTTGTGCGAGCATATTGATAATCGGCGTAAGAGACATATCGAAGCGATAATGTAAAACACATAAGCATACGATCGCAAATAATTCGTAACAATAATATTGTAACCTTTTGATAAAACAATATTAATTGAAACCTCCAATCGCCCAAGGAATTCCACATACAAGCCACGCGTGTGGGCGTTTACATGAACCCCTCGACCGACTAAAATATACCTTTTAGTCGTTTAATTTCAATCCATGTCAACTTATCCTTATGACAAATGAAATTAATGATTGGACCTTACTAGACCACATCACTATCACAAGAAGGGACTTGGCGGGAAGTTGTACTTGAGGTGATGTCTAAGCAATGACCACAATTTTAACGTGAGAAGATGAATTCTTAGAATTGGTATACTCACTCGGACCATACGGCTTCCAATTCAAATTCTTTTGTTATCTCATTTTATATCTATCACTAGAGAACTTATGAAAATCGCACATGCAAGCCACGCGTGTGGGCGTTTACATGAAACTCCCACTTCTCAATAGATTTAAAATGTTTTATTTAGAAATCTCATCTAACAAACTTATGATAAGCAGTGCAAGCAAACCGCGCGTGTGGGCGTTTACTCACGGTCGTCTCACTTTGTTTAGAGATCAAAAGTGGAGGTCTTGACATTTTAATTTGAAAAATTAATTTGTCGGGTTGCTTGCTTAGTCTTTTTATTCAAAGGTTTGTCCATGCGGATCACGTAATCCTAGCATGCTTTTCTATAGAACTCAACATGTAAAACATGCTAGCGAAATTCTAAAATATGCTTGATAAGCGATAAACCTAGCATGCTTACTATGCGCGTCCAATTCGTAAAACACTTAAAGGTTAGTCAACGTAATATAAACATACATAGCATGCTCTTGCATAATTTAAACATCCACGACATGCATATGAGCGATAAAAATAAAATAAAAGCGTTCATCGCGGCCCAATCGTGAAACACATACATATAAATCTAATCTATTACATAGATTTACAAAGTGCGAAATTAAACTTGACGGGCCTCGCGTGCACGGCACGGACGGATTCAACAATTGGGCCTCGCGTGCGGGCACGGGCGGAAAACTGGAAAAAGCGGTGCGGGCGGTCGGCCCAAAAAGTCTTGGGCGGCGCTGAGGCTAAGCCTTTGGTCGCGCCCGACCTCGCGTGCCGCCTTGCCTCGCGCGCTCTCCTCGCTGGCTCGCGATCGCTAATGATCGCGACCGCGACCCGTCGGCTGCGTCTTGCCACGCCCCAAGCGCGAGCGTCTGCCTCGAGACGCCGTCGCCCGGCCAATCCTCGCGACCGCGAGTCCGCTCGCCAGGCCGGGTTTCTCGCAGCGACGCGCCCGTCGCCCGCTAGCTCGCCGCGGCGCGCGACCTCGCGGGTAATCCTCGCGACCGCGAGTTAGCTCGCTAAGCGCCGAGGATCCCGCGAGCAGCGCCCGTCGCCCAGCCCCGCGATCGCCCTAGCGACCGCGAGACTCGCTTCATGAAACCACCCGAACACGGTAGAGAACCTGTTTTCCCGTCGTTTAGTTCTTCGTTCGTTCGTCTTCGTTCTTCTTTTACGGATAAGATTTACATAATAAAATCTAATCTAACCACGGATTTTCTCGTGGTGTAAAACAAAACCAACAAAACAAGCGAGCCACGATGAGCGACAAATCCACAATTATAATAACGCACGTAATAATCAAGCGTGAATTAATCCAGCAGAGCGAAGATTACGATCCGGGCTCGATACCAGTGTAGGGAAAACGTATGTTAACCCTGCCCGAGGATCCATCTTGGGTGTTTAATTCACCATACATTGATTATAAACCTAGCATGCGTCTATATAATTAATAGCAACACGTTGGGGTTTTCTCGTGTTTACCTTTGGATCCATCGAGGTGGAGCGAGCGGGATGAGCGGATTGAGCGGTCGAGACTCGTGCTTTGACCTTACGGGTGTATCCGGATACCCAAACTCCAGCGTCGGTGAGGACGAGCTATGGAGAATGCACGAAAATCACCCTTTTCTCTCACCCAAACTTTCGAAATTTTCTCTCAATTATGTGAGATGGCGAAAATTCTCTCTCAATTTGTGTGTCTTCTTCTGACATTATCTCATACCTTATATTTATAATGCACTACCTTAATCCTATATGGAATGTTACCATAATCCTATATGGAATATTACCATAATCCTATATGGAATATTACCATACACTTAGGATTATTTCCATACTCTTAGGATTATTTCCATACTCTTAGGATTATTTCCATACTCTCGAGATTATTACCATAATCTTATATGGAAAGGATCTATGCATATTCCATAAATATAATTATATCCTTGTGGGATAAAGAGAATAAAATCTTGCCTTTTGAGCTATAGGGCGCCGATTTTCCACGAGGTTACGGGCTGGATGGGCCGACCAGGGATCAAATGCAAGGAATAAAGATGGGCCTCAAATAAATTAATTATCTTATGTTCACCCGAACATAAATTAATTTATAAACATTCGATCATGCCACTAGAAAGAATGTTGACTTACCCTTTATTACCGAAGTTGAGTCGGGCTTGCACTTAGACATTACGAATCCCGTATTTAAGATATCGAGCGTCCATTAATCATTTCTAGCAATCATTGCTTAAACGATTAATATCCTTATTTCCTTAAGTAGTACCACTCAACCTTATTATTGTACTTGAGCTAACTCGACTGCGGGGTTTAGTACAATAAACCTTTTGAGCTCCTTAGGGGCGTCATCATCCTAAACGGATACGGTGACTCGTCTGAGATAACTAGCGTGACATCTGAAACGCCACCACCCAAGATCGCGGAGAATCTTGGGTTAGAACATATAACCCTCACTCATAACAAGTCAAGTGATGGTCGACAACTCATACTCACCTAATACCTTATCGAGGTTTAGATTATCGTAAGTCACCGAGATCTTGGTTCTTCACGACGGTCGAAAGAAGAACTCATCTCACCGTGATCCTTGATACGTCGAGGCGTACCGGCATAGACAAGCAACTAAGTCAAGTCACTTCTTATCTATCTGCGGCTAAACCGACAACTCGTCCTTAAGTCGTCTCACCAGAAACTTTTATATCTCATTAAGCTTGACCAATCATACGGACTTACGTGATCTTCTACACACTTGTATGATCTAACTTATATATGAGATAAGGGACACGAGATATATGCAATCAAGTATTCAAATCGGATAGGAGATCGTAATAGTGGTAACGAGAAACATTGTATACAAGCTCAACCAAACCGCTTTCGATATACAAATCAACATGATCGATCCTATAGCGTACATATGGGATCCTTTTCATGCAAGCAACTTCTTTGTCATTAGAAAGACAATCTTTCTTAGACAACTTGATGCCATGTCCCATAGGAAGAAATCATTTCTTAGAATTTTCATCGAGAAACGCCGTAGCAATTTGTCTATATAAGTGGATTGTGATAGCCCTAACAATCTATTAGACTATCCCAATAAATCTTGATCCCAAGGATGTAGGAGGCTGACCGAGATCCTTCATCATAAAGGATTTAGACAAACGCCTTTCACGGATTGCATCATGGATCGGTCGCTCCCATAATCAGAATGTCATCGACATATATGACCGGGTAGACAACGTTTCCATTCTCGCGCTTACTATAAACGCATGGATCCTCTTTTCTTCTAACAAAGTCAAGAAATTTGATAGCTCTGTCAAAACAAATATTCCAACTCCTCGATGCTTCGAGTCACATCTTTGAATCGGTGTCAGACACCGCTTCAGTATAGGTCTTAGGTTCATCATCATCCGACTCGACTTCATCATCTTGGTTCTCAACCATTAGATTCAGTCTTTTGGGTGCACGACGAGTCCTCTTTGGCCTATTGAGTCGGGTTGTTTGCGTAGGCTCATGCTGTTCATTTTAAACGTGAGTAGGCTCCTCCGTGTTGACTTCCTCAACATTTTGGAGATTCTCAAGAATTTCCTCATGAATTTCTTGAGGTGGAGGTGACACAACTATTGTGTCATCTTGTATTTGATGAGTCTTATTGTCTTGAGGTGGCCTTCTAAGAGTCATTTCCCCTCCCAATAGATTGTCAAATACTCCCACTGAATTTTTTGTTCACACCATTGAACAATCTTTCGTCCTCTGTGTTGTTTTGTGGTTCTTGAATTTCTTCAAGATCTACCTCATTGTGACCTTGTTCCTTGGAAACATAGGAGTCTTCAAGAAATGTCACATTCCTAGAGATGATCACCATGTGATCTCCAGGTGAGTAGAATTCATATCCTCTATTTTCCTTAGGATATCCCACAATACAACATTTCTCACTTTTCGATTCCAACTTATCAGTTAGCATTTTCTTAACAAAAGCAGGACAACCCCAGGTCCGTAAATAGTTAAGATTTGCTCTTTTCCCATATCATATCTCATATGGTGTTTTCTCGACTGATTTGGAAGGAACCCTATTCAAAATATGAGCAGCGTTAAGTAAGGCATGGCCCCAAAGGAATAAAGGAAGACTAGTGAAACTCATCATGGATCGAACCATGTCTAATAAGGTTCGATTTCTTCTCTCGGATACACCATTCAACTGTGGTGTTCCCGGAGGTGTCCAGTCTCACCGGATTCCATGTGATTTCAAGTAATCAAGAAATTCTCGGCTTAAGTATTCCCCTCCTCGATCTAATCGAAGATTCTTAATACTTTTACCAAGTTGTTTCTCGACTTCTAACTTAAACTCCTTAAATTTATCAAGAGCCTCAGATTTGTGTTTAATCAGATACACATACCCAAACCTTGAATAATCATCAGTAAAAGTTATGAAGTACGAATATCCACCTTTTGCTTGAGTTGGAAACGGTCCACACACATATGAGTGGATCAACTCTAGCAATTCTTTGGCACGTAACCCTTTCCCAGAAAATGATTTCTTAGTCATTTTCCCTTTGAGACATGATTAACAAGCACCATATGATTCAAAATTAAATGGTGTGAGATAATTTAATTTTCTCAATCTTAATATCATTTTCTCATTGATATGACCAAGTCTACAATGCCAAAGATAAGTAGCATTATTCGTATTACTTAGCTTAGGTTGTTTGTTTTGCACATTGAGAATATTTCGTTCACATTCAAGCATATATAAACCATTCGAAAGAAAGGCTTTTCCATAAAACATTCCATTAAGGAAAAATGTCCAACAACTGTTTCCAAAATGGAAGGAAAAACCCTTCAATGTCTAACATAGGAATGAAAATAATATTCTTTGAAACAGCAGGAACAAAATAACAGTTATGTAAAATAGTCTATATCCCGAAGGAAGATCCAATCTTTAAGTCCCCACGCGTTCAGCAGCAACTCTTGCTCAATTTCCCACGCGCAGATCGACTTCCCAGGATTCACATTTCTGCTGTCACTAAGCCCCTTCACATTATTACAAATGTGTGAGCCACAGTCGGTATCTAATACCCAAGAATGTGAATTATTAATAGACATATTTATCTCAACGACAAACATACCTGAGCTACCACCCATTGCATTTTGTGCCTTGAATTTTGGGCAGTTTCTCTTCCAGTGCCCCTTCTCATGACAGAATAGGCACTTATCCTTTGCCAATGTCAGCTTCTTCTGAGCCCCTCCACTCTTCTTAGGCTTCAAGACATCTGATGTCTTCTTCTTGTTTTTCTTTTGCTTTTCTTCCCTTTGGAAGATTGGAGCGTAAGAGCTCACCATGAGCACAGATTTGCCATCAGTAGAGGACTCGTAAGTCTTCAACATGTTGTGAAGATCGAGAAATCCTACCTTTGTGTTGTTCATATTGAAATTCACCATGAAATTCGCAAATGAACCAGGTAGCGATTGCAAAACCAGGTTTGTTTAGACATTGGCTGGCAGAGTCGTTCCAATCGACGCCAGCCTCTCAATCAATCCTATCATCTTCAATACATGTTCAAAGATCTTGTTCCTATCATGAAGAGTGCACTTGAAGAGATCCCAGAGTATTTCAAACTCCAAAGTTTGTGCTTGTGAAGCAAACAAACTCTTCATCTTGAATCATTTCATAGGGTAGCATGCATTCATGTTGCCTTTCGAGTTCCAAACTCATAGAAGTCAACATAATACCTTGAGCCGACATAGCATCATCAACGTGCTTCTTATGAGCAACCCTGTCAAACGAGGCATACTCAGGAGAAAGCTCCTCGGGGATGGTACGGATTGCTTTGTCCAAGACATACTCAATCTTATCCGTCCTTAACACCAAGTGCAGGCAACGTAGCCAATCCGGATAGTTTGACCCAGTCAATAATTTTTTTTTCCACCAAACATTTATATAACATAGTCGACATCGTAACTGAACGAAAAATAAAGAAATAGCAAATTAGAACAAAGTAAACACAGATCACAATCGTATCACTAATCAAACAAGGGTTTATTATATTGATTAGCTCCCACTAATTTTAACATATATTGCACCCCCAAAATGCAAAATACGGATTTATACTAAAATAAATTTTAGTGGTACAAGATCCAAGTCAATATTACTACAACTGCTTTGGTCAGTATTGTAAATAATATCACCCAAGAGGGCCTCCAAGCCAATTGCGATGCGAGTTTGCATCGATTAAGTGCATCATTGCAGCTCTGCGGTGATGACCACAATAATGACACTTGGTGGGTTTTGAATCCGAATGCAACAACAGTTCTCAACTCTTGGTTTATTAATCCAATTAATATGCATCCACTAATTATTTTGATCACTTTGGTTGTTTCAAAATAATTAAGCAAATCAACCCCATCACACGATGCCAACCATGCATCTATGAATGAGCCTTTGCCTTGTCGATTTCGGAGTAAACACGTTGGTGTAAAACTCTTGGACGAAAGAGGCTAGGATCCTCACACAATTATGATGGACGATGCGTTTTGTTTAAAAAACTAGACTTTTATTTAGAGGGGATAAAACATGTGATACTAATTGTCTATTTTAATATCCAATATTAAAACCAAAACAATTGATCGAGCTAAAAACACACTCAAATTCACTCGCAATCGTACGAGGTAATTGTAGCGTGATAAATTAACCCAAGTCGTCTCTCAAGGAAAACTTAACAGGGCGATTGTTCGTGTCGCTCACAGAAAGCGATTAAAATCCTAAACATTCTAATACCAACGAGGGTTTGAAACATGCAGGAATGAAATACGGAAAATAAACAGCAAACCTAAGCTAGGGGTTGTCAATCCCGAGCTAAACTAATAAAGCAATAAATCTAAACCAGGGGTTGTCAATCCCTAGTTGAATTACGAAAGCAGGATAAATCGAAAGCAATAAATAAAAGCAAAAGCAAACCTATACTTAGGGTTCGTCAAGCCCTAATCTAAGTCTACGTGTAAATGAACAATAAACATCAATCATCCAACTCGAACATGAATTAATCGAAAGCAGGAAATCATTAGGCAATGTAAATCAACGGAACATGAAAATCCAATCCACTATCACTATGAATTGAATCCAACAATAATCTCAAGCAAAGCATGTAAATGTTCAACAGGAATTAAGAAACGAATTGCATAAATTATAAGTATGAAAATGTAAATTAATACTATGATATTGTTTCTATCTGTTGGCTGAAGCTCCCGGAAAGAAGTCCCAGAGCAGCACCGCGGCTGCGTGAGAATAATAACTGAGAACCCCCCTTTTGACCTAAAACGCGCATATATATATTAAATGAAAGTGAGCCGGCGTTTAAGGTGGCCCGTTCGAAAACGTTCGACTTGAAAGTGAGCAGGCGTTCGGTGGCCCGGATTGGAAAATCATTCTGCCTCACAAATGAGCGCCGGCTCAAAGCGAGCGCGCGAGGGAGTTAGCGAACGCTGCGGAAGCCAGTACCGGGCCGGAGATCACGGGTTGAAGAGTGCGGCGCGGTTGCGCATCCAGCGGCGCTGGCCGGGCGTCTTCGAGGAGCGATGGCGTGGCGGCGTGGGCGTCTTGTGAAGGAATGGGCGCCGAAGCCGGCCAGCCGAAAGATGAATAATGGCTGGTGATGCCCAGCCGGACGAAATCAGCGGCGCTGCGGGAGTGGGCTTTGGGCGCCGCGGGCGGCGCGCAAGATGGGCGAGCACGCGCGAGTCACGGCGGCGCTGGCGGCGACATGGGCGAGGCGAGGCGACAGCGCGGGCTCGGCGCGGCGGCCTTGTGGCCGAGCGTGCGTTAGCACTCGGCGGGCGCAGGCGTCTGTTGGCGCGGGCGTCTGCGTGGGCGAAGTCGTGCAGAGCGGACGGGCGCCAGTAGGGCGGGCGTCTTGGTGTGTCGACGGGAAGTCGTGCGCAACTTTGGCGATTCGCTATGTTCTTCCTCGTTTGAATTCGATTTGCGATCCTTTCGCTTATGAACTCTGTCGCGATGCTCTTCAATTAACTTGATCCTTGGTAGGTCCAATTCATCCTATTTGATACTGATTTTCTGCAAAACATTGAAGCGAACTAAGTAAGTCCGAATCGATAAATACTAATCAAACCAACGAAGAAATAGGACAAACCATAGAAAATGACACGTAAAACAATACCAAGAATCAAGACCAATTCATACCAAACACGGACCACACATATTGGGCGCCGTCTACCCAAACATAGTAACACGGACTACAAGTATTGGTAGCCGCCACCCAAACAATAAAAGCGGTCTCTTACTACTATAGTTAAAATAAGCATAAAATCAAATAGCATGCTTATCACAGAAAAACAGCAAATATAGCTCAACGAATAAATTCATTAATCTAATTAGTAATTTAATTCTCTAATTAAAAGTGGATGTGAACATTTATATTAATTCTAAATTAATATAAATATTCATTTAGTATTATTATTTCTAAAATAATAATCAAATAAGATTTATTAATCTAATTAATAAATCAATTCTCTAATTATGAACATTAGTAAATCATATTAATTCTAAATTAATATAAAATCAAACTTTATACTATTATTTCAAAAATAATAATAAAGTTAAAATTTATTAATCTAATTAATATATTAATGTCCAAATTAGTGATTAGATTTATTAATTCTAAATTAATAAAATTAATCCATGTACATTAGTAAATTATATTAATTCTAAATTAATATAAAAATCAAACTTTATACTATTATTTCAAAATAATAATAAAGTTAAAATTTATTAATCTAATTAATAAATCAATTTCCAAAATTGTGATTAAATATATTAATTCTAAATTAATAAATTAAATACATGTACATATGTAGATTGTATTAATTCTAAATTAATATAAAATCGAAATTAATGTTATTATTTCGAAAATAATAATATTAAAATAAAATTTATTAATCCAATTAATAAATTAATTTGTGTAATTGGAAATTAAATTTTATTAATTCTAAATTAACAAAATTAACGTTTTATTTATTTATTTATTTATTAATGCAACAGCCCACTTGGGCTTTACAGAATTTTAAAAAAAAAGGGCCCAAAACCGCCCTCAAATCACGGCCCAACACGAAAAAGGAGAAACCCAGCAGCAGCGCGAGGCCCAACTTAGCCGAAGCCCAAGCCCGCGACCCCGGGCGCCCAAAACACACCCAGACGCGCGGATGCGGCCCAGCCCACGATTCTGGCCCGCGGACGAAAAAACGTGCTAGGTTTCTGGGTAACGCGCGTCGCGCAGCCTCCCTGCGTTCCGCCGCGCCGCGTTTTGTGACTCCGTCGACGACTCCGATCAATACCGCGGACCTCTTCCTCCTCTGTCGCCCGTCGCTATGGCGTGAAGAAGCGTGCTGCAACAGCACAATCACGACGGTGACGAGCGCGCACCTCGCGCCGCGTCGTCGATCGTCGCGTTCTCTGCGTTTTCAGAGGGAGGTTCCCGGCGGCGATGTGCAAGCCAAGCGTACGGAGGTCGGCGTGTGCTGCAGCAGCACAGACGCGGCGGCGACGAGCGCGCGCGCCTCGCGCCACGTCGTCAACCATCGTGTCCTCTGAGGCGGCGGCGCATCTCCGACGAGGCGACGGTGGCCGGCAAAAACGATTTCAATTTCCAAAATACATTCGATTTTCAATTTTTCTTTTCTTTTCGTTTTTCGTTTCATTTTTTCCTCCTTTAAAAAAAACAGATTTAATAAAAGGAAAAAACCAAAAGAAATAAAACGAAAAATACGAAATTCAAAATTTCGATAAATCCACAATTAATTAGAACACGAATTAATTATAAATCGAACCCCGCTCTGATACCACTGTTGGTAATTCTTGACCTCATCTAATGATATGCAGCGGAATGTATAGTCAAGAAACAGATCTAGATCTACAATTAAACATGCGATGAGCCCTATGAACACGTTAGATAGAGAACTTACGATTTGCAACGCTTCCAATGGATTTGCAACGCTTCCAAGCTTCCAATGAATCCTGCGAGATTGTCTCCACAACTATGGTATCCGTGTATGCAAATCCGATGCGGGAACAATTCCTCGATATTAATTCAAGCGGAGCCAAGCGAAATCTCGAATGAATCAACGGTAGTTCTCTAAGATATTTACGTTACGTCTAATGTAAAACTTGTGTCATTTGACCTAATGAATAAATGTCTCTATTTATATTAAATAGAGCAGCCCATTAAAGCCCTAGCTTATATGGGCTTTTATTCTTTAGTCAGCTTTAATTAATTAATAGTCAAACCATTAATTAAGTAAATCCCATATCTAATTTAGCCCATATCTTTCACAAAATGTGATAATCACTAACATATAGTGACTATAACTATTGGCAACAATAAAAGTTGACATTACAATATTATCTTGTGACAAGAAAATAAATTGTCACAATATATATGTTTGTAATGACAAAATAAAAATAAAAATCGTTACTCATATTATTGTTACTAAAAGTAGTTTTTCTTGTAGTAGTTGATATTTTTTTTTCAATTTTAACTCCCTCGAACTATATATCTGACTACGCCTCTATCAAGTGCTTGCTATTTCCAATATTTTAGTAGCCATCATCACTATATTTTAGTAGCAAGCGGAATAGAGAATCCATGTCTATATCTAAATGCTGCATCTCCCTACTGAGAAATTGAAGAATATAAACATACAAGTACTTAAAGACTAGATAGAGCTTAACTATTTGAAAAATTACAGGTGCACCATGACATGAGTGCTCCAATGCAACATTATTTCATATTTACAGGCCACAATTCCTACTTGATTGGAAACCAGTTGAACAGCGAGTGTAGTGAAATTCCAATCATCAAAGCTCTAGAAAATGGTGTTAGAGGCATAGAGTTCAGATCTATGGCCCAATTCTGCAAACGATAACATCCATGTTCTTCACGGAAGGTATATATTCATCCATAAACATCACTATGAAATTAAGGCCCTCATACATTTTAACCCTAAAATTTAAAAGGGTAAATATCAGTTTATGTTCCAACATTTTGTATTTTTTCACTTAATGTGCAACATAAGCATATTGCTATTTTGATTCCTAAGGTTTCAAAAAAAAATCATTTAATGTCTTGTCTATCAATTTTCGGTTTACAAATGCTTACGTGGCTGCCAGAACTCCACACTGGACTCCAAGTCATTATAAAAATGAAATACAAACTTGAAAAATTCATCCAAAATGTCGTCGTTCTATTTTTTCCCTTATATTGGCGTGGAAAATAAATGGAACGACATTGTTTTGGAGGAGATTTTACACGTTTTTATTTAATTTTTATATTGACGTAGACTCCAGTATGGAATTTCGGTAGCCACATAAGCATTTGTATGCTGGAAATTGATCGGCGGGACATTAAGTCAAATTTTCTGAAATGTTAGAGATCAAAATAATAATATCTTACATTGGAACATAAGTGAAAATCGTGAAACGTTGGGATAAATATCAAATTTAAACAAGCGATTGAAAAGTCGTGTAAAAATTACAAAAGGGTGTAAAACTAGTGTTACATCCGACTTGTATATAAAGTTTTGGTAACATGCAGGACGCTGACTCCTTCGGTGCCATTGATAAATGCTTAGAGTCGATTAAAAAGCACTCGTTTGATAAATCTCCCTACCCTGTCATAATTACTTTAGAAGATCACCTCACCTTACTCCACAACTTTAGGCTAAAGTAGCAGAGGTATCTGTGTGTGTGTGTTAGTTATGGACAAAAAACATTTGGGGTGGCTGGCGAATTACCCATATCTCATAAGCCACATGTGTAAGTACCCGATGGGATAAAAACATGCGAAATCAGGTAAGTTTATATTGTATGGACAAATATACCCTCAAATGTTGACAAAGTTATCTTTGTTTTCTGTGTAAAATAACGAACTACGCTCGGAATCCAAAATATTTGTTCTCGGATACAATCGGATTCATATATAGAACTTTCGGATATGAGCACGAACGGATTCCGATCGGATGGATCGGATTCCTTATCGTATACTTACGCAGCTCGGATTCATTAACATACCAATCAGATTCTGTCGTGTGTATGGAATCCGAGATATACACACCGACCGGATCCGATCGGTTTCTAATTTTTTTTTAATTATTTTAATATAACGCGCCTTTGTAAGTGCTTTGAATTTTCTCTCAAATTATTGTAGCATTCAATTCATTCACGTGAAACTGATATAATAGGTCTGAATCGTGTATTGCTATAGTAATTTAGTACAATAATAGGTCCGATTTTACTGTTGTGACAGTAACTTTGTACAATAATGAGCATGAATTCACTGTAGCTACATTAATTTTGTACCTATTATTACAGTAATTGAATAAATTTCACGTGAATGCTACACAGACACCCATCATTTGTTGTTGTTTACCTTCTATAAAATTTTCAATTCATTCATTCACATCTCATAACTTCATTTTTCAATATCATAATCTTTCCAATTGAAGTTGAGCGTAGTATTTGAAGGAAAACCACGGAGAATTCAAGCATTTTCCAATATCATAGGTAATTTTCAATCTCCTTGTGATTTGAAATTATATTTTGATTGAGAATTTTGTTTTAATTTTTTATTTATTCTTTCTTTATATAGATGGACAATTGGAAATTCATTCTTGTGAATTATGGTGGAAGTTTCATAGTGATTATGCGTATATTGGCGGGTGTCAACAAATTGCCCAAATTCCAGATCGATTTCTTTACAGTCTCATATACTATATCAATCACGTATTGCAGGCCAATGAATTGAGCACGGATTATCAATTATTTTATTTATCCACATCTCGATATGGTCGGATAATAAAATCATTGTTAACCGATGATGAAATGTTTGATCGATTGTCCGAAGAATATCCACGCGTTTATGTAGTTCACAACACTACAAATATTGCGAGTGGGTCAAACCCGAGAGAGCCCAATCATTCGATCCACACGGAGATGCAAGGAGAGTATTTATAATATGTTCCAAGTATGCATTCTGGTGGCGATTGGTTTTCTGAATCCCAATTGCACGCTACGAAGACAACAAGGCCAACAACTCCTATTCAGAATGATGATGTTTTTGGAGAAGACGAAAAAGAAGAAGAATATGTACCTAAGACCTAAGATCTTGAAGAGACCGACTCAAATGCCTCCGACGATAATCCCGAACAATCAATTTTAAATAATACGTTTATTGATTTTGCAGGATGGATTCGAAGAGAGGAGGACTTCCCAAACTATTATCTTTGATTAATCCAAGCACTTATCCGTAAGATGTCAACCAACCCGATCTTTGAAGAACTAACTAATCTGGTTAGTTCCGGTCATTCCGCTTTAATCTGCAGACCTCACTTGTTGCTCGTGAAATGGACCCGACAAGGGATGAAGAATTGAGTAGTAATTCATATTACTATAGCAAATGACCTCTATCTTCTTTGTTGATGCATGGCATATGGGCGGTAGGAATACGTCGTTGGTCGTTCGGATACAACACGTGACATTTAAATGCAAGCACTCGAGAGGTGTAATTTTGAGTTACGAGCTGCCCAACGAGGTAATATTTGGAAAGTTTATAAGTTTATATCTAAACATCAATGCCACCGTGATTTGGGTTGTGTTGGTCCATTGAAGGTTCATTCAAAGATAGTTGAAGCGTATTATGCTCGAAAAATGTGCACAATAGGTGAAATCATGAAGCCTAAATCAATTATGGCGGAGTTGAAACATGATTTTGGTGTCCGCATCAGTTATGATGTGGCGTTGTGAGCCCGACATACAACGATTGAGTTGATATACGGTCGGCATGATGAGTCATTCAAATGCTGCCAGTTATCTGCGGATGTTGAGACAGATTTAATCCTGTACATTTACCGATTATGAGGTCGATGGTGATGGTTGATTTGGCATCTGCTCGTTTCTCTCGCTGCATCTATTGCCCCTTCTATTTTGTTTGAGATCGGTGATCGTCGTAGATGGTACTCACCTCGAGGAAAGAATAAGGAATTTTATTTGTTGCGATGTGAAGGATGCCAACGAGCGGTGTTCCGTTGGCATATGGTGTTGGGCGAATTGAGAATGATGAATCTTGGTCATGGTTTATCTCACGGATCCAGCGGGTATTAGAAATCTTGAAAACCTCTTAATTATCTCGGGGCGCACGTGTTCATAGCTAACGCCATCGAGAGAGTATTTCCACAAGCTCATCACGCCTTATGCTTCTACCACTTAGTGAACAAGATCAAAAGTTTCGCACCTTTGTGGTGGAAATATTCCAAGAAGCTGCTTATGCATACGAGCCTGACAATACCAACGTGCTATATGCGCTATCGAGAGCATAAATGATAAAGATACCAAAACTGCTCCGTGTAGGACCGTAAAAATGGGCCGTTCAAAGTCCCCGTGAGTTGTTTTAGTTTCTTAACATCAAATGCAGCAGTCATTTAACTCTCGATTATTATGGGCGGGCGTCTTCCAATATGCTCAATGTTTGAGGCAATCGGACTTGTAATTGAGCGGTGGTTCAACGATAGGCAGTAGCAACACGTGGGTCGTCTAACTATCTCACTGATGAGACAAAAAAGCTTATAGTAGCGGTGTCGAAAAGTCGTCGTTACTCTCACGACGAGGTCTACAAATGCAAAATATAGGTGCGATCGGCGTTAGGAACTTCACGGTCGATCTTCAACTCAAATTGTGTGATTGTCGAGAATTTAGCCAAGACGGATGCCGTGTTCACACGTAATTCTTGCCATTAAGTATGTTTTAATACTAATACTACCGTCGTTTTATTTTCATGTAACTCATACTAATATTTTTCATTGACGGTGGGCGGAGAATCCATCCACAATTACGTCGAATCATACTACACGACCAACACTTTAATTGAGACATACGGTGGTGCGATGAATCATGTCCCTCAATCTGATGAGTGGATGGTTCCAAATGAGGTAGCTCAGCGAATGTATTGCCTCCTATTGTGACAAGGCAATTTGGACGACCTAGAACAAGTCGGATTCCATCCGGTGATAAAGGTCTACAAGAAGAGTGCCTACAAACCATATGGGAGAATCGCAGTAGACGCCGAACACCAAATAAATGCACCATTGTAGGGAACCAGGACACACACGAATGACATGTCCAAATCGAATGGATGAAGGCATAAGCGATCAATTAAAGTTGTTGTATTTTTTTTAATATTTCAAAGTTATTGTGTTTGGAACCTTTTATTGTTATTCTTCTTTATATCATCCAATTTTATGGCGTTATAAATATTTTATTGTTTGTAATATATTTTAATTGAGTACTTATACATTGTGTTGTGTTATACCTAAAATCCTACACATTGAAAATTAATAGTACACACGGATACAACACATTTAAATTTACAAATATTAATAAAACTGAAATTTAAGATATTACACATTTAAATTTACAAATATTAATAAAACTATAATTTTTCCAACAGTTTTCTAAGTGTTTTCACACAACTCAAAAATAGAAGTAGCTATAATTTTCCTATATGCTGGTATATGAGTAGTCCCCCAATTAATACTCGGCGATCCGGATATCTCACGTTCAACGTACATGCATGCATATGGACCACAAGCGACGCCGTCTTTTTGGGAGAACTGGTTAGCAGGTGACGGGATAGATAATTCAAGTGGCACGGATTTTTTCGATATGCCCATATCGTTGAAGCTCCAATAATCAACTTCATCCAGGATGAATCCAAATAAATGCAATATGGGATCCATCTGCTGGGCGCGGTTTCTCTTCGCATGATCTTCTAATCTCTAATATATCGAATCATATAGATCAAGCATCCAGTCAAACACTCTGATAACAGCGATGACGTAGTGTCCATCGATAAGGATAGACATAATCACCTATATAACACAATTATTACAAAATATATAAATTATTAAAATCAAATATATTAAAATTTAAATATATAACATGATATTGAATTACAAAAATCACTTGTTGCATGCTGGACCAATCGTTCATAGTGGATATTCCCGTCGTGCCCCTGATCAGGGAAATAATACTCTCGGGGACCTTCCATCCGCTTGAACAAGATTCCCAACCAACTTGAAAGATTCGCTGTTGAGACATTCAAATAATTTAATCGGACATTGAATTGAACAAAACAATAAATAAATGAATGTAAATTATTGGGAAATCAATACTTACATAGAAGTCGGTGTCCAATATAATCGTGTTTGCATTGTTCATGGTGGACAATACAGTATCACCCTTGATCAGCCTCACTCTACAGCTCATCATGAACAGATCAATCGTCTACAATAAGAACAATTGAATGTATAAGTATTAATTAATTAATTCAACTAAAATAAATTCTTAATACTTAGAAATTCAAAGTACTTACGTCTGCAGATAATAAGCTGGTCGGCTTAAGAATATCCATGAAAAATGCCCGACTAAGAATTCCACCACTTTCGAAAATCATCATCGTACATGCATGGAGGGGTGGCTTCAAGGAAGACATTGAAGTTCGACACTAACGTCAGATCAAGTTCACGCAGTTTGCCAGTAACAACATATGGAGATGATAGGGCCATCGATGGGAATTGCTGTCGGCCACTCTTCCTGGGTACAGGCACTGGTGTCACCACAGTACTCGTCTGTCCTTCTATCATCCCCGATGTCATCCCTTCTATCATTTTCGATGCGATCCCTGAACCGGGCATCCCTAAAGTCATCCACTGGTGTCCATAATCGAAAATTCCTATAGTAGTGGACTGCTGTGGGACTTCGGAGGTCATCCCAATCGACACAATCTGCGTAGAAAATATCATTTGACTTAGAAATATTTAAATAAACACAAAATATTTAAATTATTTAATTAAATTGAACTTACTTGTCCATAATCACTAAAAATATCAAACATATCGTGAATGAAGGTTTGGAGGTGGCTGTGATAAGAAGCGGGAGGTGGCTCACGATAGTAGCGGTGGTGGTGTCGATAGGAAGTATAAGGTGGCTCATGATAGTAAGTGGAGGTGGCTCTTGATAGGAAGGACGAGGTGGCTCCTGATAGGAAGCACGAGGTGGCTCTTGATAGGATGACATGGCCTCAGTCCTACCAAACTCGTGCCTGAATGTCGGTGAGTGCGTCTGCATGTTCCGCCATCCGTCCGTCCCTCTCGAGAAGGTGCGTCTACATCACCGATTGCCGTGCCTCATCAATTGATTGTCGTGCCACGAGATGAGTATGACGATCGGATGGAGAATAGACCGGTGTACGTCGTGAACTACCACAACGGACGACATCAATCAACTCCTTAAACCAACCCTTCAACCTCGTCGTCATCCGTACCTCAACCTCCTCAAGGTGCTTCCTCGATAGCTCGTACCCTCCGAGCATGTCTCTCGATAGGTCCTCTAGGCTGGCGATCACTAGGTCGTGGGTGATCGCCGCTTTCGAGGAAGAAGTCGGAGGATGGCCCGTTTCGCCTCTCTCATCGATGAGATGTGGGCGGTGCTCTCGATCAAGCCCTCAATACCATGTGTCTTTGTCTTTGTGACTCCTTAACGGATGCCGTCTCGCACCACGTCTCGGACGTGAGCGTGAAATACCCCGGAGGCACAAGAATCCCCCACATTGTCACCACTAATGACTCGTGCTCGTGGGGGAAATTATTCCCCATCCCTCAACGGATTTTGGGGCTCTATATACGGCACACCAAACACCTCGTCGTGTCGGAGTGACATCCAATAGTATGTGGCCATTTCTTCATATGTAGCCAGTATGATCTGAATATACTGATCGTCCTATATACAATTCAAATAAACAAGACTTAATCAAAATTAAAATAATAAATTATAACACAAATTTTAGGATATGTAAAAAGTAGTACCTGAGATTCAAATAAAATCGATAAATCATCGACTGAGAACTTACTCTTGAATCTCCATCTCAAGCATCTAGGGTAGGCAAACGTGTCCACATATTTCCCAACAGCCACACCCAGACTAGGTATGACCTCGAGCGACCAAACAACCAATGCCCAAGCTGGTCCATAGAAATGGTATTTTCTTCGGCAGAATCGATATAAGTAGTGGCGCGTATATCGATCTGAAAATGCACCCTACGGAAATCTAGCGAATAAATCCAAATTATCCACCAATGCCGGGCCGAGAGTCCACCAAAGACGATATCGCGACGGAGGTATAAACTACCATCCGCATCATCTATATGCACGCTCCGATCACAAAAACGTGCTACTAAATCCCCAACAGATATGTGGTCAGAACGACAGAAAGCTCTAAACACCCGAACACGTTGCAACCGGTGCTCTCTACTAAGATTAAATGACGAGCTTCCAAAACTTAAACCAGTCACTAATGCATAGTCATGAACAGTAAAACAAAGTCTCCGCCCGTTAATATGAAACCATAGTAGATCATCATCTGTCCTAATCTGTCGGGAAATCACGTGGTGCAAAGCCATGATATTTTTTACCCCAAGCTTCCAGTTAAGTAAATGACCGAAGCATCCACTAGTAAACCTATCCAGTAATTCTTCACCACCAATCTCCAATAATCTAGTCTTAATGATATCTAAATAATTAATCCTATAATATGTGCTAATTTGGACCACAACATTTATCATCTCGGGTCTCAAATAATCAACATCACCTTAACAATAAAAACAATAAAGTGTATAAATATCATAAAAATAAAACATATAATAATCACATAATAAATCATACAAAACATATTTAATTATAAAAACAATAATTAGATAGCATAATAACATAATTAGATAGCATAATAAATCATAATATACATTTTAGCATATTAAATACATAATAGCATATTAAGCATGTTAAAAACCATAATTAAACGCATGTTAAATAGCATATTAAACACATGTTAAATAGCATATTAAAAACCATATTAAATACATAATAACATATTATTAATAATATGCTATTATGATAACTAACTGAAACTAATACATAATAGCATATTAATATCCAGTTATATACCATATTAATATCCGAATTAAATAGCATATTAATATCCGAGTTGACTTAAAATCCGAGTTAAATACATAATATACCATATTAAATATTAAATACATAAAAGCATATTAATATGATAACTAACTGAAATTATATAATAATATGATAACTAACTAAAACTAATATGATAAGCACGCCCTAAACCCTAAACCCTAAACTATATGATAAGCACGCCCTAAACCCTAAACCCTAAACTATATGATAAGCACGCCCTAATCCTAAACTATATAACTGAATTCAGAATAGCATAAGCACGTTTAACTAACTAAATTATGATAAGCATGTTTAACTAATAAACTATGATAAGTACGTTTAACTAATAAACCATATTAAACGCATAATAAGCACGATTAACTAACTAAAACAAGAATCCGATCCGCCTGTTTAAGGAATCCGATCGGTGTTTAAGGAATCCGATCGGTCGGTTCGATTGGATTCCTTAAACACCGATCGGATTCCATCGAGGAGAGGCGGCGCACTGAAGCCGTGGTGCGAGATTTCCGACGATCCGAGAGAGGGAGAGAGCAAGCGATCCGAGAGGGAGAGAGGGAGATAGTGAAATCCGAGAGGGAGAGTGCGATCGGAGAGTGAGTAACTGCGATCGGAGAGTTTGAGAGTGAAATCCGAGATGGAGAGAGTGAAAATCCGAGTGAAGAGAAACGTCTGTATATATTGGGTAGGAATCCGATCGGATCCGATCGGTTGTGAAGAATCCGATCGAATCCGATCGCCGATCGGATTCCACACTCGGTCAAGATTCCGAGTCAGACACTGATCCGACAGTGTTTTTTTCAGCTTTAAGTCAACTCCTTCCTTAGCTTTAGTCATTCACCGATTATATAATGTTTTTTTCAAGGGTATTTGGGGTATTCCTTCCTGATTTCGCATGTTTTTATAACGTTTGGGTATATGCCCATATGCTTTACGAGATTTGTGTAGTTTTCCCTATTGACACAAAACATTTTGTGGCTTAATGATTCAGATCAAAATTTGTTGATTTTTATAGATGGTTACACATGTTTTCGGAGATATGCTCTATGTTCCTGATTTGCATTGCTTGGATGAATTTCCTTCACCTGATGACTTAAAGCACAAAATTATACTTTCTACGAAGCCACCAAAAGAATACCTTGCCAACAACAATAACAAGGATGATGAAAAATATCTGTCTGAGGTAAAACAGGCAAAAAGATTATTTCAAGATTTTATAAATGGTGCTACTGTACATTCTCCCTTACATAAATTTGTTCTCGTTTTTTTTTTTTTTTTTGCAAAATCAGAGTGATGAGGAGGATGAAGAAAGTGACGAAGTCCAAGAGAAGTCGAGGACTATGTCTGCACCGGAATACGGGCGCCTCATAGCCATTCGTGCAGGGAATGCCAAGAAAGGCTTGAGGCACACTCTAATAGATGGAAGTAACAAAGTTATTAGGCTTAGTTTAAGTGAACAAAGGCTAGAAAAGGCTGCAGAGTTGTATGGAACAGATGTCATAAGGTGCACGTTTGTTATATATACGTAGAATTTGTATGATGCATGTTTCATCATGCAATTCTTTGGATTTAATGCTTCACTCTTTAACTTGTTGATGAATTTTTTGAACTTTTAGATTCACCCAGAGGAATATTTTGAGGGTATTTCCAAAGGGAATGAGAGTAACCTCATCTAACTATAAGCCGATGAGAGGGTGGATGCATGGAGCTCAGATGGTTGCCTTTAACATGCAGGTTCATTTTATTTTCAAATGAGCTAAGTTAGCAACATTTTTTTTGAGTGTTAAATGCCTCCCATTATATCACTAGGGCCATGGAAAATCATTTCAGATCATGAACGGGCTATTTAGATCCAACGGAGGTTGTGGCTATGTGAAGAAGCCCGATTTGCTTATGAAGAAAGGTATAAACAACGAGGTTTTCGACCCCAAACTAACTTTGCCTGTGAAGAAGACATTAAAGGTGAGTTACAACTTAGAAGAGATCATTTTTCTGTACAGATATTTCATTTCATAACTACGTTTGCATGTTGCAGGTAACTGTGTACATGGGAGACGGATGGAGATATGATTTCAGCCACACGCACTTTGACGCATATTCACCGCCAGATTTCTATACCAAGGCTAGCAAGAAACACACATGACTTAGAGGGTGTTTGGCAGAGCTTATAAGCTCCCCAAAAACAGCTTATAAGCTGTTTTTTAAGCTTGAAAAACAGCTTATAAGCTGTTTTGGGGAGTTTATAAGCTCAGCCAAACACCTTCTTAGTTATTTCAAGAATGCTAGAATCTGAGTATGTGCAATACTATACTATCTTAGTTTATTCGGTTTGGTTCACTAGCTAGGTGGTGGTGCAGGTGTATATAATTGGCGTGGCAGCGGATGCTGCATAGGAGAAGACACGGATAAAGAAAGACCAATGGATTCCGTCTTGGAATGAAGAGTTTGTGTTCCCATTAAGAGTTCCGGAGCTAGCTCTGTTGAGGATTGAAGTAAGGGATCACGATACGTCTGAAAAGGGCGACTTTGGTGGCCAGACTTGTTTGCTCGTCTCCGAGCTGAGGCTCGGGATACGGGCAGTTTCCCTCTACGACAGGAAGGGAAACAAATACAAGTCTGTAAGGCTCCTCATGCGGTTTCAGTTTCAGTGAAATTGGAATTATGTGCAGAGGTATAATTGAGTCAAGATGAGCTGTGTATTGCCGAATTTAGGCCTTGGTTCTTTTTTTTTTCTTGATCGAGCTTGAGGTTCTTAATGTCATATCAGTCTAAACGAATTTTCTAAATATAAATTATATATAAATATTCGTCAAATTTCTTTAGAAAAATAAATTGTTTTATTCTACAAAATATTACTTAAGTTCATTATTTTCCACTCAATCTCAACAACACGTTTACCAAACCGATGGATCTACCTCTCAAATCTCTGCAAAGGTTGATGCAAATCGGTATATTGATAGCAGAGCCACAAATTGTTATCAAGTTACACATGATTTCCACAGCCTACAGAATAGCTCTTCTTGTTCTGGTACTGACCATGCTATAGTAGTCAGTAGGCAGTGTGATCACTTTTCTATCTTCCTCATTGGTTCTATTGCCCTTGATTCTTCTCAACAGCCAAAAACCCTTGCTATTAAATAACTAATATTTTTATGTGCCTACAAACACATAGTAGTAGCATACGCTCTACATCTGTTTCTCGGACTGTTAAGGTTTAAATATACGTTTTAAGCATTGAGGTGTAAGCCTCGAAATGGTTCGAGGAGTAAAATTGAGGCGTAAATTATAAAAACATATAAAAATTATAATTAATTCAACAAAAACATATAAAAAAGTAACAAGTATATTAAAACACAAAAAAAAAACATAAGTTCATGATTAAGTATGTATAAGTTTTTAAATTTTTAAACTCAAATCATAATCATACGTCTAAGAAGCTTGAAACATATCCCTCTCCATCTTCATCTCCACTTTCACAACCATCTCTCACTTCCTCCTCATCAATCACTGCAAGGTTCGATTGAACCTGCCATTTTCCTATATGCATACAATTTAAATGTTAAAAATAAGTACGTAGTATACTTTGTAGAATATGATTAAACTTTAATTGTAAGAGAATAAAAGTAACCTTTTGGTATTCTTTTTCTTTTTCTCGGTACAAAAGAGTTTTCCCTCTCATCTATTGGCATCATTGCTTCAACATTTTCATTAGTTTGATCGACTACTCACTCATCATCAGAAAACACATCTTCAACAATCAAAGGATTATCTACATTGTTTCGTGATTGTTTTTAGATGTTTATACTTGATTTATTCTTTTTGTGTGTATTTGATTGAACATACTCCAATTACGTTCACATGCAGGTGTAGAGTAAGTCAGATCAAGAATCATCATCGCAAATGATTTTAATTCAGTAACTTCATCTCCAAAAATGTCCCACCATGCAACTAATATAAAAAGAAAATTTGTATTCAATATTATAATAAACTAATATGAAATAAAAATAAAATTAAATCAATATAAAAAATTCCCGATGGACGTGTTAAATATGTTCCCAAAGATGGCGTCAAACCAAACAATCTCATCTTGTATTTATAAGAATCAAGTTGGGAGTCGATCTTGAAGTATTTGTCTTGATTTGGAACGGGTCGCTCCATGCACCTATATAAGCCACATTTTATTTCCGGATGTTCAGAAACATTAGGACTCCATCTATATTGAGGATTTAGATAATATGCAGTTGCATGTAAGTCCATGTGCAACTAATTATCCCACTTATGATAGATGATATCCCAAATCTCCTTATATGAAAACACTTATCCGTCGAAGTTCATTGCTATGTTTTCTTTTACCTCATTCATATCGCCATAAATAAACCCCATTGTCGGCGTCTTCTCACCATCGACAATACTCAAACCATCAGTAAGAGGTTTTGTGGTTTTAATATAATAAATCACACTAGGACATAATGAGTTGTCGTTCATGGCGATCTTTTCCATCTCTTTTCCATCAGCTTTCTTTGCCCATGCACAATCAAACCATTCTTTCGATACAAACATCAATTGCAACGGTTGCTTCAGTTCTTGCATACTCTCTAGAGTCAAGAAGGCAATGCTAAATCATGCTGAAGCTGGTTGAATGAGATATTTCTTTGCAATTTTTCTGAAAAGACTCAACACCCATTGATGATTATATATGAAGTTTTTCACTCCCTTTGCTTTAAGAAAAACATTCTTGTGTTGTGGCAACTCACCAATTTTCTTGAGCATCAAATCGATGCAATATGTTGTGCACAGAGTCTAATACGATCGTGTTCTCTTCTTCACCAACAAACGTCCAACTGCTTTTGTACCTACTTGCATTGTCGGTTATCACTTGAACACCAATATCTTCTCTAATTTCTTTAATAACTTCATCAAGCAATTCAAATAATTTATGAGTAATTTATGAGCATCCTTCACAAAGGCGATGCATCAACTATTTTCAAAAGAAATAGTCTCAAATTGATTATTCACAAGAAAGTTGATGAGACTTCTATTTCTCATATCTAACCAACCATCCAGCAATAGTGAAACCCCTATTTTCTTCATGTTTCTTTAATTTCATCTACAGTTTTAGTTGTTATCTTCACTTCTTCATCCAGTATCCAACTCCTAAGCTCGTGCATTGTTTGAGCCTTTAATCCTCGCTCATAATTTCCAACAGATAGCAACATATTGGTGAATGATACACTTATTGCAATGTTAAATGAGATCTCATTCTCATAAAAGAATCTTCCAATATCTAAACAAACTTGATTTCATGTTTTTTAATAACTGACAGAGTTATTTTACCATTTTGAGCATTATCATTCATCACAAACGATCCATGGCCCCCCTTACACCTCTAGAACCATTGGAACAAGACCCTACATCCTCAATTGTAGCATTTGTGCCACAACCAACACTAGTTGCAGTGGTACCAAAATATAACCCACTATCCACCACCTCCTCAAAATTCATCTGCATTTGATGCTTTGTGGTTTCAAATGCCTTCAAGTATTGTTTCATCTCATTTTTCACATTTTTGGATACTTTTTAGCATGGTTGCACATTGTTATGTGTGCATGCAAGGTAGGGGTGAGATTCAATGAAATCAAAATTTCTATTAATCGAAATCGAAAATGAGAAAAATTGCTAATCGAAATTAATACCGATCGGTTAGTCGGTTCGGTTAGTGGATAATCGAATTTATAATATTAAAATAAAAAATAAAAATTATTATAAAAATAATCTAAATCAAATGAAATAATTTCAAATATATATATATATATATATATATATATATATAGGAATGGATCAAATGAGAACCACATCTTTTTGCGAACTCTGCGAACCATGCATAAGGCGTTGAAGATGATGCACAAAGCGGTATAAAGTTGTGCATAACGAAAACTTTCTAAAATTATTTTTGTGCAACAATTTTAGAAAGTTTTCGTTATGCACAACTTTATACTGTTTTGTGCATTATCTTCAATATCTTATGCATGGTTCTCAAGTTCTCAAAAAAGATGAGTTCTCACTGGATCCAACCCCTATATATATATATATATAAGGGTTGGTTATAGTGGGAACCACCTCTAAGTTGAGAACTAGAAACTAATCCAATCCATTTAAATCATCTAATCTAACGGTTGATATCAAATTTGTGGTCAAAAATAATATTTGACCAGATTTTATTCACCAACCTTGTTTCTAGATAGTTGGGCGGATTGAGGGCATAAAAATAATTTTAGATTTTAACTTCCTCGATTGGTTTTTCCCACCCTAAATTACTGCAACTTTCTCTCTCTCTCTCTCTAATCAAATCCATACTCGAAAACAAAACCATAATAATTCGAGATCTTAATCTCGCAACCATACTGTGAGATTTTCCTTCGCATGATGGTTTATGTTTGTTTGCACAAAGTATAATTAGTTACGCATATGACTTTATCACAAATTATTTGTAGAACACCTATCTTATTGCATTGACTTAACTTTGCCCTGTAATGTTCACAAAGTTGGAATAGCTATGCACATTAGTAGAAAATGAGTTTATTCTGCGTATAATGGTTTATGCTTGTTTGCATAAAATAGAAATAGTTATGCATATGGTTTTATAGCAAATTATTTGTAGAACATCCATCTTATTGCATTCATAATGAATCATAATGATCATACTTCGTCTATTAATAGTATAAGGATGCACAATTGTAACTCATGTGCACAATGTATTCAGAAGCTATGCATAATAGGATAACAGATTATCAATAATAATCACATCTTTTTTGCGAACTCTGTGAACCATGCATAAGACGTTAAAGATGATGCATAATACGGTATAAAGTTGTGCATAACGAAAACTTTCTAAAATTATTTTGTTGTTCAACAATTTTAGAAAGTTTTCGTTATGCACAACTTTATACTGTTTTGTGTATCATCTTCAACGTCTTATGTATGGTTCTCAAGTTCTCAAAAAAGATGAGTTCTCACTGGATCCAACCCCTATGTATATATATATATGGAGTGGATCAAATGAGAACCACATCTTTTTTGCGAACTCTGCGAACCATGCATAAGACGTTGGAGATGATGCACAAAACGGTATAAAGTTGTGCATAACGAAAACTTTCTAAAATTATTTTGTTGTGCAACAATTTTAGAAAGTTTCGTTATGCATAACTTTATATTGTTTTGTCCATTATCTTTAACGTTTTATGCATGATTTTCAAGTTCTAAAAAAAGATGAGTTCTCACTAGATCCGACCCCTATATATATATATATATATTTGTAGGAAAATATATCTATTTGGATGTTTAATTCACCATACATTGATTATATTCCTAGCATGCTCCTATATAATTAACTATAACACGTAGGGGTTTTCTCATGTTTACCTACAAATTTCTGGCACAGCTGATCAATGACTGACTCTAGTTCCAATCTTCTGGACCATGTCCTGGATGTCTGACCTCCAATGCTGAACATGAGCAATTTATGGAGAATACCAAATTTTCTCTCCTCTTATGCTATTTTTGAACATTGTAGTATTCATGATTCTACTGATTTTCTCTGTTCCTGTATTTATAGTGCTATCTTTAGAATCCTGATGTGATAGGATTCTGGCACATCTAATAAATACAATAATTATATTCTATCCGGAAGATAATTCTTTTTAAAAAAAGTATCTCTTGATATCTTTTGATATCGATAATTTCTATCTAGATTAGGTGATGTATTAAATAAATAAAATAATAATCAGAATACAGTCATAGTAAGACTATATGGGATGACCAAAAATTACATGGCAGTAGACCTTGATGGGCCAGTCTAGGGTTCAAATATAAGGAATAAAGATGGACCTAAAATGAATTAATTATTTTATTTTCAATCCAAAACATAAATTGATTCATAAACATTTATTCATTCCACTAGAGAATAAATGATGACTTACCATTTTATTGCCCAAGTTGAGTCGAACATGTACTTAGACTTACGAGTCCTTGTATTTAAGAAATTACACCTAGTACTCGGTCCTTAGGTAGTATGTAGTACCCAATCTAGACCACACATTTTGAACATATGACCACACCACAACCTGACACGTGGCAATCCCTTTTTATTTTTTTAAATTTTCACAAGGGACGAAATGGTAAGAAAACAAATCAACATTATTCTCCTTAGCGACAACAGACGACGACGGTAGCGACGTCAATGGCAGTGGACGACGGCGATGACGGCAGAAAACAACAACAACAATAACATACACGAACAACAACAAACAACAGATTTTAAAATAAAGAAAAAGAAGAAAAAAAGTTTGAGAACATAATTAATGGCTTTTAAGAAAAAATAGAAGATGAATTTGATAGAGGATTTAAGAATCGAGATAGATGATGTTATGGTGGTGGTTCATAGTGAAATTCGTCAGTAATCAGGGAAAGAGACGAAGGAATTGATGGAGAATGATAAATGAGAGATTTATTGTCGAAAAACATACTCATGCATTTAACAAAACATAAAACTACATTTAACAAAATATAAAACTGCATGTTGGCACGAAACACAAACATGCAATTAACAAAACATGTTCATGCATATTACAAAATATAAACCTGCATGTTGCCCACGAAATACAAATATATAGACAAAACACATTCATGCATTTAATAAAAGATGTTCATGCATTTAACAAAACGTAAAATGTATGTTGGCCAACGGACGCGTGAGCATGAGCACGATTTGGGTGCTGAGCGTGCACTTCCAACGTACATACATATTTATATTCAACTACATGTATTTTTGTGTTAATTTAAATACACAAGTCAGTTCAACTATATGCATTGTTTGTTTTTTGCAATTACATAACAAATCAAATTATTAATCTACCATTACTGTAGCGAAATCAGTTAAATTAAACTTACAAAATCCGAAAAAATCTCCACCATAGGATCTATGAGATGAGTAGATGAGATTGGGTACCACATACTACGTTCAGACTTGGGTACTATATGATCCCTCATTTCTACCTTAGACTCGGGTACTATACGATCCCTCATATATATATATATATTTATATATAAATTTTGATTAATTGGTGTAATCGCTTGATTAATTGGTTAAACCCGATAACTAAAATTAATTTAATGGAGATAACTGATACCCGAAATCGAAACCAAAAAATTTAATATTGCTTTGACTTTTTCGATTTTTTGGGTTAACCAATAAACGAAAACCGAATAAGCACCCCTAATGCAAGATGATCATTCATTCTCTTTACACCCCCTTGATGCTTTTGCTACAAAACTTGCACTATAAGTATTTGTAGCCTTTGTCTACATCCGTTGGCGGTGCATCAATTTCAATAGCATATTATCAAGTTGAATCTCTTCTATTAGTCATTGTATATCTACAACAATTTTATCAAATAACCGAAAAAAATGGTAGCTCCAACCAACAATAGCTAATACATCTTTGCATCACTCAACAATAGCTAATTACAAATATAAAATAACAACAATTTTTGGAAATAATTCAGATTACATATTATAATTGATAAAAATCAGATTATATATTTATTTTATAAAAGTACACCTACATGTGCTCAACCAAAGCCTAATCACCCAACCATGTTACATACTATATAATGTGCTTCTTACAAGCAATACAAATATACACTAACATAAGGAAAGACATATGATGTTGGAAATAGAACTTACAAAGCAAACTTTATACAAATACAAGCTGTTGTCGGTTTGATGTTGTTGTCTACTATACTGGTGCTGCCTAACGGAGTCACTGAGTCGTCGGAGAGGAAAGGAGATGGAGAAGCATAGCGCAGGAGAGGAAGAGCGCATGAGAGGAAGAGCGAGATAGCGTAAGCCTGAGCAAAAGGATGTGCAAGAGTTACATAGTGATTAAGGAATAAATTACGTTAGTCATGGACTCAATTCTTTCAATTTGAGCTGTTTTTAATAGGTCATTCCCAATTAAATCAAATTAAATGAAAGCCCATGATAGTAGCCCAAAAATAGATAAAAAACATCTGAAATAACTGCAGAACAACGAGACATCCGTCTAGATTGTCCTCACCGTCTCGGACTGCCTCAGACCACCTGAGGCATACGTCTCGACAACGGCATGTGAGGCACTGCCTTGAAGTCGATTTCTGGCCACCTCGAACCGAGATGCGCCTCATAACCGATTTTTTAAACCATGCAAATTGTAAAGCATTTTGTTGGTTGTTGTACTTCAAATATTGTTTGTTGTTGGTGACCCTCATATTCACGAGTATAGCCAAGGGGCTGGTGTAAGCTAGAGTCCCCCCCTCCTCCAATATTGGACATGACTAGAAACTCTAAGATAAGATTTCTTGACTTGATGATAGGTTGCCTTAGGAATCAATATACCTTGGGGACCAATTTTTAGGGGTAATAAATATGTGCATTGCCTATTATAGTTCTTGTACCACAACACAATATCTTATCAATAAAATCTCTCTATCTCTATCTCTCTCTTTCTCTCTCTCGTGGACGTAGGCAAATTGCAGAACAACATAAATCTTGCATTCTTATTTCTTTTTATTTCCAATGTGTATCTTGTTTTCTCTTGTACTTTTTTTCACAACAGTTGGCATATAGAGCAACGTTAAATGGCTGGGCTTGGTGTGAAGTTCGATCTGATAAAATTTGATGGAAATCGGAAATTTAGTATTCTGGTAAAGCCGTGTCAAGGATCTTTTGGTACAATAAGAAATGGCCAATGCTTATCTAGGAAGAAACCCAAGAAGATGGATTCTCTTGACCGGTATGAGTTAGAGGCCAAGGTGGTGACGACAATTAAACTGTGCTTGGAAAATGACGTGATGTGTCACGCCATAGATGAAGAGTTCCTTGCTGCAGTTTGGTTGAAACTAGAAAGTCGTTTTATGTCGAAGTCGTTGTCGAATAGTTTTATCTTAAAAGAAAAATTATATGGACGACGGATGATTTAGATCTAAATCAACACATCAACATTTTTAATCAGATTATCAACAATAACATTAAGGTGGATATGAAGTTCGAAGATGAAGACAAAGTGTTGATGTTGCTCAAATTCTTTACCAAGTTCTACGATCTAAGAAAATTTGGTTGCAACTTTAACATAGGTGAAAGAATTCAGTGTCTGAATTACTACTTATTAACACTGTGTGAATGTTAGTAGAGTAATGTTACTAGCAATGTTAATAACATTCCAAGTAACACGCAGCGGAAAAAGTAAATAACACACAAGATAATTTTTAGGTTATAAAAATAACTCGTGTTGTCTCGCGACAACTAGCTCTATTGATAACTTAGAACAGATTACAAGTGTTACACACGAAGACCAATCTACGGGATGCACTACCGCCTATGATAAGTCACCTAATCTAACACAGCAAACTGAATGTTAACAACAAGCAAAACAACCGATACAAAGAATGGACAAACAACACGAGCATGAAAAAAGACGACTCGGTCTTCAACCCCACTCTTGCTCGCCTAGCAATACCGTGGTCGATGTTTATAGATTGGCTTCCTAACACCGCCTCAGTTTAAGCGTGGTTGAAGGTGCGTTTCTTCTCTGCGTTTCAGGTAAAATGACGAGTCGATCGGAGTGTTGGATTTCTCTCTGAATTCAACCTTTCAAAACGTACGTGTGAGAGAGCTATCTTGCAGCTTTTATAGAGAGTGTTTCGTGTTCTTCAAGCTTCAAATCCCACGTCCATAAACCTCCTATAACCGTTGCAATCCACTCCGTTGTAAACCGTCTTTGAATATGCGGATGTTAGTGGAGATCACGCTCCCTAGAAAATAGGAACTAACTTCCATGATCTTGTAACCATGATCTAACTAACCTCCACTTATTCAAACTTGTTCCAACTGTAATCCACGTTTATTAGACAATAAATAAAACATAAAAACGTAAAGGAAGAGAAAGATTACTTATATACGATTCGTGCGGAGAGTCGAAGTTCGACAAGGTGACTCGGGAATGTTGACTGTACCCAGGATGTTACTAACCTCAAATGTTACCAACATCCCATTCAACATTGACCGAGTCAACATTGACTCTAACAATCTCCCTTAATCTTTGCCTTCCGCAAGAAAGCGAAAAACCTTCCGACAACAAAAACAAGAAAACAACAAACGGAAAAACTATTTACGGGAAAGAATTCTATGTTACGGGTTCGGATCAAAGGAAAGTGTTAAAGCTCCCTCAATCAAACAAGAGGTAAAACCTCTAGCGATTAGACAAAGTGTTGAGTAACACTCACGAAACATATAAGGAAGAGATTGAAACTCTCCTAAATATGAGAAGGTCGGCGAAGGCCAAGACCTTGAGAAGTACTGCAAACAAGAATCACAATCCAACAACAATGCAATCAACATGGTATCGTAACCAACAGACGACGAAACCAAAAAAAAAAAAAACGATTGCATCATTGCTGCAAGATAAAGGTGTCCATACACCCACAAAAAAACACACAATGTCCATGCATCACAAAGCCAAACCAAATGTGTCCAGCACAGAAAAAAAACACATAACATCAGAAACAGAAAACAGTAACATCAGCCAGAACTAGCAAGGTGATTACTCCAGGGCGTAGGCACAATCTACTCCCCCTTTTTTGTTGGAGAAAGGAAAGTGAGCTGATCATGCAGACTTTTGATCGAGAAATCAATTTGGGACTTGATGATCTCGATCACCTCCTTGTTATAGTTATGCGACTTCTCACTAGCTTCCAACATCGGTCCGACTTAGCCTTCACACCACGAATTTTCTTGTGACCTTTTTGGGTTCTTGGGATCGAGGGAATATCCGAGGATGTCATCAGCATGTTGGGAAGAAGGAGAAGAGGAGCCTGCTTCAGAGGATGAATTTGCAACATCGTCTTCCTCCACAGTAAACTTCGTCCCGTGCTCAACATCCTTCATCAGAGCCTCAAAAGAGTCAGAGCTCTCAGAGACAACAATCTTCTTTTTCTTCTTGGCAACATTGGATGTTGAAGCAACATGCTTGCCCTTCGCTGGTTTGTAAGGCAGATCCTTCACCCTATCTGATGCTTGAACAGTCTTGACAAACTCCAGGGTGTTAACTTCCTCCACCAATTCCTCTTTGGATGTGTTCAAGCCATTGGATGTCAGCAGATGATAGATGAGACTTGGAAATGGTAAAGTGTTGGAGCCCATCGTCTTTGATGCTGCACGAGTTATACAAGCAAAAACAAGCTTACCAAAGTTGAAGTCCAAGGACTTACCAACCTTATAGATCAGTTCAGCTTGATCTCTGGTAAGGGCAGTCGTGTTCTTGCTTGGCACCCAGTTGTAGATGCTTATTTTGTGCGATCTTGCATATAACATCGTCGAGGCGATTCTTTGTTGTCGAGCTTCCATGTAGACAACTTGTTACCAGTAATGGTCTTCATCATACTTTTCTCCAAAAAATTCTCATCAACAACATCAGGCAAGTTGAACAGCTTGTTGATAACAGATGGGGTGAAGTCATACAGATCTCCTCTAACATACACTCTCCCGTATTTTTTAGACGTAACATCAGACACCTCCTTCAACATGTTAGCATAGAACTCCCTCACAACATTCTCATCATAAGGATAGATGTCAGTCACAGTTTTACACACCTTTCTTTCTTTCAACAAGACATCTAAACCATCTTAGAGAAGAAAGCATCATCAACCTTTCTTTCATTCAAAAGACCTTTTCATCACAAGATTTTCATAGATGCTCTTAGCCTCACGAGAATAAGCGAGTGGAGTAAGCCCTTCTTACTTTATAGTCGACTCACGAGTCTCTGCGAGTTCTTGTTGCTCGGACCAGACGGGGAAGGAGATGGAGCTTTGGTGCTTTTTCTTTTTATCTCCTTCTTCACGGAGATTTTGAACGGCTTCGCCTTGGATGTCGCAGTAACATCACCCTTCGGTTGTCTGGGCAGATTCAAGCTTGGTGGCAGAGGTTGAGTGGACTTTGATCTGGTGCGACGAGGGCCCACCGGAGTCATGGGGAGCATCTTTTCCTTGTCCTTTCGAGTAGATTTGGTCTCCTTTATCACTTGCATATCATCCTCCGATTCAACAAGGGTTTCTGCAGCAACATCCCCTGTTGGTTTAACATCTTCCTCTGTAATCTTTTCCTTAGCAACATCCCCAGTGGGTTCAACATCTTCCTCTGTAACCTTTTCCTCAGCAACATTCTGGGCAGCGACATCTTCCTCCATCTCTGTCGTTGAGGATGGCTTACTTCCACGATCAGGAGCATCACCACCACCAGACCCCTGTTCAGCTTTGGGAGGAGATTTGGTGGATTCCTCACTTGTTGCAACAGCAAGAGGGACAAGTTGTTTATTCACCGGATCGTCAGTCATGGAAGTTTTCGCCTTTTTTGTCACCGGAGCTTCTGTCTCCTTCTCCGGCGAGGCAGATTTCTCCCGAGCCCTCTTCTTGTCCGCCTTTGCTGAGTACAGGACGTTGATGGGCACATCATCTGGGTTTTTCTTGATGTCTTCCGGCAAGATCATCGCTATAGGCTCAATATTCAAGCCTTCTTCCTGGATTTCGACAACATTGGGATGTGTGCCATCATCCATTTTTTCAGACGGAGAAGGAAGAGAAGGGTGATGGAGAGAGGATAGAGCAGAGAGAAATTGAGGATTCGGAGTAGAGGATTGAGACGATTCAACTTTTTGGAGTGAGAGGAGGTGTTTGGCGGCAGCTTCTGGTGTTCCAAAGTCTTTAACTAATGATGAGAGCAAGTTGGCCCAGTTTTGATACGTGTTGCTTCGATTCTGCACAAAACCGAGGAACGCAAAGGGGTTAAATGACGTTAGTTATCACAGATGAATAATATATAGAACCCCAGAAAAAACAAACACACAACCATACTCTGAGGGAGAAAACCCTAAAAAGATCTCCAAATCCCATAGGATAAGCACGACTAAGCAACAAGATGAACATCACACAACCATCAAGAGATAGGATAATCTTCAAGATAAGAACCAAATAAGTTCCCAGAAATTTAGAATCTCCTTCATATTAACCAAAATCCGGAAAACAAGGGAGAGAGAGAGAGAGAGAGGGTTATGCGGATGCTGAGCCGAGAACAACATCGAATGTTGATAGCGATGTTAGGTCAAATCATGTCAACATTCTCACTGAACATCTCTTTTTCGTCTTACACAGATGCCTTTGTTCTTTAGAACAGTTTGTGGGATTATTTTGCTAACACCTTTTTCACGAGAACATCGTCGCCACGAACAGCGTGCCCAGTACTTAGATGAAAGCTTTTGAATAACATCCTTTTTAGTGATGTTTTCGACCATTAAGCCTCACTCTTGTGCTCTGGTCTTATAACATCATATGTTATTTTGATCAACATCTGCTTATGACACTTAACACGAGATAAGTTGAGGTGAGAATGTAACTACTTTCTCCCTGCGAAAGCAACAACATTAGAAAAACACATGCATATGCCTAAATAAAGAGAAAACAAACACAAGCAACAAAAGCAGAATGTTGGGGCGAACAAAATCCTAAGTCCCAACATTCCGACCACACACAACTAAACTAGATGCGAAAGGCGAGACTTCCTAAGGTGAGAAAATCTCTCGTAATCGAGGCTTTGGTGAATATGTCGACAATCGGTTCTCTGTGGAGCAATTTAATGCATATCAAGTTCTTTTCAACTAGATCTCTTATAAAATGGTGCTGATGTCAATGTGTTTAGTGCGAGAATCTTGATGTGATTTTTAGAGATGTCGATAGCACTTTCATATTATCACACAACACAGTAGGGATGTCACTTTTCATACCATAATAATCTAACATCTATCTCAGCCATAGTAGTTGAGCACAACATCTTGCAGCAGAGATGTATTCAGCTTCAGCCGTGGAGAGTGATACACAATTTTGTTTCTTGCACAACCATGACACCACATTGTTGCCCAGCATGTAACATCCACCACTGGTGCTCTTCCTATCATCAGCATCACCTGCCCAATCAGCATCACTAAAACCAACAATGTTAGAGTTAGTGTCTTTAGAATACCACATTCCAAGCTCAGTTGTTCCAGCAACATAGCGGATGATCCTCTTGACAGCCTTCAAATGTGATTCTTTCGGCATGGACCGATAGCGAGCACACACACCAACATTGTACATAATGTCGTCTGCTGCTTGCGATAAGGTAAAACAGACTTCCTATCATTCCTCGGTAAGATGTTGGATCCACATCTATGCCAACATCATCTCTGCCAAGTTTGTCACTAGAGCCCATGGGAGTTCTCATATGCTTGGCACTTTCCAATCCGAATCTTTTGACGATCCGCTTGCATACTTGCTTTGTGAGAAGAAGATTCATTCCGGTGTTTGCTTCACTTGTAGACCCGAGTAGTTGAGCTACCTACCATACTCATTTCAAAAGTTGTTGACATGGCTTTCACAAAATCTTCTACAAGAGCGATGTTAGTAGCACCAAACACAATGTCATCAACATATATCGAGCAATGATAATGTTACCACCACGTTTCTTAAGGAACAAAGTCTTGTCGACTTGACCTAGTGAATCCAAACTCGATGAGAAACACGGTAGGCGCTCATACCAAGCACGAGGGCTTGTTTGAATCCATATAAGGCATTTTCAGTTTATAAACATGCTCGGGTTTGTTGGGATCCTCAAAGCCTTTAGAACATTCAACATATGCCTCCTCGGACAACATTCCATTTAGGAAAGCACTCTTAACATCCATTTGCAACAAAGAAATTCTAAGTTGACTAGCAATGGCAAACAAGAGTCTAATGGATTCAATCCTAGCAATAGAATGTTTCATCAAAATCTATCCTTTCAACTTGAGTATACCCTTGAGCAACAAGTCTAGCCTTATTCTAACAATGGTCCCATTCTCGTGATTTGTTTTTGAAAATCCACTTGGTACCTATCATATTTTTATCACGTGGTCTAGTAACAAGATCCCACACATCATTGCGAACAAATTGATTGAGTTCATTATGCATAGCATTCACCCAGTCAACATCTAGTAAAGCCTCCTTAATATTCTTAGGTTCAACAGAAGACATGTAACAAGCAAACTCAACTTCTTCACACACAACAGACATGCATGCAATTCTTACCATATCACGGTAGTTCACTTGTCCTTTCTTCCTCGTTTGCATTTGTCCCGAGGCTTCACCAATGATTTGATCTTTGGGATGGTTCTTCCTAATTCTTCCTGGAGGGTCACGCTTGACTGGATCATGAAGAAAATCTCCACCATCATTATCTCCATCACTTTATCGAACCACTTCCTTGTCTTCATTCGATGTTGTGTCACCACCGGATGTTGGCTCAACATCGGGTTGAACATGTTGTTCATGAGTTTGCTCGGGTATAGTTTGATCCTCCGATGAAGTCGAAACATCTTCTTCATCGGACACATGCGCAAGACTCACCATATCATCAAAACCACATTCACCGTTTCTTGAATGGTCTTAGTCAAAGGTTGTACACCTATAGGCATGGTGTTGGCGGAGTAGCGAGGAACATTCCTTTGTCACTTTTAGAGTCGAGTTTGGTTAAATGATCCCTATCATTCGGGATATAACAAACACAACCAAAAACATGACAATATTTGAGGTTAGGTTTTTCCTTCAAGATCTCATACGGTGTCGACAATGTACCAAGTCTCGAATAGATTACATTGATGATGTGACATGCGGTGTTAATCGCTTGACCTGACCTTTTGGAGGTTTTGGTATGCAACATTGCTCTTACCATCTCCCGGAGAGTGCGATTCTTCCTCTCGGCAACACCATTACATTGTGGTGTCTTGGGAGCGAAAACTCATGAAAGATGCCACTGTTAGCACAAAATCGAGAGAATACATAATTCTCAAATTCCCTCCATGATCGGGTTCGATTACGATAACATTACGACCATATTGAGCAAGAAACCTTTTATAGAGTTTTTGAAAGAAAGAAGGTCTAAGATTTTTCACGCATGAACTCGACCCAGTATACCGAGAGTAATCATCGGCCACACAAGAACATACCTCTTGCCTCCAAGGCTCTCAACTTCAATGGGACCCATCAAGTCCATGTGAAGGATTTCAAAACATCTTGTGGTCTTTGCGTGTTGATAACATTGGATGTGAAGTTCATACATGTTTCCCTTTGACATGGTCCACACACAACATCATTCTTGATCACCGACTTTGGGAGTACGAACAACATCATTCGTTATGAGCTTACGGAGATTCTTGATTAACATGCCCCACCGTTGGTGCCGCGTATCCACTTCACATATCTTGGCGAAATGGCGGATGTTGTCATTGTCGATCTTGTAGCGGTTGTCGAGATGACTGCTACCTACCATCACACATTTGTTGGTTGAATCAAACACTTCACAAATGTTCTTGTCAAACTTGACAAACATCTAAATCGTCACATAATTGGTAATCTTGATCGATTAGCCTTCAAGCCTTCAACATGGTGAACCTTCTTGAGTTTTGGGAAGTCTTTAACATTCAAAGTTCCCTTGCCAACAATATTGCCTTTGGCACCTCCTCCGAAGGTAACATGCCCACCATTTGTTGGAACATAATCGATCAGAAACTCCTTGTTGCTGCTGATAAGCGCGCATTTTACGTGTTTAGTTGATATTTGAAGATGAGTTTAGCTCGTTTAATGTGCGTTTATGTATCGATTCTTAATGTTTCATCTATTTCTAGAAGATCTGCTCTTGGGTGTTCCTTTGACGTTTTGTAGGTTTATATATTGATAATCGAAGCAAGGAACGAAACACGAGCAAAATTTACGATACGCCCGGTTTCTAGCGACCGGTCTAGCGGTCGCTAGGCTGCCGCTAAAACAACCAGTGAGCACCCGAAGAGCCGCGGCACCTCCTGCCAGCGGCCAGCGGCTAGCGTCGAAATTCATCGGGCGATTTCGCGACCGATTCATGACGACTAGCGACCGCTAGTCGGTCGCGAGTACAAAGCGGCGCAAGCGGCGGCGAAGAAAAACGCGAGACATACCTAGCGATCGTCTAGCGATCGCGAGGACGATCGCGGTATGGCGCAAGAGAGAAAGTTGGGTTTCACCCTTTTCTATAAATAGGGGATCACCCCACTCGCGCCTCCACGACCCCAACACGCCTGCACCTAATTTCCTTGATTTTCCTCGGTTTTCCATTCTTTGTCTTTAATCTTCGTTTAATTTAATTCTAGTATTGTCTTTCCGTTGTTCTAGTTTAGTTTATTGTTTCGTTATCGATCGGACGTTTTGTCGATCATTTTCCTTTGTTTTCCGTTCGTTCGCTTGGGATTGGATTCAAGACCAACCTTTATTCATCCGCGCTTCCTACGGGTTTTATATATTTAATTTACATTTTATGGTTAATCGTATTTCATTCCGTTTATTATGTCTCGCTAGTTTTCTATTCTAATCCTAGGGTTTGCATGATTCGATCCTATATGTTGTGAGTTACGCTATCGTTATTTACCTTCGAGGCATGATTCATGATTCATGGTGCTTATTTATATGTGTTGATTTCTAATCAATCTTGATGCATATCTAGTTGCCGATTAATAGCGTAAGCGTATTAATTGTCAATCGATCTTAAATGCATGATACGATTAAGCCTTGAGTAAATGGCGAGATAGGACGATCGTGGAAGCATATTCTTAGTGATCCTTTTGGGTTGCTTATTTTCCTCTAGAGCGTATCGTGATAGGGAAAATTAGTAATCAACTACCCATAATTGTAAATGGCGAAGTTGTTGGTTATATATGTGATCTTCCGTCTTATCTGGATTAAAGCGGTTAATAATAAGCAGGATAAACATCGTTGTGGATAGGATTGGTGCATCCCTAGGGTTAGTCTTTCTTCATAAGTTATCTTTCGTGTTTTTATTGCGTTATTTATATTTCATTTGGTTACCTTTGCTTTGGATTAATTTTGAAGCCTAAAACCTCTCACCCTTTATACGTGCTTGAATAATGATGAATAGTCGTTGAGCTAGCTTCTATGTTTTCGTGATACAATCCACATGGATACGATACTTGACTTACCCCATACTTACACTTTTACGTGTGAAAAGGGCGATCAAATTTTAGGCGCCGTTCTTGGGATTATTAAGATTGCATAGGAATAATTTGTGATTTGGATTTATTAATTCAAGTTATATATATATATATATATTATTTTATTTATTTTTATCGGTGCTAAATTCTCTCTTTTCTCGGGTGGTTTATGCGTACAAGATCTCGGGGACCTCACGAGTATTATTAGATCCAGAGATCGAAGGCTCTCAAAGGAGAAGAGGCGAGAGAGAGGCGGGCTGCAATGGCGGCCAATCCGTGAGCAGGGCATTCCTCCCGAGCAAGTAGCCGCATGCTAGGCGACTTTGCGAGATGCAACTGCGATGGCGAACATAGAATCGTTGTCCTGCTCCGGAGGAAGACCTCGAACCACATGTCGACATCCCACGAGCAGTTCAAGGAGGCGGTTGGGGCCCATGCGTGATGCAATAATTTCGAGCTCAAGCCGTACAGATCGGTATGGTCGAGGAGAGCGGTTTGGGGAGGAGTCACGGAAGACCGAATGCACATCTCGAGACTTTTCTCGATATTTGTGACACCATCAAGCGTAATGGGGTGCCACAAGACCGATCGGATCGCGCATGTTCGGTTTCTCACTGCTGTGACGGTGAAGATTGGTTCAAGTTTAGACCGGTGGCATCGACACTTGGGAAACTTTGCAGAAGTTTCTTCAAATACTTCCACGCCGTGGCGGAAGATCATCGCGAAATCTCATTTTGCCAAAACCACGATGAATCATTATTGAGGCATGGGAGAGATTCGAGGTCTATTGAGGCGATGCCCACACATGGGTTCTCGAAGGAGCAACAAATCACACAATTCTACGGTGGGTGACATGGCGGCGAGGAGCATGGTGGATGCGTCGTGAGGGCTGCTTATTAAACCGACCGGTCGATTTGGCAAGCCGTGTTGTAGAAGAGATGGTGCCAACAGCTATCAATGGCCAGCGGAGAGAACGCCATCGTTAAAGCATTTCTTTGAGAGTGATTCAAAATATGACGATCTCATGAAGAGTTCACTCTTTTGAAGAGTCGGATCGAGACGAGAACGTCGACCACATTAATCGGAGGTCATTCGAATTTCCAACAACCTTGACAGCTTCAATATTGAATTCGATTCAAGAGCCGAGGAAGCCAAGTCTCGAAGACATGATGCGTGAGTTGGTTGTAAGCAACCAACAATTGGCAATGAATCGAATTCGTTCATAAGCAACACCGGCGAAGATGAATCACTTGGAGTCCACCGTGGCGGCTATGGGGAAGCACATAAAGATGTTGGAAAATCAAATTGGTCAAATGCCGCACAAGTGAATGCACTACAAAAGGCGGGCCAATTTCCGAGTAATGTCTGGTGAACCGAAGAGTCAATGCTTCGCCATTCGGACGAGGTGGACAAGCTCTACCTGAGCCCTACAGGAAGAAAAGCATGATAACACATTGACGCAGCTTCGCGACCGAGCTCGCGATCGCGAGCCCGATCATGAGCCATCTGAAATTGTCCACAGACGCCATGACCGAAAGCGCCCGTGCACCGACCATGAGCCATCCGGTATCTGACGCCGCGGTTGTTCGTGGCGACCAGCGCCATAGCTCGCCTGAGAGAAAGGAGTCCGGTATGCAGCAGATACCTCGCGACCACCCTAGCGGTCGCGAGGTCAACCGCGAGGCGCCCCCAGAGGCTAATCCTCGCACGTACATTCCTCCGGTCCCGTTTACGAGTCGACTTGTCAAGTCGAAATATGACGAGGAGTTTGCTCGTTCAAAGAGGTTTTCAAAGTTGAGATCAATTTACCTCTCTTTGAGCGTTGCGAAACATGCCGCTACATGAAATTCTTAAAAGCGCGCTTGCAAGTAAGAAGAAACTTGGGAAATTTGAGAAAATTTCCCTATCCAAAGTCTTGATCCGTCTTGCAAAGGAAGCTCACTCCTCAGAGAAGGATCGGCGGTTTCACGCTAGAGTGCGAGATCGCCGGCGAATTTTCCAAATGTGTTATGCGATGCGGGGGCGAGCATCAATCGATGCCATTGAGCGTCTTCAACCGGCTACACCTAGGCAAGATGAAGCCGGCGAAGATTTCGCGATGATGGTGACCGATCGGTCACGTATCAAAAAGGTATAGTCGAAGGCGTGTTGGTAAGATTCGGGTTTTTGTTTTCACCGCTAACTTTGTTATTCTAGATATTCCGAATTGAAACAACAACCACTAATCATGGTAGACCTTTTCTAGCAACTGGTCGATGCGTTGATTGATGTGCGGGAAGCGATCTCACATTTCGTGTTAACGATGAGGAGCTCAAGATTTCCATTTACGGCGCCATCAAGCAACACGGCGTTGGAAAACCGGAAGATTCTTTGTTCGATCATGACCGCGCTCTTTGCTCACGTCTCGCATTTAGAGGGTACTTTCGACCGATTGAGAAGCTGTGAGAAGAAAGAAGTGGACTCGGCATGGAACTCAGTGTATCGTTCGAGTTTGGGGGCCACTTCCATAGTCGGTGGTGGTCGTCCGTGAATCGAAGTTTATTGCTACCAAAACACCCAGTTAGCGAGGTTAGTGATGGTCTAGCTAAAGGCGTTAAATAAGCACTTGTTGGGAGGTAACCCAGCGTTTTCTTTGTTTGTGTTTTCGTGTTTTGTCGTTTCTTTCGTTTGTGTTGCTTTTTGTCGTGTTTGTTTTTTCTTTTCGTTTTCGGTATGCATCGATCAACGAGTTAAGTGAAGTGTGTTAATCCATGTGGCCAATGGCGATAGAAAATTTTGTGAAATTTAATGATAGTGCACATGATATGTTAGAAAATGACGCATGAATGACGTGAGATGGCTTAGACTTTGTTGTTTTCACCATTTTGCTTAACCCGTGAGACTTGAGCTTCCTTTGTATAAACATATTGATCTGATTTCTTTTAATTGTGTGATATCTTGCATGTGATTATCTTCTAGAACTTGCCGTGTTTACGTGTCGAGGCTATGATATGTGTTTAATTTGGAAAGGATAAAGGCCGTCTTTGTTAACCACATATTCACCCAAACACTAACCCGTTGTTATATACCATTTGTCGCTTCTTTGAGCCTTTATTAGACTTTTCTTTCGATTAACCGGATGATAGGAGGTGAGGATGGACATGGGAATCAAAATGGTTGAAATTTTGATGTAGTTATGACGAGAAAAGTTTATTTTAGAAAAATACATCGTGGTGAAGAATAGTACCTTGTTAGTGAAAGTTAAACCCTATAAGCTATAGAAAAGAAAAGAAAAGAAAATGTTAAGTTCACTATGAGTGTTGAGCATAAAGGGTCTTTAATCAAAGTATAGGTACCTACGTGGCATTAAAGCGTTGATTTAGCACGTTGGGAGAGAAGAGGAAAATGGACAAAGTCCATATGTGTTGAAATGTATAAATGATGGTGCTTGGAATATTCTTGAGTCACTTAGCCATATATTATCCTACCTTAACCAATGTGCCTACATTATAACCTATAAAAGACCTCTTTGATCCTTATTTGAACACATTTGGCGGTGGAGATGTTAGAAAGCAGCAAGCCTATGGTAAGATGTTGCATTGCATTGATCGTGAGTGTATACGTCCTTAATTTCTTTATAAGTTTGAGTGTATTCTATATGTTTTACGCACATGCCTTTGTGAGGTTGAAATAAATGAGTTCTTGCCCTCGATGGTTGTTTGTGTTGAGTTGGCTAACGTCGTCATGTGCGCTAATGTTTTTGAGCGTTATAATGTTTCTGAGGCCTAGAATGATTATCCTCTTTGCTACGCTCGTTGATCTTTCGTTTGTCTTTACATTACATTTTTGTTTGAGGACAAACAATGCTTTAAGTTTGGGGGTTTGATAAGCGCATTTTACGTATTTAGTTGATATTTGAAGATGAGTTTAGCTCGTTTAATGTGCGTTTATGTATCGATTCTTAATGTTTCATCTATTTCTAGAAGATCTTGCTCTTGGGTGTTCCTTTGACGTTTGTAGGTTTATATATTGATAATCGAAGCAAGGAGCGAAGCACGAGCAAAATTTACGATACCTTGATTTCTAGCGACCGATCTGGCGGTCGCTAGGCTGCCGCTAAAGCCAGCCGAGCACCGAAGAGCCGCGACGCGACCGTGCTCTGACGAAGCCTAGCGTCGAAATTCAGCGGACGATTTCGCGACCGGTTCATCACGACTAGCGACCGCTAGTCGGTCGCGAGGTACAAAGCGGCGCAGAAAGCGGCGGCGAGAAGAACGCGAGACATACCTAGCGATCGTCTTAGCGATCGCGAGGACCGTCGCGAGGGGTGGCGGCAGAGAGAAAGTGGGGTTTCCACCCTTTTCTATAAATAGGGATCACCCCACCGCGCCTCCACGACCCCAACACGCCCGGACCTAATTTCCTTGATTTTCCTCGGTTTTCCATTCTTTGTCTTTAATCTTCGTTTAATTTAATTCTAGTATTGTCTTTCCGTTGTTCTAGTTTAGTTTATTGTTTCGTTATCGATCGGAGCGTTTTGTCCGATCATTTTCCTTTGTTTTCCGTTCGTTCGCTTGGGATTGGATTCAAGACCAACCTTTATTCATCCGGCGCTTCCCTACGGGTTTTATATATTTAATTTACTGTTTTATGGTTAATTTACATTTTTATGGTTAAGTCGCGGACGTGCGTCTTGCCGGCCCGTCGTCGTCGTACTTCACCCGCCGCCCGCATGCTCGCACCCCCACCGCGCCGTGCACTCACACTAGCCATAACCGCGCCGCCGAGACCCAAGACGCTCACGCATCTTCGCGTGCGTTCGCGTTGCGCCCGCTTCGTTGCCCGCGTCGTCGCGCGCGTTCCACCGAAGCGCCCGCCTCGGCGCGTTCCCCGGCGCTTCGCTCGCCTTTGCCTGGCTGGATCCCAACGCTCACCAACAACGCGCAACGCCTCATAAGTCCGGCGGGTGACCCAACGCCGTTTGGCCTCGCGAGCCCTCCGTCCGTGGCGGGAACCCGGCGCACTCCAGCAGCAGCATCGCGACCTCAGCAGCGTTGGCCTCAGGCGCCACTGGCGCTGCTGGCGCCCTTCCTCGCATGCCGTTCGCTCGCTGACTATTTCCCCAGCTGGCTTAGCCAGCGCCAGCGTCTCAACCAGCTCAACCACCAGCCCAGCGCCATCTCGCCCACCCGGTAGCGTAACAGCAACCGCGTTCACCCTTTAGCGCCACACCGCGCCTGTTCTCCATTTTCCAGTAGGCGCTCACCTTCGTCCAGCGTTCATTTCAATGCAGATTGTTTCTTGAGCGGCGACTTTCACCCGAACCGGCGCTTAACTTTCACTTTATATAAATATATCGCTAGGTTAAAATAAGCAGGCCTTTCTCAGTTTTGATTCACGCAGCATGCCTACTCTTCGATCTTCTTCCGGGATTTTCTTCAGGCAACAACACAGATACAATCTTAGTTTTAATTCATGTCTTTTATTTCTTAGATTGAATCATGTAATTTATTATTTTACGTTGTTTGATTAATCTGTTCATTTCATCGATTATTATTATTGGATTTTCATGTTCCTTCGATTTACATTGCTTAATGATTTCCTACTTTCGATTAATTCATGTTCTTGTTGGATGATTGATGATTATGGTTTATTTGCAATTAGATTCAGATTAGGGCTTGACAAACCCTAAGAATAGGATTGCTCCTGCTTTTGTTTATTGCTTTGATTTATTGCTTTCATAGTTCAACTAGGGATTGACAACCCCGGTTTAGATTTATTGTTTTAATAGTTTAGCTCGGATTGAAAACCCAGCTTAGGATCATTGTTTATTTTCGATATTTTAATTCCGTGATGTTTCAAACCCCGTTGGTATTAGAATGTTTAGGATTTAATTGCTTTACGTATGCGACACGAACAATAGCCTGTTAAGTTTTCCTTGAGAGACGACTTGGGTTAACTTATCACGCTACAATTACCTCGTACGATTGCGAGTGAATTTGAGTGTGTTTTTAGCTCGATCAATTTTGGCGCCATTGACGGGCAAAACTTTAGGTGTATTGTTTGTGTTGTTTGTTTTCTGTGTTTCTTTTCGTTCTGTTTGGTTATTTTCTCCCCCCGGTGCGTGTGATCTTGTTTTTGTTGTTGGTGTCTGTTAATGCAGGGGTATCAGCAGTACGAATATGGTCAAACTGGATGGGGGGAGGAAAGTTCATCGTATTGGGCAAATTCTTCTTACGAAGAAAGAGCCAGGTTCGACTATTCTGAGGGATACCCGTCAAACCATGAGTATCAAACCTACGATCCCTACCCTGAGCAACAAGCCTATGATCCCTACTAGGACCAACCACCTCCACCGCAGTACGAGGATCAAGCCTACAATCCATACTGGGATCAACCACCTCCGCCGCACTATGAGGATCAATGTGGGATCAACCACTTCCGCCCGCGAGATCCGTACTCACAACAACCACCTCCACCTCGGTATTTCATACCGTAGCGCCACCTCCACCTCAAATGCCGGCTTGGGATGATAAGTTCGTCAAAGTTTGGATGCTTATAACGCCTCACTTCAGCGTTTGGAGACGCAGTGGGACATGTTAATAACACCTTGATGGTTGGTGCGGAATGGAGGAACTTCAAACCAATCTAATCGGTCCAAAGGTGACTATTCTGAAAGTGACCCAATTATTGAGAATGGGTGGGAGAGACACTGACAGTCATTGAGCGGAGAAGGTGGAAAATGAGAAAGAATGGGCACGTAAGGATGAGAAGCGGGATCGAGCCACGAGGAATTTGTTTCAAGGACAAGCGATCGAGGAAGAGTGGGCACATGAAAATGATAACACGACAAAACCCACTCGAGGTGAAAGAACTACCCAAAACTTGGAGGAGGATGAAGAGATGATGAAGCAAGAGTGGGCACGTGAAGTTTCTAGCATGCAAAGCCCACTGGAAGTGAAGGAACTGCTCCACAATTGAAGTACGTGTTCCCAGGAGGAGGACAAAGTGAGGACAAAGGTTGAGGTAACATCAATAATTTGTCGACATCCTAATTCACCAAAGTATTGTGCTTTGGGAATTAAAATTATCTATTTTCTTTAGAGAATATGATGTTTGATTTGAGCTTAAATGATGCATTATTTGCTTTCTTTCTTGTCCTCTGTTCTTATATGGTTACTCTTGATGCTCTGGTGAGATGGTATTCCTGCGGTAAGGACTATGGATAGTCCGTTGTTGACGAATCGTCGGGCTCACGACGTTAAGCGAGTACTACGTGGGAGTTTACCCACGGTTTTATTTTCTTTTTCTTTCTTTCTTTTTTGTTTTGCTTCGTTGTTCTCGTTGATCTTTCCGTTGTCTACGTGTTAGTTTTGCTCGGGGTTGGAAGAAGCGTTCGTCGCCAGTGAGGTGAAACTATGATACTCCAACTCGTCGCGCCACGCTCACTCCACCACATTATCTATTATCGAAATTCTCCTCCTCTTGGACATTTTTGTATTATTAATGTTTTGAGCAGGGGCGATTGCTCGAATTTAGTGAGATTATTTGGTTTTATGTATATATCTTATCTATTTGCATGTTTGGCGATGTGCTTATCTTGATCTTTTGGAATCAAGTTTTATTTTGTGCTCGTAAGGTTGGGATTTTGATTGTTGCATCTGAACTCTGTGGTATTGGTTAAATTGATTTTGAATTTCCGAGACTTTTGGTGATATATGATTTGAGTGTAATGTGAATTGACGAGATTGTGATTGATAGAAAATGAATAGGGAGAAATTGATGTGATTTGTCCGACTAATGTTAGGGGTAGTGTTAACATTGTGGCCATCTATATACTTGTTTCTTAAAATAAAAAAAAATAAAAAGGTGTGAAAAAGAAGAGAAAAGAAGGAGAATGAAACTCAGGTTTTTGTTGAGATTATATGAATGGAGGATGAGATTACGCCTCTTTCTACGTAAATTGAAAATGGGCATGGAAAACCACGATAGGAGACTCGAGGTTCATCGAATTCACCTTCGATCATTGTTCCAAAATCTGTTAATATTTTCTTTATTATAAAAGAAATTTGTTGCTAAAGGTGACCACATTAGTTAGTTCACCCCTAACGGAGAGTTGGGTCTGAGCAGAGTTTACCCTTTTATTTATTGGAAATCAATTGCCGTCCTAGATTTATTTCACATTATCTTTGAATCGTAAACATCAAGTGTGGGAAATGCAATAAGGTTTGATTGATTAGACTAAGAGTGAAGTTGCATGAATTATCTTCCCTATTCTTATTGGTATAGAGTTTGCTTGAGGACAAGCAAATGGATAAGTGTGGGGGAGTTGTTTGGTATGAATTTGTGCTTATTATTCATATCTTTGTGCATTTTTTCTCTCATGATTTGTTCTCTTTTTGCCGTTGGTTTGATTATTATTTATCGATTCGAACTTATTTGGTTTGTTTCAATGTTTTGCAGAAAATCGGCATTAAATAGGATGAAATGAATCTGACAAGGATTAAATATATTGAAGAGCATCTCGACGAGTTCGTGAGGCAAAAACCGTGCACAAATCGAGTCGAACGAAGGAGAGCAGGCCAAAACAACGAGTCGCGCTTGCGTGCGTCTTGCGTCGGCCCCGTCTGCGCGCGCTTCACCCGCACGCCCCGCGCTCGCACCCCACGCGTGCCCTCGCGCTCGCACCAGCCATCGCGAGACCAGCGTCGCTACTACCATCTCCAGCGCGTTCGCGCGGCTGCCGCTGCTTCGTTGCCAGCGTCGTCGCGCGCGTTACGCGGCGCCCGCCCAACGCGTTCTTGCCCGCGCGTCTTTGGATCAACGCCGCTCACCAACCGCACAATGCCTCACAAGCCCGGCTGGGTGACCCGGTGCCGTTCATCCTCGCGAGCCCTCCGTCCGACGCGGGAACCCGGCGCCCTCCAAAGACGCATGCGACCTCCAGCACGTTGGCCTCCAGCGCCACTGGCGCTGCTGGCGCTTCCTCAGCAACTTCGCTCGCCACCCGATTCCCCAGCGCCGCGCTTGGCAGCCCGCGCCCAAAGCATCTCAACGTCGCTCAACCACCCGCGGCGCCATCTCGCCCGGCCAAGGTACAGCACGAACCGGCGTTCACCCCTTCAGGCGCCCGCGCGCGCGTTCTCCATTTTTCTCGCGCTCAACTTGACCGGTTCAATCTCGATGCAGATTTGTTTTCCCGCCACGATTACCTTCATCCAAATTCATTTCAATGCGATTGTTTCTTGAGCCGGCCTTTCGGTCAAACCGCGCTAACTTCCACTTTATATAAATATATGCGCTAGGATAAAATAAACGGGCCGTTCTCAGTTTTGATTCACGCACCAACGCCGCTCTTGATCTTCTTAAGGATTTTCTTGACAACAACGATTCTGATCTTAGTTTTAATTGATGTCTTTTATTTCTTAGATTGATTTATGTAGTTTATTGTTTTACGCTGTTGGATTAATCTATTCGTTTCATCGATTATTATTATTGGATTTTCATGTTCCTTCGATTTACATTGCTTAATGATTTTCTGCTTCGATTAATTCATGTTCTTGTTGGATGATTGATGATTATGGTTTATTTGCAATTAGATTGATTAGGGCTTGACAAACCCTAAGAATAGGATTCTCTCGCTTTTGTTTATTGCTTTGATTTATTGCTTTCATAGTTCAACTAGGGATTGACAACCCCTGGTTTAGATTTATTGTTTTAATAGTTTAGCTCGGGATTGACAACCCCTAGCTTAGGATCATTGTTTATTTTCGATATTTTAATTCGAAAGATGTTTCAAACCCGTTGGTATTAGAATGTTTAGGATTTAATTGCTTTACGTATGCGACACACGAACAATAGCCATTAAGTTTTCCTTGAGAGGCGACTTGGGTTAACTTATCACGCTACAATTACCTCGTACGATTGCGGTGAATTTGAGTGTGTTTTTAGCTCGATCAAGAATTTCCAACCTCATGACACGATCCTTCAAAGTTTGATTTTCATCCAACAGCGCAAGAATGTCCTTTCGTTGTTCCTGCATTGAGCATTGATGTCATCACGAGAACTCGAAGATCACTAATGGTTGAGAGGATCAAACTCCTTTTCCTCGGGGGCGTAACACAACAAACATTCTGCGGGGTAACATTAGTTTCATCAAGAAGAGTCATTTCATACCGGTTTGTTGTTGATGTTGAAAAGATGTGTCCATCAATGTTAACCATGGTGTTACATTACGGACCAACATCTTACATCTTCATTACATCATCTTTGTCGAGAGTTCTTCCTCATAACATTCTTACTGTGTCAACTATGGCTTCAATCATTTCAGCCTCGACTCATCAACATCATCGATCGTTGCGGTGAGAATAACTTTCTCTTCTTACGTATGCAGTCATCACTCAAAGAAGCAACATGGTGGCTTTGAGCAACATTGCTAGATTTTCCACTCTGTCGAAAAGGCGTTTGTTTCTTTCTTGCAGTATGGGGCATTCATTAACATAATGTCCCATCCCTAAACATCCCCTGCCTTGCACATTATCGATAACGTTATTCTCAAAGATAGGATTCTTTGAATGTTTGTGGAACATTTGGTATATTAGTAGGACTTGGAGGTTTCCAGTGAGGGTTTCGGATATCCTTCTTGGATTTGAGCTTTGTTTCCCATTTTCAAGGATTTAACAGTTGTTGATTTTTGGGTCAACATGGCAATGTTGCGATCAACCTCATCGAGCTCATGTTCACGATCCAATACTCAACATCATTAAACACATCGAGACCACTTTGAAGTTTTCGTACGAAAAGCAACTTGCGGACTTATTATAGCTAACCTTTTGTTGGTCGAGATTAATTTCAAAAGTAATCAAAATCTACTCACAAGATCACCTATCCTCATGGTGGTAACATCAAGCGAATCTTGATAGAAATTTTCATATTATACCTTCCGGTGAGACCTCATCATCTTGCTTACCAACCTCTCATTTGCAATGGGCTCTCCAAGTCCAATGACCTCGTTAGCAATTTCACTCGACTTTTCATAGTATCTTGATATGGTCTCATCTTCTTGCATCCTCAACATCTCAAATCTCGTAGTCAACATCATTCGTGTTTGCTTTAACACTTGCCGATCCCTCACATTGTTCCTGAGAATAAGCCAAGCATCTCGAGCCTCTATGCGGTTAGAGATCGGCGAAACAAAGGACATCAACACATATAAAATAGCATTTAAAGCTCTGCATTGAGATTAGAGATGAGTCTCTTCAGACGGTCCTTGGTTCTCATGTTTGTTGGTGACAACATCATTCACCGTCTCACGTGGAGGTCCGACCATTCAACACTTTGTAAGCCACACGTTCATCTATGGATCGGATGTACATTGTCATGCGCGACTTCCACAAGGCGTAGTTCTTCCCACTACTATCAAGTCTTTGGAGGTCGAACAAGCATTGGTGGCATCCATCGATAGTAATATAGCACAGGAGCGATCTTGGTTCGTCAAGATCCCGCTCGATACCAATTGAAAGAATTCAGTGCCTGAATTACTACTTATTAACACTGTGTGAATGTTAGTAGAGTAATGTTACTAGAAATGTTAATAACATTCCAAGTAACACGCAGCGGAAAAAGTAAATAACACACAGGATAATTTTTGGGTTATAAAAATAACCCGTGTTGTCTCGCGACAACTAGCTCTATTGATAACTTAGAACAGATTACAAGTGTTACACACGAAGACCTATCTACGGGATGCACTACCTCCTATAATAAGTCACCTAGTCTAACACAGCAAATTGAATGTTAACAACAAGCAAAACAGCCGATACAAAGAACGGACAAACAATCCAAACAAAAAAAGACGACTCGATCTTCAACCCCACTCTTGCTCGCCTAGCAATACCGTGGCCGATGTTTAAAGATTGGCTAGCTAACACCGCCTCAGTTTAAGCGTGGTTGAAGGTGCGTTTCTTCTCTGCGTTTCAGGTAAAATGATGAGTCGATCGGAGTGTTGGATTTCTCTGAATTGACCTTTCGAAACGTACGTGTGAGAGAGCTATCTTGCATCTTTATATAGAGGTGTTTCGTGGTCTTCAAGCTTCAAATCCCACGTCCATAAACCTCCTATAACCGTTGCAATCCTCTGTTGTAAACCGCTGAACAATTGCGAGATGTTAGTGGAGATCATGCTCCCTAGAAAATAGGAACTAACTTCCCATGATCTTGTAACCATGATCTAACTAACCTCTACTTATTCAAACTTGTTCCAGCGCAATCCACGTTTATTAGACAATAAATAAAACATAAAAGCGTAAAGGAAGGAAAGATTACTTATATACGATTACGTGCGGAGAGTGAAGTTCGACGAGCGTCGACTCGGGAATGTTGATGTATCGGGATGTTACTAACCTCGAATGTTACCAACATCCCATTCAACATTGGACTGGAGTCAACATTGACTCTAACAATAGGGGGTGGAATCCTTGGAGTTAGAGGATCTCATAGGAGCCTTAGATGCATTTAATCAACGCAAGAAAGTCAACGATGAAGGAGAGAGTCTACTTATGAAGGACTAAAAAAAAAACAAGGAAAATGCCAAAAGCCTCGTTCAAATTCCAGGAAGTACAAAGGAAATTGCTTCAAATAATGGATTAAAGGGCACATGAAGAAGGATTGCCTAGAACATGCTATGAAGGAGGGCAACAAGAACAGTGTTCAAAATCGGTGGACATTGTGAAACAAAAAGATTTAGACGACACATATGGAGACATGCTTTCAATTCTTTCAAACATGGAGCACCCTAGTGATTCTTGGATTCTAGATTTGGTATTCTCATTTCATGTGACACCCAATCGAGGTTGGTTTGACACCTACATGTTAGTTAGTAAGTTAGTTATGGTGGGTAATGGTTCTACTTGTAAAATTAATGGCATAGGAAACATCAAACTTAAATGTATGATGTCGGTGCATCCATTTTAATAGTGATAAACGCGCTTTTTACTCGTTTATTAATGATATATTAAGATGATTTTAGATAAGTTTTAGTGCGTTTATATAGTTGATTTAATGCTTTTAGCTATTTTTAGATGATACTGCTCTTGGGTTCCTCTTTGGTGTTTTGTAGGCTTTTAATGTGATAATCGATGCACGAGGCAAAGAACGAACCAAAGATGAAAAGGAACAAGAGGCTAGCGGCGACGCATGACTCGGGCGGAAAAGCTTCTGGGGTAAAACTAGCGACCGACCTAGCGACCGCTAGGCCAGTCGCTAGGCACACCTAGCGACCGCAAGCCATGGCCCCGAGATGTCCTGTAGATCTTCTGTATTAGAACTAGCGATCGCTAGACCAGCCGCTAGGCACATCACGCGACTGCGAGCCTAGCCACGAGTTCATCGGGGAAAAGTTCTATCTCTAGCTAGCGATCGACCTACCGCTAGGCCGGCCGCTAGGCGCTGCGGCCTGACGCGAATTAGGGCAAAAAGCCCATCAACTATAAATACCCCTGGACGTGCATTGGCGCATCTCTCCAATTTTTCTCTCAGTTTTTAGCATATTTTCACATACTTTCATTCTAGCTTTCAATTTTAAGCTTCTAGTCTTTAGATTATCGGACTTCTTCTTATTGTTTACGCATTGTAATCGCTAGTAGAGCGAATTCATCCGAAGGAATTCAGATTTTCCGTTTTCTACTCGGGTTTGGATTCAAACCCAACAATTGTTCTCCCGACACTACATTACGGGTTTTATCTATTCAATTCTTATTTATATGGTTAATTTGTATTTTATTTCGATTTATATGTCTAGCTAAATTCCTGTTCTAATGCTAGGATTTGTATGATTTTATCCTAAGTGTGGTGATTCCTGCTATTTGCTATTTACATTCCAGTAATTGATTTGTGATTCTTGGTGCTAAATCTTATGTGTTAATTTACGATCAATCTTGATGCATATCTAGTTGCCGAGTTGAATATATGATTTTAATTATCAATCGATCTTGAATACTGTCTGGGTAAGCCAGATAAATGGCGAGATAGGAACATCCATAAGAAACATATTATTTGTGATCTTTTTGGAGTTGCTAATTTTCACCTTGAGACATAACAGTAATAGGTAAATTAGTAATCTACTACCACAATTGTCGAAGCTTGAAATTGTTGGTTGCTTATGTGATCTTTAATCTTGGGTTGGATTAAAATTGGTTAATATAAAGTATGATAAACACCTGCGTGGGTAGAATTAATACATCCCTAGGGTTAGTCTCTTAGTCTATTTGTCTATTTGAAATTTATCGTTATCTTTATTTCGTTCTGATTCTCTTGACTTTGAATTAGATATTTGAAGTCCCAAAATATCTTATAAAACCAAATTGTTGCTTGGATAATGATGAAGAATCGTTGAGTTAGATTCTGTATTTTCGTGCTACAATCCATGTGGATACGATACTCGACTTGCCTATCTACTAGCATGTTTTCGTGTTAGAAAATAGTGTGATCAAATTTTGGCGTCATTGCCGGGGATTGTTTAGATTATATAGGAATAACTTGGTGATTTATAATTATTAATTCAAGTTGTATTTTATTTTATTTTATTTTTCTTTACTTGCCAGGACTAAGTTCTCCCTTTTTCTCCAGGTAGTTTATGATCACAAGATCTCGGGGACAACCTGCACAACCTTTAGATCCCGAGATCGAAAGTACTCAAAGAAGAAGGAGACAAGAAAGGAGACGACAAGAGATGGCATCGAATCCCAACAACGGAGGTGTACCTCCTGAGCATCTTGCCGCGTCTTGGCGAGTTCTTGAGATGCATCGTCAGATGACGAATATGAGACTCATCCCTGCTGTAGAGACAAGACCGCTAAATTACATGTACCGACCACCAACTGAACAGTTTTAAGGAGGTGGATGGGGCCCCGAAGTGAATGCTAACAACTTTGAGCTGAAGTCGGCCCTAATCAGCATGGTACAAGGAGAACAGTTTGGGAGAAGAGTGACTGAAGATCTAAATGCTCATCTGGAGACATTTTTGGATATATGTGACACCATCAAGTAGAATGGGGTGCCACTGGATACGATCCGGATGCGCATGTTCGGATTTTCTCTGCACAATCAGGCGAAAGATTGGTTTAAGAGCCTGGACTGTACTGGAATCAACAGTTGGGGGAAAATTTGCGAAAAGTTTCTTTCTAAATATTTTCCGCTGGCTAAAACGCAGAAGATTATAGCTGAGATCTCCCACTTCTCCCAGCTGGGAGATGAGTCATTGTTCGAGGCATGGGAGAGGTTCAGAGGCTTATTGAGAAAATGCCCTCAGCATGGATTCTCCAGAGAGCAGCAGATCACGCAATTCTACAGTAGGCTAACACCTCACATAAGAAGCATTGTGTATGCGTCGGCAGAGGGATGCCTATTAAACCGATGGGTGGAAGATGCGGTGATTTTAGAAGAGATGATGCTAACTTGACTATCGATGGCCTATGGAGGACACATGTGGTTAAGGCATTTCTGTGAGGTCGATTCCAAATCTGACGATCTCATGGAGAAGTTCACTCTTACGAAAGTCAATTTGAGAAGGAGAGAAAAGCTAAGGGGTAGCTCACATCACCGCTGCGAGGCGGATATGATAGAGACAGAGGATATCAATTATATAAATCAGAGGAACCGTCATAGGGGAAATCCGGCATACCATCCTAACTTTCCATATGCCAACCCCAATAACTTCCAGCAACCTCTACCAAGCTTTTCAGTGCAGAATGAGATGATACATGAGGCAAAGAAGCAGAGTCTGGAGGATATGATGCAGCAGTTGGTTGTGAGCAATCAACAATTGGCGACTCAACAAAACTCGTTCATAAGCAACACTGGGCAGAAGATGACTCATCTGGAGTCCACTATGACGGCTATGGAGAAACACATGAAGATGATGGAGAACCAAATCAGTCAAATAGCTGCACAGCAGAATGGGCAACATAAGTCGGGCCAATTTACAAGTAATACGGAGGTGAACCCGAAAAATCATTGCAATGCCATCCAGCTGAGAAGTGGCAAAGCTTACCAGAACCACCCGGAATGAGAAGAAGGTCGTACGCTGAACGAGGAGGAGCTAGCGACCGCTAGGAGTGATACATAACATTTTCTAGAGAAACTAGCGACCGCCTAGAGACCGTTAGTCCGTCTGCGAGGAAGAGTACAAAGAGTTTCGAGGAAGAACTAGCGATCGACCTAGTGACCGCTAGGCCGGCCGCGAGAAAAAAGACATACGTGGCTCCAGGAGCTCGCGACCACCCTAGCGGTCACGAGGGTGGCCGCGAGGTAGATTCGAAGAAGAATTTTCCAACTTATACTCCTCCGGTCCCATTCCCAAGTCGGCTAGCCAAGCCAAAATATGACGAGAAGCTGACCCGGTTCATGGAGATGTTTCAGAAGGTGCAAATCAACATTCCATTACTAGATGCACTCAGAGACATGCCGGTATATGTGAAGTTCTTAAAGGATGCTGTGGCTAATAAGAAGAAGTTGGGAAAGTTTGAGATTATAAATTTATCTCAAGAGTGCGATCTTGTCTTTGCAAAGAAGTTGTCACTCAGCGAGAAAAATCTAGCGACTTCTGTCAATCGTGTGTGTCATTGGAGGGCAGACTTTCTATAGAGTTTTGTGCGATTTAGGGGCAAGCATCAACCTGATGCCGTTGTCCATATTCAATAGATTGGAGATTGAAGAGATCAAGCCTACTACCATTGCTCTCCAGATGGCAGACACCTATGTTACTTATCCGAAGGGGATAGTGGCAGACGTGCTAGTCAAGGTCAGAGACTTCATCTTTCAAGCGAACTTTGTAGTCCTTGACATGCCATAGGATGGGAACAAGCCTCTCATTCTCCGGAGACCGTTCTTAGCCACAGGCAGAGCACTGATTGACATACAGGATGGAGACCTCACCTTCAGGGTCAATGACGAGGAGATGAAAATCTCTATTTACGATGCGATGAGGCAACCTGAAGAGAAGATGATGGAAGAGTTTCATGTCATTGAGTAGCTGTCTTCCACCCATTATCAACCAGTAGATCCGGTTGAGTTTTGTATGTAGAACTCGATTTTCACCTCCTAAGAGCTCGACGACGCTTGCGATGAGATCTTGGAATATCTCGAAGCTATGGAAGAAGTAAAGGCCCTCCCCGAGGAGTCAGTGCCTTACTTGGATGTGAGGAAGCCAGTTGGAGGAGAAGGCACCAGAGTGGTGACAAAAGAGCACACGCCTAAGGTGGAATTGAAAGAACTACCTGACCATCTTCAATATGTCTTCTTAGGAGAGGATGGCACCTGTCCGGTTATAGTCTCTTCAGAGTTAACAAAGGAAGAATCGACGAAGCTGATGGCCTGTAATATCCCGAAGAATTAAAGCCTAATTACGATAATTAAAAATCGTAAATTAGGGTTTCGTCGCGATAATTAAATTAGTAACTTATCGAATATTGATTTCGACTATTTATAATATAATGAATTCTTATATCATATTCACTAACGATTATGAATTAAGGGATATAGTTTATATAATTTCTTTCGGTAGTAATATTTTTAACGTCGATTGAATATCGATAGTTAATTTTACGTTAATTTTTCTAAGTGAAAAAGTTTAGAATTAAATTCCCTCATTTCGACTTTATAACGAACATTTTGAGATGGTTCGATTATTAACGTTTCGAGACGTTTCGAACGTCAACGTTTAGAGACGAATCGAAAAATAATTCTAATGATCAAAGAATTATAATATTTAAATTATTATGATTATTTTATGTAATAAGAGCATTATTTATCATTAAAAAATGTTAGAGGATTAAGGATTAGTTATTTAATAAATGAGTAATTTTCGAAAACCCTAATTTAGAAAATTAGGTTTTTTGACACATGAATCATTTTAATTATTTTTCCTATGATTTAATTTATCATCTAAGACATATATTATGCTATATAACTATTAATAGCAAGAAAAATAAAATGTTGGACAAATATTACATGCAAGTGCCGTGAACTTGTAACAATAGGATTTAATGGATTGAAATTTCTATCTTTCCAACATGATGTGTAATTATATGAATCAAGTGGGATTTAATTACACACAAACCAAGAAAATTAATTAGAAATCAAGTGGGATGCTTTGGCTTGAGAAATAGCCGTGTGTTTTGGTCAAATTGAGGTTGGAAGATTTTTCTAAACTCTTAATTGATGATTAAATTGCATTTGGCATTGTGTAGGATATTATTAAGTAGTATAAGACAAAAATAAATAAAAGCTCCTCACTTTTGGCAATGAGAGTGCCGACACATATGTGACCAAAGGCAAAGGTTTTGTTTCATTTATTTGGTTAAGTAAATGACATTTACTATGGTGTAATAGATGATGTATTGGTGATGAGTCATAAAGCGAAATAAAAATCTTGCTTGCAAATTGTGTGAGAGAGAGCCGAGAGGAGTAGTTAAATTTGTAAGTGTATTTTTTAATTTTATTCCTTTAGTTAGTGTATTAAATGATAGGATAAAACAAAACAAAACAATTCTCTTTCCCAAACCCTCTCACTGCCGTGAGCTCTTGAGAAAAAAAAAAGAATGTGTTCTTCAATTTTCATTCACCAAAACCTTGATATAAATCCTTGACACCAAAAATCAAAGCCGGTAAAAAGGTTAGGAATCGAACAAGCTTTATATATACGTTGAAATTTTAGATTTCCAACCGTTAGTTTTAATATACATGCTTATGTTATAAACGAGAAAAATATGAAAATTATGTTAGCATGTTTAGTTGTTTACCAATTATGTTTAGTATGTTATGTATAAGCATATATATTGTTTTAGATTAAAAGATAAGCATGTTATGATTTTTAGTGTGGTGATCGAAAATTTTAGGGTTTAATTTGTTAATAGATAAATGATGTATAATAGTAAAGGAACTCATTATGATTTATTAGCAATTTTTAGAAATTATATGCAATGTTTATGATATTACCGAAAATTTTGAGAAATGGTATGTTGATGTACAAATTATGTTTAAGTAATATTATAGCATATTATTGATCTAGAGCCTTAATTAAGTACTATGTGAATTTATTAGAATTTTTAGAAAATGGATGTTCATTTTTGAAAAAAAATCGAGAGGTATAAGAATTTGGATGTTGATATGTGAATTGAATTTGTTGGATATTATGTTAGATAAATGATATAGGATGATGTTTAGGCATTGTGGAATTTTATTAGAATTTTAGAAAAATATTTGATTATATTTATAAAAAAATCGAGAGCTATAAGTATAGGAAAGGTGATGTCCAATGTTTCTATAGCTAATGTTAATACATATTAATGATCCTATGATAATATGGTGTATTATATGAATTTAGAAGAATTTTTGGAAGAAGTTTGAGAATTTATAGTAAAAGGGCAGAGAGCTTGTTCTTGAGAATTAGGGGTTTTAAATTAATGTTATCAAGAAAAATCATATATTATATGATCAGAATATATTTTAGACCTATTGAGAATTTATGGGATTTTAGAAACATTGTATACTATGTTTACGACGAAACGTTATATTAAATAACGTTAGAGGTGAAAATAATATGTAATGTATAAGTTAGGTGTTATTAGAGTAAAATATTGATCATGTTTATTGATTTACGTGAAAAATCGAGATTTAAGGTTTTATGATAAGAAATCGATTGAAAATCAATTTATATGGAAATTAGTTAACAAATATGTGAATAATTCAAAAAATAAGTTAAGAAAAGTCAAAATCGTTGACTTAAGACTAAATGTATGAAATACGTTGAATACATACACTAATACGTGTAAAACGTATTAAATTTATAAGAATATCTCATTTGTGAGAAACGATTTCATAATTGAAATTATTTTATCAAAAGACGTTATTATAAGTTCGACGTTTAACCTAAATGATTAAAATAAGACCGTAGATCATATTACGTCTCTATCGAAGTACGAGAAATTATTAGTTAAGATATACGATAAAAAGACGTATTAAATTAGTTAAGGGATGCGAAATATTATATTAAAAGTTATCAAAGTTTATTAAACTTTGACGTTCTCGAAAAACGTGACCGACGTACTAAATTAGTTTTTACGTAAAGGTGGGACGCGGACGTGATCAAGCGACGTAGAAAGAAATCGTATTTTGAGAAATCGACAATCCAGGTGGGCTTTACTATACTTTTAAATGATAAAATGCTTATCAAATGATTTATTTACGATGCTTTAATTTGCGAAATGATGATGAAATGATTTATTTAATTACACCCAAATGTTTATGTTTTTATGTATGTATCCTATCCGTGAAATGTTATGAATGTGTTGGTTCGCTACCAACTTATGAGAAAATCGATATCGGATCCTATCTTGGGAAGGACAATTCTGGTTAGGATTAACGTGTACACATAATGGTATTTGTGTCTTGAAAGGATAATTCTCGGCCGGTCACAGCGACGTAGGAGGAGGCATCATTCTACGGCTTTAATGGAAATGTTATGAGGAAATGGAAGGATATGGATCATACATACAAAGGAAATATGTCTGGCCAGACTGATGTTTATTGAAATAATAAAAATGTTTAGTAAGTACAAGGCATTTTCAAATAAAACCCTTGTACACTTACTATGAAGAGCGATGTAATTTAAATTGATAAAATGTTTTGGCATGGTCCATCGAAAGTGCATTCTTGTACTGTCACGCATGTTGTTTTAAATGTGCGAGTTGAGCGAGATGATGGATGGAGGTGTGTTGAGCGATCGGACCTCTTTTGTAATGATATGTTAGAAACCTTGACTACACATCGTCGTATGTGTTTTCACATGCATTTCCGCTGCGATAGAAGACTAAGTTCATGTTTTGATATTGATGATTTAATACCTTGGATCATTTGGATTCTTGTGTTAAGGATCATGGGTCTCTTTCCATATGTAAATTATGTGTGTCTTGTACTTAATGGTTGAAGCTTCTTAGTTTGCTTGAATTATGTCTCACAAGTTTATGATTAACGGTCTTCATGTTCCTTGATTCTTGTTCCAAGTATTAGTCCTCGTTAATCCGTCCTTAGGATTAGAGGGCATTACATGGCGTCTTGAAGCGATACAAAGTCCGCAATTGGGTGGACTATTTACGATATCAAGGAGTCACCCCCCGATTTGCATGCACCGAAACTATTAGAGAATGAGTACAAACCGAAGGTGCAACCTCAACGCCGACTGAATCCGACAATGTAAGAGGTCATGAGGAAAGAAGTATTGAAGATGTTGGATGCTGGCATGATATATGCAATATCAGATAGTGAGTGGGTGAGCCCAACTCAAGTGGTGTCCAAGAAAGGGGTATCACAGTGATTCGAGACGAGAAGAACGAGCTTGTAGCAACAAGGCTTGTGACAGGATGTCGTGTATGCATTGACTACCGTGCTTTGAATGCAGCCACAAGGAAAGACCATTTTTCTCTGCCCTTCATTGATCAGATGTTGGACAGACTGGCTGGATATGGATTTTATTGCTTCCTGGATGGATATTCAGGGTACAATCAGATTGCTATCGCCCTAGAGGATCAGCACAAGATGGCTTTCACGTGTCCGTATGGAGTCTTTGCTTATCGAAGAATGTCGTTGGTTTATGCAATGCTCCAGCCACTTTTCAGAGATGTGTGATGTCCATCTTCCATGGTTTGATTGAGAACATTATGGAGGTGTTCATGGATGACTTCCGTGTTTGGATCTTCTTTTGACCATTATCTCCACAATCTGCGTTACACATGTGTGATGAGACGAACTTAGTGCTCAATTGGGAGAAGTGTCATTTCATGGTTAAGGAAGGTATGGTACTTGGCCACAAGGTTTCGGCTAAGGGCTTAGAAGTTGACCGAGCCAAGATAGTTGCAATCGAGAAGCTGCCTCCTCCTACCAATGTTAAATCAGTGAGGAGCTTTTTCGGACATGCCGGCTTTTACAGACGCTTTATCAAGGAATTTTCCACGATCACGAAGCCGCTGTGTGGATTTCTAGAGAATGACACTAAGTTTGTGTTCACTAGTGAGTGCATGGGGACGTTTGAGAAGTTGAAGCGAGCTCGATCTCGACTCGGCTTTGGTCTCACCTAATTGGAGCCAGCCTTTCGAGCTTATGTGTGATGCGGTGATTGGGCGATGGGGCTGTGTTGGGACAGAAAAGAGATAAGCTGTTCAGAGTCATCTATTATGTAAGTAAGACGCTTAACTCAACTCTGATGAACTACACCACCACGGAGAATGAGTTACTTGCAGTGGTCTATGCTTTTGACAAGTTTAGACCTTATTTGGTGGGCACCCACACTATTGTCCATACCGACCATGCCACCATTCGCTATCTGTTCAACAAGAAAGACTCGAAGCCGAGATTAGTGAGATGGAATCTCCTCCTTCAGGAGTTCGACATGGAGATGAAAGACAGAAAATGCTGCGAGAATGTGGTAGCAGACCACTTATCTAGACTGGAGAAGCTAGTCAAAGGAGAAGACAAGCGAATTGGGATCAAGGTGAACTTCCCAGACGAGCACATTCTGAGCATAGTTGATCATATGCCATGGGACGCTGATTTTGTGAACTATTTGGTGATTAGAGTAATGCCCCCTTCGTGTAGTTCTCATCAGAAGAAGAAATTTCTCCACGACGTGAAATTCTATTATTGGGATGATCCCCATCTTTACTGCTGATGGCCTGATATGTCTTTATGTCCCCAAGGGGAATGTGAGGAGATAATTCATGAGTGCCACAGTTCTTTGAGTGGAGGACATTTTGCAGCGGCCAATACTGTAGCAAAGGTCTATTTGAGTGGTTTCTACTGGCCTTCCATCTTCAAGGATTGCCAAACTTTTGTGAAGAGTTGTGACAGATGTCAAAGGATGGGAAACGCCACCAAGAAGGATGAGATGTCTCAGAATAGCATCATGGAAGTGGAGTTATTTGATGTGTGGGGAATTGACTTTATGGGTCTGTTTCCCATGTCTTGTGGTTTCACCTACATTCTGCTTACTGTGGAGTACGTATCACGATGGGTGGAGGTGATTCCCGCAGCCACTAGTGATTCCAAGGTAGTTATTAAATTCTTACCTAAAAACATTCTAACTCGCTTTGGTGTACCTAGGGCTTTGATCAGCGATGGAGGGTCACATTTCAACAACAAGTGTAATAGAATGTTTAGGATTTACCACTTTATGTGTGCGACATGAACAATAAGCCCTGTTAAGTTTTCCTTGAGAGACGACTTGTGTTATCTTACCCTCTACAACACCTCATTCGATTATGAGTCAATTAAGAGAGCACTTTTAGTTGAAACAAATTTTGGCGCCGATGCCGGGGAAAACTTTAGGCGTATTGTTTGTGTTGATTATTTTCTGTGTTTCTTTTCGTTCTTTTTGTTATGTTCTCCCCCCGGTGCATGTGATCCTGTTTTTGTAGTTGGTGTCTGTTAATGCAAGGTTACCAGCAATACGAATATGGTCAAACAGGTTGGGGGGAGGAAAGCTCGTCGTAATGGGCAAATTCTTCTTACGGAGAAGGAGCCCAGTTCGACTATTTTGAGGGATATCCGTCAGGCTATGAGCATCAAGCCTATGATCCCTACTGGGAGCATCTTCCAACTTCTTTAAGTAGTGATGACCTCTTTTTCTAGCAATCTCCTATTCAGCAGTCGTTCTTCCAACAATAGCAGTATCAGCAAGTACCTCCACCACCACCTCAGAGGTCATCCTTGGAGGATCTGTTCACTCAAAGAATGGTGGCTCAAGAGTCCACAATTCAGCGTTTAGAGACGCAAATGAGATAAATTGATAGCATGCTTGATGAGCTGTTGTTCACTTAAAGAATGAAGGCTCAAGACTCCACAATTCAGCGTTTAGAGACCCAAATGGGACAGATTAATAACATGCTTGATGAGCTGTTGCAGCAACGTGCAATGAGGGAACTTCCAAACCAACCCGATCAGACTTAGGCGGTCACTATTCTAGGAAGTGACCCAATTTTTGAGAATAGGGTGGGAGAGACATCAGGCAAGCCGCTGCAGTCACAGGAGGTGGAAAAGGAGAAAGAGACCAAGTCATACCTTTCCCACACCGATGAAGAATGAAAGTAGAAGTAGGAGACCTCGAGGAAGTTTTTGCAGGGTCTGCTGACGAAGAAGAGTTGGCACATGAAGTTGCTAGTATGACAAAGCCCACTCTGGAAATGAAGGAACTGCCATAACACTTGAAGTACGTGTTCTTGGAGGAGGATAAAGTCGAGGAAAGAATCAGGGAAGATGATGAAGTTAAAGAGTCAAGGTTTCATCAAACGAGACTAAGTTTGGACAACCTGATATCTTCCTCTACCAGTTGCAGGATGTAGAGAGGACAAAAGTCGAGGTAGGTTCTATAATATGTCAACATCCTAATTCACCAAAGTATTGTGTTGTAGGAGTTCGATTTGAGCTTAAATGATTTATTATTTTCTTCCTTGACTGTCCTTTGTGCTTATATGGTTACTACTGATGCTCTGGTGAGATGGTATTTACGCGGTAAAGGACTATGGATAGTCCGTTGTTGATCGGATTACGTCGTGCTCACGACGTTAACCTGAGTACTACGTGGGAGTTTACCCACAGTTTTTCTTCTTTTTCTTTCTTTCTCTTTTGTTTATTTTTTTGTTCTCTTTGATCTATCTGTTGTCTCTGTGTTAGTTTTGTTCAGAATTGAGACGTTGTAAGCAGTGTGGTGAAGCTATGATACTCCAGCTATACAGTGCACGCTCACACTCCAGCCCTGTTTCCATCGTCTACTTTCAGGGAAGTCTCCCTTTCTATTGGCCATTTTGTGTTATTAATGTTTTGAGCACTGAGGACAGTGCTCGAATTTAGTGTGGGGGGAGTTTATTTGGTTTTGTGTGCGTATCTTATCTTTTTACATGCTTAGTGATGTGCTTATTTTGATCTCTTGGAATCAAGTTTTGTCTATGCAAGTAAGTTAGGATTTTGATTTGTGCAACTGAACTCTGTGGTATTGATCGGACCTTGATGTAATTCCATTTCTCTTGTTGATATGTGATTAAAGTGCAATGTGAATTGACGAGATTGTGTGGATTGATATTAAATCGGGGGTTATTGACGTGATTTGTCCGGCTAATGCTAGGGGGAGTTTTAACATTGTGGTTACCTATATACTTGTTTCATTTTATATATAAAAAATAATAATAAAAAAGAAGAAGATGAAAATGAGGAGAATGAAAACTCCAGTAAATTGTTGAAATGGAGGATGAGATTCTGCCCCTCTTTCTCGTAAATTGAGAAATGGGCATGGGAAACGATGTTAGGAGACTCGCGTTCATCGAGAGTTCACATTTCGAACATTATTCCAAAATCTGTTAATACTTTCTTTGTTATCAAAGGAAACTTGTTGCTAAAGGTAACCACTTTAGTTAATTCACCCATATCGGAGAGTTGGGTCTGAGCAAAAATAATCTTCTTGTTTATTTGATATTTCACAATCTTATATTTTTTTCACGTTAATTTTGATTATGCATTCATCAAGTTTGGGGGAAAGGTAAAAAGAGGTTTGATTGATTAGATTAAGAGTTAAGTTGCACGAGTTATTTTTCTACTCTTATTAGTATAGACTTTGCTTGAGGACAAGCAAATGGATAAGTGTGGGGGAGTTGTTTGGTTTCATTTTTTGTTTATTCTTGGTTTTATTTTGCATGTTGTTTTCAGTGGTTTATCCCATTTATGCCGTTGGTTTGATTAGTATTTATCGATTCAGACTTACTTGGTTTATTTCGATATTTTGTAGAACAAACGGCATTAAATAGGATGAAATGGATCTTCCAAGAATCAAGTATATTGAAGATCATCTTGATAGAAGTTCATACGCCGCAAAGCGGATCGCAATTCGAGGTCGGACGCGAGAGAACGGAGAAAGCAAATGTGTCGCAAGACGCGTGCGTGCGCCAACGCCGTCGCCCGCGAACCAGCGTGCGGTGCCGACGCCCGCGCACCCATTCCGCGACTCACCCGGTGCTCACGCCCGTGCGCCTGCCTCATCCGGTGCTCCTTGTCGGCGCCTGCTCGATCCTCGCGGTAGCGTGTTGCCGCGTCACCGGCCGCCCAATGCCTCCCCGCATGCGCGCTGCCTCCCATGCACGCGGAGTCCACCTGCTCACCCCTCATCCAGCGCCCAGCCCATCGCCAGCAAGACGCCTCCCGTCGAGCACCCGCTCGACCGACACCCGGCGTTGATGCCTACCTAACCCGCGCTTATCATTGAGCCAGCGTTCACTCTCAATACAAAACGTTTCTCCAGCCGACGCTCATTGTGAACCGATGCTCAGTATCTGGACAGAAGGTTTTCCAAACCGGTGCTCACTCCATGAGCCGGAGCTCATCCATTAGTCAGAACATCTGTTCAACCTGCGCTCAGTGTGAACCTGCGCTCACTAACTTAATATATATATATATATATATGTCATTCAGGGACAGAGTTCTAATTTTCTCAGATGCAGCCGCTTTTCTTCAGTTCTTCTTCCGGGAGCTTCAGGCGACAACAGATAGAAACACAGTAGTAATTCCTTTTTTTATTCCATCAATTATTGCACTTTAGTTTATAATTCCTATTGAATTTCTTTGGATCATTTACATGCTTTGATTCTTGCACTTTATTTTATAATTCCTGTTGATTTCCTTTGGATCGATTTACGTGCTTTGTTTTGAGATTATTGTTGGATTCAATTTAATAGTAGACATTGGATTATTGGTCACTTGATTGATTCTATTTCTTTCGGCTTTTGATAATTTACATTTTATGCAATTGATATTGGATTTTAGTAGAGTGTTGAATCAATAGTCGTTGAATATGTTGAGTCTCTTTCCGTTGAATTTTATTGTTTCTTGTTTCATGATCTAGACTAGTTTGTTCTACGCTTTAGCTTCCTGCATAAAGGGATATTCATCAAGGTATAGGTATCTCAAGTTTGAATGAATGTTGATTTAGCAAGTTGGAAAGAAAAAGGGAAATGGACAAAGTCCATATGTATTGAAAAGTATAAATGGGGGTACTTGGAGTCGCATTTGAGTCACTTTAGTTAATTCACCCCTATCGGAGAGTTGGGTCTGAGCAAAAATAATCTTCTTGGAGTCGCATTTGAGTCACTTAGCCATATATCACCCTATCTTAACCAATGTGCCTACATTACAACCCGTGAAAAGACCTTTTTGATCTTAATTTGAATACATTTGACGTAGTGGAGATATTAGAGAAATGACAAGCTTATGGTAAGATTTTTGCATGACATTGATCTTTGAGTGTATACACGTCCTGAATTTTCTTCTGAGTTTAAGTGTATACTATATTATACACATGCCTTTGTGAGGGTTGAATTGAATAAGATTTTGCTTTCAATTGTTGTACATTTTCGAGTTGACTAATGTCGTCAAATGTGCTGTTGTTTTTTAGCTTTGAAAGATTTCTGAGGCCTGTTATAGCTATCACCTTTGCTAACGCTCGTTGATCTTTTGTTGTCTTTGTTTTTGTTTGAGGACAAACAATGTTTCAAGTTTGGGGGTTTGATAAACGCACTTTTTACTCGTTTATTAATGATATATTAAGATGATTTTAGATCAGTTTCAGTGCATTTATATAGTTGATTTAATGCTTTTAGCTATTTTTGGAAGATACTACTCTTGGGTTCCTCTTTGGTGTTTTGTAGGCTTATAAGGTGATAATTGATGCACGAGGCAAAGAACAAACCAAAGATGAAAAGGAACAAGAGGCTAGCAGCCACCCTAGCGGCCGCGAGCTCGGGCGGAAAAGCTTCTGGAGTAAAACTAGTCGCTAGGCCGGCGCTAGGCATACCTAGCGACCACAAGCCATGGCCGCGAGATGTCCTGAAGATATTCTGTATTAGAACTAGCGACCAGTCTAGCGATAGCTAGGCCGGCCGCTAGGCACATCACGCGACCGCGAGCCTGGCCGCGAGTTCATCGGGAAAAAGTTCCGTCTCTAGCTAGCGACCGACCTAGCGATCGCTAGGCCAGCCGCTAGGCGCTGCGGCCTGATGCGAATTAGGGCAAAAAGCCCATCAGCTATAAATACCCATGGACATGCATTGGTGCCTCTCTCCTGCTTTTCTCTCGGTTTTAGCATATTTTCATATACTTTCATTCTAGCTTTCAATTTTAAGCTTCTAGTCTTTAGATTATCGGACTTCTTCTTATTGTTTACGCATTGTAATCGCTAGTGGAGCGAATTCATCCGAAGGAATTCGAATTTTCCGTTTCTACACGGGTTTGGATTCAAACCCAACAATTGTTCTTCCGTCACTACATTACGAGTTTTATATATTCAATTCTTATTTCTATGGTTAATTCGTATTTTATTTCGATTTATATGTCTAGCTAAATTCCTGTTCTAATCCTAGGGTTTGTATGATTTTATCCTAAGTGTGGTGATTCCTGCTATTTGCTATTTACCTTCCAGTCATTGATTTGTGATTCTTGGTGCTAAATCTTATGTGTTAATTTCTGATCAATCTTGATGCATATCTAGTTGCCAGTTGAATACTTAACAGTTTTAATTGCCAATTGATCTTGAATGCAAAATACGAATAATCCTTGAGTAGTAGCTGAGATAGGAACATCCGTAGGAAGCATATTCTTTGTGATCTTTTTGGAGTTGCTAATTTTCACCTTGAGACGTAACAGTAATAGGTAAATTAGTAATCTACTACCACAATTGTCGTAACTGAAATTGTTGGTTGCATCTTTCATCTTAATTTGGATTAAAATTGGTTAATAGGAAGCGGGGATAAACACCTGCGTGGGTAGAATTAATACATCCCTAGGGTTAGTCTCTTAGTCTATTTTTCTATTTAAAATTTATCGTTGTCTTTATTTTGTTCTGATTCTCTTGACTTTGAATTAAATATTTGAAGTCCCAAAACATCTTATAAAACCAAATTTTTGCTTGGATAATGATGAAGAATCGTTGAGTTAGATTCTGTATTTTCGTGTTACAATCCCTGTGGATACGATACTCGACTTGCCTATCTACAAACATGTTTTCGTGTTAGAAAATAGTGTGATCAAATAGCATATTCTCAAGTCGGATCTCTTCTATTACTTATTGTATATCTACAACAATTTTATCAGATAACCAAAAAAATGGTAGCTCCAAAACCAACAATAGCTAATACATCTTTGCATCACTCAACAATAGCTAATTACAAATATAAAATAACTACAATTTCTAGAAATAATTCAGATTACATATTATAATTGATAAAAATTAGATTACATATTTATTTTATAAAACTACACCTACATGTGCTCAACCAAAGCCTAATCAACAAATATATGTTTATACTAGAGAACTACACATGCTCAACCAAAACCTAATCACCCAACCACGTTACATACTAGATAATGTGCTTCTTACAAGCAGTACAAACATACAATAACATAAGGAAAAACATATGACGTTGGAAATGGACTTACAAAACAAAATTTATACAAATACAAGATGTTGTCGGTTTGATGTTGTTGCCTACCAAACTAGTGCTACCAGACGGCGTCACTGAGTCGTCGGAGAAGGAAGGAGATGAAGAGGAAAAGCGCAGGAAAGGAAGAGCGAGTGAGCGTAAGCGTGAGCAAAATGATGCGCAAATAATGATTAGGGAATAAATTACGTTAGTACATGGACTCAATTCTTTCAATTTGGGATTTTTTTAATAGGCCATTCCCAATTAAATCAAACTAAATGAAATCTCATGATAGTAGCCCCAAAAATAGGTAAAAAAACATCTAAAATAATCGTAGAACAGCGAGGCGATCGTCTTGATGCGTCTCACAGCCTCAGACCGCCTCAAACCACCTGAGGCATACGTCTCGACAACGGCATGTGAGGCACTGCCTCGAAGGAGATTTCTGGCCACCTTGAACAGAGATGCACCTCACAACCGATTTTTTAAACCATGCAAACTATAAAGCCTTTTGTTAGCTCTTGTACTTCAAATATTGTTTGTTGTTGGTGACCCTCATATTCACGGGTATAGGCAAGGGGCTGGTGTAGCTAGAGTCCCCCCATCCTCTAATATTGGACATGACTTGAAACTATAAGATAAGATTTCTTGACTTGGTGATAAGTTGCCTTAGGGATCAATATATCTTGGGGACCAAGTTTTGGGGTTAGAAATATGTGCATTGCCTATTATAGTTCTTGTACCACGACACAATATTTTATCAATAAAACCTCTCTATTTGTAACAGCCCTCTAATCCTAAGGACGGATTAACGAGGACTAATACTTGGAACAGTAATCAAAGAACATGAAAGAGAGTTAATCAAAGACTTGTGGAACAAACATCAAGCGAACTAAGAAGTTTTAACCATTATGTACAAGACACACGTAATTTACATGTAGAAAGAGACCTACAAATCCTTAACAAAAGATTCACTGATCTGGAGGGATTCAACTGTCAACATCAAAAGATAAACAAAGCGTTCTATCGCAGCGGAAAAGCATGTGAATACACATATGACGATGTGTATTCAAGGTTTCTAACATATTATTATTATCAAAAAGAGCCCGACTACTCAACACACCTTCATCCACAATCTGCTCAACCTGCACATTTAAAAACAAACATGCAGGGCTGAGTACAAGAATGCACTCAGTGAACTCAGGCCAAAATATTTTATCAAATTTAAATTACACTGCCCCATCACAACAACACACGAGGTTTTTATTTGAAATACTCGTGCTTACTAAATATTTTCTGTCATTTTCCATAAATATTCGTTTGGCCAGACATATTTTCCTTGTATATATGATCCATATCCCTTTCCATTCATCACAACAGTTCCATTATCTCATCTCATAAATTCATCTCGCGCCGTAGAAGGAGGCCTCCTCCCACGGACGTCGTGACCGCTCGAGCACCCTTTTCAAAGACACAACACGCTGATAGTGCACAAAAATCCTTGCCACTCCGGCACAGGATACGAATTCTCAATCATCTGTGCGGGTACTAACAAGGATGCGAATTCAATCATTTCATAAGTTGGGAGCTACCCAACAACATTCACAATTCGATCATGGATAGGATACATACATAAAACATAAATATTTTGGGTAGGTAATTAAATAAATCATTTCATCATCATTTCTTGCGAATAAAGCATCGTAAATAAATCATTTGGTAAACATTTGATCATTTTGAGTAGAGTAAAGCCCACCTGGACTGTAGTGTTTCCTAGTTCGGTTTCTTGTTTCGCCAATTCGTCACGTCCGCGTCCCACCTTTACGTAAAAACTACTTTAGTACGTTGGTCACGTTTTTCAAGATTTTCAAAGTTTAATAAACTTTGATAACTTATAATATAATAATTCAAATCCCTTAACTAATTTAGTATGTCGTTTCATCGCGTATCTTAACTAAATATTTCTCGTACTTCGATAGAGACGAGATATGTACGAGAAATGATCTACTATCTCATTTTAACCATTTAGGTTAAACGTTGAACGTGTACTAACGTCTTTTGATAAAAATGATTTCAATTATGAAATCATTTCTCACAAATGAGATATTCTCATTAAATTAATACGTTTTACACGTATTAGTGTATATATTCAACGTATTTCATACGTTTAGACCTAAGTCAACGTTTTTGACTTTTCTTAACATATTTTAAAACCAATTTCCATGTAAATCGATTTTCTTTTCATAAAACCCTAATTCTCGATTTTTCACGTAAATCAATAAACTTGATTAATATTTTACTTTAATATGAATTAACCTATTCATTACATACTATTTTTCATATTCAACGTTATTTAATATAACGTTTCGCCGTAAACATAATATACTAGGTTTATAAAATCCCATAAATTCTTTATTAATCTAAAATATATTCTAAGCATATAATGTATTATTTTTCTTGATAAAAAGGATTTAAAACCTTTAATCCCTTATCTAATTCTCGGCCTTCTCAACTAAAATTCTCAAACTTTTTAAAAAAATTCCTCTAAATTCATATAGTACACTATTTTATCATAGGATCATTAATATGTATTATCATTAGCTATAGAAAAATTTGGACATCACCTATCCTATACTAATGCTCACGGTTTTTCTTCCAAAAATTAGCTAAACATTTTCTAAAATTCTAATTAAATTCCACAAGGCCTAAACATTATTCTATATCATAAATATAACATAATATCCAACAAATTCAATTCACATATAAAAGTATCAAACCTTATGCCTCTCGATTTTCATCAACAATTAACCAAACATTTTTGTAAAATTTCTACAAATTCACACAATGCCTAAATATTATCATATATCAATAATACATCATAATATTCAACATTTATAACTCACATATCAATATACTCCAACATATACTTCTCGAAATTTTTCAAAGTATGAACCTACATTTTCTAAAAATTCTAGTAAATTCACATGGTACATAATTAAGGTCCTAGATCAATAATATGCTATAATATCACTTAAAAATAATTTGTACATCAACTTACAATTCTTAATAATTTTCGGTAATTACTAAACATATAGCATATGATTTCTAAAAATTCCCAAATAATCACAATGAGTTCTATTACTAACATATAACATTAATCCATCATCATATCAAGCTTACAAATTTTTGATCATTGTAAAATAATTTATAACATGCTTAGGCTTTAATTTAAATCACCAATATAATTCATATACATCATGCTAAACATTATTAATGAACAACAAACATGCTAGCATGATTTCTCATAAGAACATATGCTTATAAATTAAAATCGAACGGTTGGAAATTGGAAATTTTAACGTATAATCGAAGCTTGTTCGATTTCTAACCTCTTTACCGGCTTTGATTTGTGATGAAAGGATTTAGTATCAAGGTTTTGGCTATTGAAAATGAAGAACACACTTTTTTTTTTTCAAAGGAGCTCTCGGTAGTTTTGTGTTTTGGGAAAGAGAAAGTGTTGTTTTGTTTTGATGTAATATCTATCACTTAAGTAAAATGAATAAATACTTAGAGCCTATTTCCTACAACTCCCTCTCGGTCATTACACACACAACAAAGCAAGATTTTCATTTGTGACACACTCCCAACATGTCATCACTTACACATATTAAATACACATCACTTCAAATTAATGGAATAAATATCCTTCACTTTGATTCACAAAGTGCCGTCGGCACTCTCATTGCACAAAGAAAGAGTTTTATTAATTCTTGTTTTATATTAATATGTACATGTCCTACACAAAGCCAAATGCAAGACTTTTTAATTTTTGCTTTATGACTCATCACATATCGTAACTACACTTACACAATTTTGAACAAAACAAAATGAATCCTACCTTGGATACACAACCACCGTCGGTTCTCTCTCTCTCAATACAAAGGAGGAGCTTTTTATTTTTGTCTTATACAAGATACATAAGATCTACACACTTACAACGCAATTAGAATCATCAAATAAGAGTTTTAATTAATCTTCCAACCTCAATTGTCAAACTAAACGGCTACTTCACTTCCCAAAACATCCCACTTGATTCACCAAGTTAATGATCTTGGTAAGTGTGTAATTATCTCACACTAATATATAACATGTTGGAAGATCACAAAATTTCATTCCATTGAAGCTTAATACCTATGTGCACGGCACTTTTACATATTAGTGCCAACATTTTATTTTTCTTGCAAATTATCGATATATAACATAATATATGTCTTAGATGATAAATTATATCATAGAAAAAATAATTAAGATGATTCATGTGTGAAAACCCTAATTTTTGAAATTAGGGTTTTCGAAAATAGTACAATTTATTCCATAATTATTCCTTAATTATCTAGCATTGTTTTAATGCTAATTAATACTCTAATTACATAAAATAATCATAGGAATTTAAATATTATAATTCCTTGATCATTAAACTTAATTTTCTAATCGTCTCTAAACGTTGACGTTTGAAACGTCTCAAAACGTTCATAATCGACCCGTCTCAAAATGGTCGTAATAAAGTCGTAATCACTTTATTGAATTATTCCATTAATAAGGAAGTTTAATTCTAAGCTTCGTCACTTAGAAAAATTAACGTAATATTATCTATCGATATTCAATCGACGTTGAAATATTACTGCCAAAAGAATTCATACAATCTATATCCCTTAATTCACAATCATTAGTGAATATGATATAGGAATTCATTATCTCATAATAAGTTGAATTCAATATTCGATAAATTACTAATTCAATTATCGCGGCGAAACCCTAATTCATTTAATTTTAATTATCGTAATTAGGCTTTAAATCTTCGGGACATTACACTATCCCCCTCTCTCTCTCTCATGGGCGTAGGAAAATTGCTGAACAACGTAAATCTTGCATTCTTATATCTTTTTATTTCCAATGTACATCTTGTTTTCTCTGGTGCTTTTTTTTTTTCACAACAGTTGGCATATAGAGCAAGGTTTGATGGTTGGTGATAAATCTAGTGTATACTAATATACGAGATTTAAGAAAAGCAGTAAAGAACACAAGAGTTTTTACGTGGTTCGATCAGGAATGAGATCTACGTCAACGGAGGTGATGATTCTCATTACTTTCACTATAATGGATTACAATGAGTGTATCTAAAAGCTCTAGTATTCAATAAGTTGCTAACCCTTTTACCGTCGACTTAACCTCTATTTATACATGTTTGTGGATCTCTAAAGATGTCTTGGATCCCTTGATTTGTGGGATCACGATTCCTTCATAATCGATCACGATCTCCTTCCATAACCGATCACGATCTCCTTCCATAATCGATCCCCAATTCCGTCTTTGACTTGGTCTTGAATAGGGTTTGATGCGGGACTTTAGCTTAACCGCGTGAGGCGATCCATTAGGTCAGTCCAGCTCGTTTGGGCCTACCGGTGGGCTGAGCGGTTGGGCCATATCCCATCATAGCCCCCAAATAGTCGGTAACAACTATGCCGAAAGGGGTGAAGAGCGTTTTGTCGAGGCTGGTTGTTGCTCGGCTGAGGTTGTTGTCGAAGGTTTTCAACCTTTTCGATGTCAGGGTTTGATTGGTTCGCCTGGGTCCGAGCTGAGTTAGGCGATCTGCCCTTCCTGGCCGGAATAGCTTGTCGAGGATTGGACTGAATCGCCTGACATTGGATAGAGATGTCCGTCAGTAGGGTGCCGAGGTCCGATCTGGACAGAGGTGTCCGTGAGGTCCGAACTGGACAGATATGTCTGTCAGGTTGATGCTGAGGTCCGACCTGGACAAAGTTTCTGTCAGAAGGATGCCGAGGTCCGACCTGGACAGAGTTGTCCGTGAGGTTCGACCTAGACGACGACATCCGTCAGGTTGATGTCGAGGTCCGACCCGAGTCGCCCGACGTTGATGGCGGCGTCCGCTGGAAGGGCGGCGTTGAGGTCCGAGTCGAGTGATGATTGCGATTAGACCGGGCGTGTCGCGCGTCTTAGGGCACGTCATACGCGCCAGACGGTTGGTGGGCGCTCGAAATACGTGCGCGCATCTACTTCACATCAAATCACGATTAGCCACGTGGGAAGTTGAAACGACAAGTTTGGGCGCCTCTTTGTACTATAAATAATCCCGAATGAGGAAACTGTTCATTTTCTTCTCCCTCCTTCGTTCCAAAGAGATCATATCCAGAGCTTTCAGAATTTTCTTTCCCAACTTCATCGAAGAAGCAAAAATCTATTACTAAAAAAGTAAGTATGACTTCGACTTCTTCATTTATGTCTGGTTCTGCCCGTTCTTCTTCTTCCCCTGATAGCGAGGTAGAGATTAGGATTACATGTGTCATAACCTTGCGGGTAGATCCTTGAGCATTAGCGCTAGGGTTCCGCCGATTTCTTACGCTGATGAGTATAAGGTCGGGACGTTAAATCATCTCGACCGCCGACGATGTGCTTAGAATAGGGGAATGTCACATTCCGACGGATGCCCTGTGGTGTATTCCGCAACCCGGTGATGAGCTTTGGCCCCGCCAGGGGGGTTTGTAACGGTGTACGTAGACGCCATGAAGGCCGGTCTTAGGTTTCCGTTAGCCCCCATTTTTTTGAACATTCAGGAATATTTCCAAATTCCCATATGCCAATTTACCCCGAACTCCATTAGGTCGGTGGTTGGGATGGGACTTTCTTGTTACGCCTAGCCGAGGAGTTCTCCTTCGAGGTTTCGATCGCGATTTTTAGCCAAGAGTACGGAGGTGTGTACTATTTTCACCTCGGCAAATGCTTGGGTGGCTGCCCCTCGAAGGTGCCGCAGCTGGCAAAATAAATTTTTCTTTGAGGGTTGATGGGCACCCGAGCTACAGCGGGGGCTGGGTAGAATGAAGGATGTGAAGGTGAAGCCCCTTGGTTACGTAGAGGATCAGCTCAACATGCTCGGTGAAATTTCCGTAAGGTTCACCGAGGACGACCTGAATAATGTCGGACTGAGCATACACAGGTCAAAGGCCCTGTGGTCGGGTCTGAGTCAGTGAGGGCACCCTCTTTTTCTTATTCCTTATATGTCCGATCTCGCTGTGCTAACAAAATTTTCTTCTGTTGTGCAGTGAAGCTAGAGCCGCGAAAGAAGGCCTTATCATCGCCGAGCAAGGCGCCTCCGAAGAAGAAGACGAGGCGGACTGAGCCTGCCTAGCCCTCCGTGGTGGTTGACGATCTTAGTCAACTGATGACGGCGCCTCTGCCGGGGTCGAGTCCGGCCTCGGAGGAATATACTCGTGCCCATATTATGTATGAGGTGCCGGCTTCCAGCTCGGCCGTATCCCTCCCCAAGGTATAGATCTCTTCCATATTTGTTTTTATCCGCTGCGGATGCGTACTAACTTGTTTTGTTCTTCGAGTGAGCTCGTGATGGGGAGCTGCAACACATTGTCGGGTACATTACCGAGAGCTTTTCTCGGCGAGGCGTTGAGCGGGAGCGAGCAGCTGCGAGGTCAGGCTGGCTGCTGCTGGCAGACATCGATGCCACTGTGGTAGCTACGAGGGCGAAGCGATGCCGCGAAGGTTGCTGCGCAGAGGTTGCCACAAGAAAGCTTGGGCATTGGAGGTCGCCGGGGAGCTCGAGGAGGCGCGAGGAGGCGGTGGGCGAAGAAGGAGCTCGCCGACGGAGAAAGGCCATCTTGGCGGTCGGGGCCAATCTTGAGGGCCTTCACCAAAGAAGCTCGTCAGTCGGAGCCCGCCTTCATCTCCGACCGCCGCCGTGCTCGGACGCGGGTGGTGTCGCACCATCCGAGGAGCCGACGGCCGCCATGCCCGCCGACAAGGTCAAGCATGGTTGGGTCGAGGTCGCCCCCGCAATGCGAGAAGAATGAGACGCGGGTGATCTCGAGGTCGGATCTCACCCGTCTTTGGAGGCTTTGGCGGCCTCCACCTCCTCCGACGGCCGAGGCCGTTGCTCGGTCTGGAGGATGAAGATCCCGAGCTTGTGAACTTCTCACCGGTGTGGGCCAAGCCGGGAAGGTGGAGACGAGCTCGAGCTCCTTCACGAGGGGTCAACAAAGAGCGGCGCAGGGTCGCAGGGAGCGATGAGTCCGCAAAGAGCTCGAGGTCGGTGGACCCACTGTAATAGGTTAATTTGCGGGTCTATAGGATCCCGAGTCTTGTAAAATTTCCCCTTTGTTGTGAATAATAAATACAACTTTTGAAATGTGTGTTGTCCCTTTATTTTAGCACTCCACTTCAATACCTCGGCTCGATCATGATTTGTCGACCAAGCTAAAGAGGTCCGAGGTGCCTTGGCCGAGAAGGACGAAGAGGTGCTATTTTGGAGGAGCCGATCCGCCGAATGACCCGCACTTTGGTCAGCATGGATTTCAATTCGTTGGGGTGGCAATGACGTCATCATCTGCGGGTCAAGAAGAACTGCAAGAGGTCGAACGCGAGGTGGCCCGCCCGGGCCGAGAACGAGACCTTAAAGCTAAGGATCATACATCTCAAGTCCAGGGGCGGATTTATCTCACGACGTTATTCGTGGACGCTTAATGCAATGTGAGGAGCAAATCGGCCGACGACGGAGAAGCGCTCTGATCTCAAGAAGCACGCGGAATATGAAGAGTGATCCACCGATCCGGTGGAGTTACCATATCGAGGCCGATGATCGAGTCTGAGCTTGCTTTCGCCAAGGTATGGTGCTAAGGGGCGAGGAGGGCCGATAGCAAAATTTTAAAGACCCGCTCGACTTTGTCAAATACCTCCAGATCTACGAGCTCGTCCATGCGACGATGCCCCGACCTGCGGTGAGACTCCACCGACCCTACCGACGTGAGAGTTGAAGAAGTCGGGGCGGGCGACGGTTATAAGGACCACGCCGAGGTGCTTCGACTGATGGGCTATGATAGGACGCCGCCTCGTGAGCGGGCCCCGTCGAGAGCTGGACGGGCGAGGGCTCAAGGTCGACAAAGAAGGACGACGGGTCGGGGGCGGGGTCGAACCACGGCCGGGCGACAAGATCAAGGGGCCGAAGTTCGACCTCGGTTTTGGGAGTGCCCCCTTCAAGTCGGGGCCCCTCTGCGCCTACTCAAAGTGCGGCTGGAGTAGGCCGTGGTGGTGCCGACCTCGTCGACTGGGTGGAAGGCACCGAGTTCATCCCGAGTGTTCATCGCCACCCGGGATTTTGTCTCGAATCGGTGTAGCCAGAGGTGGAGCTCGAAAGCCCGAGTGATCAGATATAGCTTAGACTTGGTATATAGTCATGAATGTATTTAGGCTTTGTACCAAGTGTATATTTTCCCCAGAGAGGTACAAATATAGCTTAGACTTGGTTTTAGCCGTAAATGTATTCGCATCATGCATCAAGTGTATATCTTTCAAATAAAGGGGTATAAATTGACGAGATCCGATCCGACGCTGTTTGCATGTAGATGTTCAATTTAATGAGTTATCCGTATGCCTTGCATGTAGATGTTCAAATTAATGAGTAATCAGATGCTTGCACGTAGACGCTCAAGTTAATGAGTTATCTCAGATGTGCCATCTTCGCAAGGGCGTCCCTTTGAAGGTTAATTGTGTTTTATCCGAATGGATGTTCACATAAATATAAGATGAGACGAAGTGAAATACTCATTAGAAAAACAAATGTTTTATTGATAAGTAAATGACATCGCACTTCGGAAAAGAGAAAAGAGGGCTAAACATGATGCCGATCTGAAATCAAAGCTATGTAAAGTACCTCTTCAAATGAGTGATATACCAGGTTCGGGGAATAAGTGCATCGGATAGGTGAGCAAGCTTATAGGCCCCTTTGCCGAGGTCCTCGTGAATGCGGTATGGGCCTTCCCATGTCGGATCTAACTTGTTAAGACGCTCGGCTTTACTGGCTTCATTGTTTCGCAGGACGAGGTCATCTACTTGGAGTGTAGAGGCCTTTACCCTCTTGTTGTAGTACCTTGCAACCTAGCACTTGTACTTGGCTTCATTGATGAATGCGAGCTCACGTTTTTCCTCTAGAGCATCAAGGTTGACCCGTAGGTTCTCCTCGTTATCGAGCTGGTCGAAATGAAGAGTACGTGGGCTCGGTGCGCCGATCTCAGCTGGTATGACTGCCTCGGTACCGTAGACTAGGCTGAAGGGTGTTTCTCCATGCGAAGTCCGAGGTGTCGTTCTATAGGACCGAGAGGACTTGAGGAGATTCTCAACCCAATCACCTTTAGCTCGGCCTAACCTCTTTTCAATCCTCGACGATCGTGCGGTTTGTCATTTCGGTCCGACCATTCACCGCTGGTGTGCAACCGAGGTGAACTGTTGTTTGATCCGAGCTCTTCACACAATTCCTTGAAGTTTCGTCGATGAACCGTGCCGCTTGTCCGAGATCAAGACATGTGGTATGCCGAATCGGCAAACTATGTTTTTCCACACGAATGTCTGAATCCTTCTGCTCGTGAGGTTTGAAAGAGGCCTCTTCACCCATTTTATGAAGTAGTCTCGCTACGACCAAGTATCGGAGCCGACGGTGCTCGGTCGAAGGGCCAACTGTAGGAAAACGATGTTAACCTCGCCCGAGGATCCATCTTCGATATTTAATTCACCATACATTGATTATAAACCTAGCATGCGCCTATATAATTAATTGCAACACGTGAGGTTTTCTCGTGTTTACCTTTAGATCCGCCGAGGTGGATCGAATCGGTATGAACGGATCGAACGGTCGAGACTCGTGCTTTGACCTTCGGACCGTATCCCGGATGCCCAATCTCCAACGCCGAGCGAGGACGATCTATGGAGAATACTACAAGAAATCACCCTTAAACCCCAGGCAAATTTTCTAGATTCTCTCTTATGGAGGGACGAAAATTGTGCTCTCAATACTTAAGCATTAACCTGACTTTATCTCATACCTTATATTTATAATGCACTACCTTAATCCCATATGGAAATTACCATAATCCTATATGGACATTACCATAATCCTATATGGAAAATACCATAATCTCGTGATTATTTCCATACTCTCGTGATTATTTCCATACCGTCGGGATTATTACCATAATCTTATATGGAAAGGATCTATGCATATACCATAAATATAATAATATCCTCGTGGGATAAAGAGAATAAAATCTTTCCTTTGAGAGCGTTAGGGGCAGATTTCTTCCAAGAGTAATGGGCTGGACGGGCCACCAGGATCAAATGCAAGGAATAAAGATGGGCCTCAAATAAATTAATTATCTTATGTTCAAATTTCGTAACATAAATTAATTTATAAACATTCGATCATTCCACTAGAGAAAGAATGTTGACTTACCCCTTTATTACCAAGTTGAGTCGGGCTTGCACTTAGACATTACGAATTCCAGATTTAAGATAACGAACGTCCATTAATCATTTATAGCAATCATCGCTTAAAACGATTAATAACTTCATTTCCTTAAGTAGTACCACTCAACCTTATTATTGTACTTGAGCTAACTCAACTGCAGGGTTTAGTACAATAAACCTTTGAGCTCCTTATGGGGCGCCATCATCCTAAACGGATACGGTGACTGACTGAGATAACTAGCGTGACATACAAGATCGCCACCACCCAAGATGCGGAGAATTTGGTTAGAACATATAACCCTCACTCATAACAAGTCAAAGTGATGGTCAAGAACTCATACTCACCTAATACCTTATCGAGGTTTAGATCATCGTAAGTCACCGAGATCTCGGTTCTTCACGACGGTCGAAAGAAGAACACATCTCATCGTGATCCTTCAATACGTCGTAGACGCATCAGATAGACAAGCAACTAAGTCAAGTCACTTCTTATCTATACTGCAGCTAAACCGACAACTCGTCCTTAAGTCGCCTCGGTGTGAAACTTTTATATCTCATTGCTTGACCAATCATATGCACTTACGTGATCTTCTACACATCGTATGATCTAACTTATATATGAGATAAGGGACACGATATATGCAATCAAGTATTCAAATCGATAGGAGATTGTAATAGTGGTAACAGGAAACATTGTATACAAGCTCAACCAAACGCTTTTCAAGATACAAATCAACAATCTCCCACTTATACTAAAGCAAACTTTAGTATATAATGTGTCTTTCTACTAGCTATTACAAACAACCATCACTTTGCTTCTCCCACTTATACAAAAGTTTCCTTTCTAAGTGGGTGCTATCAGCGCAATCCAAGTCCTCTAACGTGTCCATCGTAGACTTTTTGCGGCGTGCTCTTCGTGAATGGATCCCCAGATTTTCCGTCGATCAATCTTTTCAATCAAGACGCCACCGCGTCTAACGATTTCGTATGACATGGTACTTTCTCTCTATGTGTTTTGTCGCCTTGTGGGTCCGTGGTTCCTTCGAGTTTGCCATCGCACCGAAAGTTATCACAAGAACTATGATACTCTTGGGCAAACCAGTACCACACCTAGATCCATACTGGTAGTTCTTGAACCATACTGACCTCCTGAAGCCTCCGGCGGCTACATATTCGGCTTCCATGGTAGAGTCCGCAATGCATCGCCGCTTTGCACTCCGCCAGATACGGCTCCACCTCCCAAGGTAAACACATAGCCCGAGGTCGACTTTTTCTCATCACGGTCGCTTGGAAATCGAGTCAGATAACCCAAAGGCATTAGACTATCTGCATGGTAAACTAGCCTATAATCTCGAGTCATTTTCGGTACTTGAGTATATGCTTAATCGCAATTCAATGAGCTTGTCCGTGGTTAGATCGATATCTAGTACTATGCCTACCGCATAGCGTATATCGGGTCTCGTGCATAGCATTGCGTATACGAGACTTCCTACGGCGAGCGTAAGGAACTTGTCTCATTCCTCTATCTCCTTTGCGGTCATAGGTGACCTGCTTTTGATAAAGGAACGCCATGTCTCGAAGGTAGCAATCTTTTCTTGGCGGTTTGCATACTAAAACGAGTAATCACAAAGATCAATGTAAGACGCCGAGATAAGCTCAACATTTTCTTCTTGCGATCTCGGTAAACCTTGATCCCAAGAATGTACGCCGCATCTCCTAAGTCTTTCATTTGAAACTGATCGGATAGCCAACTCTTTACGCCCGATAATGACTTCACGTTGTTGCCAACTAGAAGGATGTCATCTACATAAAGTGCAAGAAATACCACATCACCGCTGACATCTAACCGATACACACAACTCTCGCTAGCAACTGGGTAAATCCATGTGGACTTTACTACCTCATCAAAGCGTAAGTTCCATGATCGAGGTTCGCTAAGTCCATAAATGGACTTCTTAAGCTTCCATACTAGATGCTCTTCACCCTTTACCACATAACCTTCGTGTTGTCGTGCATATAGATGTCTCTACCTTCCTCAAGGTAACCGCTTAGAAAAGCGGTTTTAACATCCATTTGCCAAACCTCTAGTTCAAGTGGGTCGCTATGGCTAGAAGAATTCGATGGACTTGAGCATTGCTACAGTAAAAGGTCTCATCAAAATCGATGCCCTCAATCGAGTGTGTACCTTTCGCCACAAGCACGGCTTTAAAAGTCAAACCTCTCCATCGGAATCTCTCTTCCTCTCAGATATCCACTTACTACCTATGGCTTCCTCGCCATCGGTGTAGGTGTCTTTCATATACATCCATAGCCGTTATGGACTCCATTTCTAAGTCCATAGCGGTGTGCATGATCTTGCATCAATATCTTGTATCGCCTCCTTGTATGTCCATGGGTCGATTATCGCATGTTCGTCTGCTGACTAAATCCAAGATTCACCCACGAACATAAATCGCTCGGGTTGACGAACAACCCTCCCACTACGACGAGGTTCTACAGCACTATGGCAACGGTGGGTGCGGATACTTGTGGTTCTCTAACTTGCACAACTTGTCGTAGGTACCACTTATGCGGTCGGTATCTCCAAAGGAACTCGACCCACTTCAATTTCTTGAAGTATCGGTGTCGATCCTCCCACTAGACTCGACATCTCGCACCTTTGGCCTAATCGGTGGTGGAATACGATCATCTTCTAATTCTTGAAGAATGATTTCAACTTTGGACTTATGATTTTCATATAATCCTCTTCTAAGAATCGGGCATTAGTGCTAATAATGACCTTCCGATCCTTAGGACTATAGAATAAACCACCTTCGCTCCTCTAGATAGCCAATAAACAACCTTTCGTCGATCTAGCCTCCAACTTGTCGCCCTTCTTGTTCAAGACATGTGCCGGATCGCCCATATCCTTATGTGGTTTAAACCGGCTTGCGCCCAAACCACAACTCGAAAGGGTCTTTTCGACCGACTTGGACGGTACTAGATTTAGCAAGTATGCACGCCTCTCTAAGCATATCCCGTAACGAAATAGCAATGTAGCATAACTCATCATAGATCTAACCATTTCCAAAGAGTCCTATTTCTTCGCCTCCCGACACACCATTTTGTTGTGGTGTGCCTTGTGAAGTGCATTGGGAGGTAATCCACACTTCACTAGATAGTCCATAAACTCGTATCGAGGTATTCTCCACCGCGATCGCATCGCAGCGACTTGATACTCTTACCTAGCTTCGCCTCCACTTCCGCCTTAAACTCTTTGAATTTCTCAAAGCACTCGAGACTTGCGGTGAAGCGGTATATGTATCCGCACTCGAGTAATCGTCAATGAAAGTGACAAAATACTGCATTCTCCACGAGCTTGTGTGACATTGGTCCACACAGTCGAATGGACTAACTCCAACATTTCTTTGGCTCTATAACCCTTCGCTTTGAGCTGTCCGTCGACATCTTACCTTCTATACAGATTCGCAGACCGGGAACGGAGTAACCGTGAGATCACCCAACGCCCATTCTTAGCCGCCTTTGGATCCTATTTAGATTGATGTGACCTAATCTAAGATGCCGAGAAAAGTAGAGTCATCTTCTAAGAAAACTCTCTTTTAGGGTTTGATGAAGATGCAACATAGTTATAGGTATTATGTTTTGCGTAAATAGTATAAAGCTTAATTATATAAGGTGCTACACGATAACTTTGTCATTTCTTATGATAGAAACACCACTATCAAAAATAATGAAATATCCATGAGTAAATAATTTGAAACAAACAAGGTTTCACGAAAATCCGCACATATAAAACGCCTTCAAAACTAAAACTGCTTCCCCAAAACATAAAGAAATATCCAATCGCAACAACTTTCCGCGTTGCCCATGGAGATCGTTATCTCGCCATCAAACAACTCCCTTGTCCGCAGAACCCCTGCAGGTGTAACAAACATGATCGGCCATACCCGTATCTACTACCTAAGAATGGGTAGAACAAGTCGCTAAACATGTTTCACATTAAAGTAAACGGCGTACTTGAGCCTTGAGCATAGGGCACTGGGCCTTCCAATGCCCGGTCTTACCGCACTTGAAGCACTTGCCTTCTCCTTGGTTTCTTCAGCCTCGGTGGCAACCATGTTCTTGTTCCATTACTCCCACTATTTCCTTGCCTCTGCCACCTTTGGCACCCTTTTCTATTTCCATTTTGCGATGAAAAGTTTGCCCTTAGATGTGCTAGCAAGAGCATGTGCTTTTTCCATAACTCCTTCCGCACAGACGAGATCATTAAGCAACCTGACTAAGTGTAAACTCGGTCTTGCTCATGATCGCATTCACGCCGAAAGTTCTCAAAAGACTTGGGCGGTGTATTGAGGATGATATCGACCTTGGCTTCGCGTCATACCTCCTCCCAACCCATCAAGACTATCCATGAGATGAGTCATGTGGAGACATGTTCATGGACCGAACTTCCTTCTTCCATCTTACACGCCAAGATTTCTCTCATTGTGTGGGCGGATCGTCGATCCGACGCCAAACTTACTCGAGACTTGACCAAATGTCGGGTCAGCGTCTACCATCGATCTTTGCGGCACCTGCAAGCCTTTGGACATCGTAGTCATCATATAGCATTTAGCCATATTGTTTGACTTATTCCAAAGTCCGCTGACTCTCATTGCTCATTAGTCGATCGTCGATAAGGTGGCATCGGGTTTAGGAGTAGTGAGAACAAACATGTGTTCTTCATCGATAAGAACATATTCCATGTTTCGTTTCCACTCGATAAAATTTGGACGGATAACGGTTTTGTGCGAGCATATTGATAATCGGCGTAAGAGACATATCTGAAACGATAATGTAAAACACATAAGCATACGATCGCAAATAATTAATAATAATATTGTAACCTTTGATAAAACAATATTAATTGAAACCTCCAATTGCCCAGGAATCTCACATGCAAGCCGCGCGTGTGGGCGTTTACATGAACCCTCGACTGCACTAAAATATACCTTTTAGTCGTTTAATTTCAATCCATGTCAACTTATCCTTATGACAAATGAAATTAATGATTGGACCTTACTAGACCACATCACTATCGCGAAGGGGACTTGGCGGGAAGTTGTACTGAGGTGATGTCTAGCAATGACCACAATTTTAACGTAGAAGATGAATTCTTAGAATTGGTATACTCACTCGGACCATACGCTTCCAATTCAAATTCTTTTGTTATCTCATTTTATATCTATCTCTAGAGAACTTATGAAAATCGCACATGCAAGCCACGTGTGGGCGTTTACATGAAACTCCCACTTCTCAATAGATTTAAAATGTTTTATTTAGAAATCTCATCTAACAAACTTATGATAAGCAAGCAAGCAAGCCACGCAGCGTGTGATCGTTTACTCACAGTCGTCTCACTTTGTTTAGAGATCAAAAGTGGAGTCTTGACATTCTAATTTGAAAAATTAATTTGTCGGGTTGCTTGCTTAGTCTTTTTTATTCAAAAGGTTTGTCCATGCGGATCACGTAATCCTAGCATGCTTTTCTATAGAACGAACATGTAAAACATGCTCGCGAAATTCTAAAATATGCTTGATAAGCGACAAACCTAGCATGCTTACTATGCGCGTCCATTACGTAAAAACACTTAAAGGTTTGTCGGCGTAATATAAACATACATAGCATACTCTTGCATAATTTAAACATTCACGACATGCATATGAGCGATAAAAATAAAATAAAACGTTCATCGCGCCCAATCGTGAAACACTGCATTTAAATCTAATCTATTACATAGATTTACAAAAGTCTGTAAAAACTTGGCAGGGCCTCGCGCACGCAGGCACGGACCGGATTCAACAAATGGGCCTCGCGTGCGGGCACGGACGGAAAATCTGGAAAAGCAGTGCGGGCGGGTCGGCCCACTGTCTTCGGTCAGCGCTGGGGTAAAGCCCGACCAAGACGCCCGACCTTGCGTCGCCCTTTTCCAGCGTGTTCGCCGCGGGCTACCACGCGATCGCTAATGCGACCGCCGACCACGCTGCGCGCTGCCCGCCCCAGCCGAACGTCTTCGAGACGTGGCCGCCCGCCATACCGCGACCATGATGCGCTCGCTGCCGCGGGTTTCGCGCGCGAGCGCCCGTCGCCCGCTAGCTTCGCCGCGGCCGCCGAGCAGCTCGCGGGTACTCCTCGCGACGCGAGCTCGCTTCGCTAGGCGCCCGGATCTCGGCGAGCACGCGCCCCGTCGCCAGCCTGCCCTCGCGATCGCCCTCGCGACCAGCGAGGCTCGCTTCGCGAAACCTCCGGATCACCGCCGAGAGACTGCTTTTCCGTCGTTTCGTTCTTCGTTCTTTCGTCTTCGTTCTTCTTTACGGATAAGATTTACATAATAAAATCTAATCTAACCACGGATTTTCTCGTGGTGTAAAACAAAACCAACAAAACAATAAGCGAGCCACGATGAGCAGCGGATCCACAATTAATAAACGCATCGTAATAATCAAACGTGAATTAATCAGCAGAGCCAAGATTCCGATCCGTGCTCGATACCAGTGTAGGGAAAACGTATGTTAACCCTGCCCGAGGATCCATCTTGGATATTTAATTCACCATATTGATTATAAACCTAGCATGCGTCTATATAATTAATTGCGACACGTAGAGGTTTTCTCGTGTTTACCTTTAGATCTGTCGAGGGTGGATCGAGCGGTATGAGCGGATCGAGCGGTCGAGACTGCGTGCTTTGACCTTCGGGCGTATCCGGATGCCCAATCTCCAGCGTCGGTGAGGGCGATCTATGGAGAATACTACAATCACCCTTAAACCACTGGCAAATTTTCTAGATTCTCTTTATGGAGGGACGAAATTGTGCTCTCAATACTTAAGCATTAACCTAGACTTTATCTCATACCTTATATTTATAATGCACTACCTTAATCCCATATGGAAATTACCATAATCCTATATGGACATTACCATAATCTATATGGAAAAATACCATAATCTCGGGATTATTTCCATACTCTCGGGATTATTTCCATCTTGTCGGGATTATTACCATAATCTTATATGGAAAGGATCTATGCATATACCATAAATATAATAATATCCTTGTGGGATAAAGAGAATAAAATCTTTCCTTTGAGGCGATGGGGGTGCGATTTCTTCCAAAGAGTAATGGGCTGGATGGGCCAACCGAGGATCAAATCACAAGGAATAAAGATGGGCCTCAAATAAATTAATTATCTTATGTTCGACCAGAACATAAATTAATTTATAAACATTCGATCATTCCACTAGAGAAGAATGTTGACTTACCCTTTATTACCGAAGTTGAGTCGGGCTTGCACTTAGACATTACGAATCCCGTATTTAAGATATCGAGCGTCCATTAATCATTTATAGCAATATGATTGCTTAAAGCGATTAATAACTTCATTTCTTAAGTAGTACCACTCAACCTTATTATTGTACTTGAGCTAACTCAACTGCAGGGTTTAGTACAATAAACCTTTTGAGCTCCTTAAGGGGCGTCATCATCCTAGCGGATACGGTGACTCGTCTGAGATAACTAGCGTGACATCTGAGACCTTGCCACCCCCAGATGCGGAGAATCTTGGGTTGAACATATAACCCTCGCTCATAACAAGTCAAAGTGATGGTCGAACTCATACTCACCTAATACCTTATCGAGGTTTAGATCGCCGTAGGTCACCGAGATCTTGGTTCTTCACAGCGATCGAAAGAAGAACACATCTCACCGTGATCCTTCATATGTCGAGACGTACCGGCATAGACAAGCAACTAAGTCAAGTCACTTCTTATCTATATTGCGGCTGGCAAACAACTCGTCCTTAAGTCGTCTCGGTGTGAAACTTTTATATCTCATTAAGCTCGACCAATCATACGGATCACGTGATCTTCACACCTTGTATGATCTAACTTATATATGAGATAAGGGACACGAGATATATGCAATCAAGTATTGAAATCGGATAGGAGATTGTAATAGTGGTAACAGAAACATTGTATACAAGCTCAACCAAACCGCTTCGGTATACAAATCAACACCAACGATGTCGATTCCCCCTTGCATGAAAGGCCAAGGACTCGAAGGCTGCGAGGTGGGTCTGCGGTAGCTTCTTGGTGTGGCATGAAGGCGACACTTGAGCACTTTTTGACGAGCTCGGCCGAATCTTGAATGAGGGTGGGCGATGTCTACGACCTCGGCGTCTTCTTTGAGAGCTCATGACCGATGTGGCTTCCACAAGATCCCATGAATCTCGTTTAGTGCGTAGTCCGCCTCTTCCGGCCCAAGGCGTCTCGGAGTGGTTGAAGGTAGGATTTCTGTGAGTGCCTTCATGCACGAGGTACTTTGGGACTTGACCATCATCTTTTGGCTTCGAGCCGATCTTGGGGTAGTACACCTCCTTCCAGATATGCCTTTATGGGAGATATCCAGTCGGCTCAATCTCGGTGATGATGCCGATGTGGTGCTCCGTAATGTACCGGAATGAACCTCACTCCTTTGGTGGATTTGTTGATGACGAAGCCACTTTACTAAGGATGTCACTCGGTTTTTCCTCGTGGGATACGGTGAATAGTGGAATACACGAATGAGGTCGACATCTCCTTAGCCTTCTCAAGGTATTGCTTCATTCGATCCTCTTTGGCCTCGTGTTTGCACAAGACACGGTTTACCACGACACGGGAATCTCCAAAGATTTGGATCTTCTCACTTTCAATTCCTTTGAGGCAGTCGAGTCCCGAGATAAGGCTTCATATTCCACCTCGTTATTTGTGGTCGGAAGGTAAACCAAGTGCATAGGTTACCTCTTGATTTTTCGGCGAGGAGCAAGATGCTGCTCCGCTACCCGTTTTGCACGAAGCTCCATCCACATACATCTGCCATGACCACTCGGGTAAGTTAAGGATAGGTTCCTCCGTTGTGAGAGTGGGGGTCGGAGTGATCTCTTTGGCGGGGTTGACCTCGGTAAACCTCGCCTCGACCGAGAAATCGGCTAGAGCTTGTCCCTTTATGGCTGGTGCAGGTGAGTATAAGATGTCATGCTCGCGAGCTCAGGTGCTCACTGGTTATCATACGATGATTACGGTTTTGACAAGACTTGTCTCAAGGGTAAGTCAGTCAGTACCTGAATTGAATGGGCTTGGAAGTAAGGTCGGAGACGTCGCTTGGCGTTCACCAGTGCCAACGCTAATTTTTCGAAGTTGGTATACCTAGTCTCCGGTCCTTTGAGAGCTCGGCTGATGAAGTAGATAGGGAGCTGTCGGCCGATCTCATCTCGCACCAGTACCGCACTGATTGCCTCGTCCGAGGCGGCCAGGTATAAAGAGAGGAGCTCGCCTTCCTTCGGGGCGGACAGTGTGGGCAGGTCGGCGAGGTACTCTTTCAGTTGGGTGAGGCGACATGGTGTTCTTCCTTCCAAGCGAAGTCAGGGCTCTTCTCAAGATCTTGAAGAAAGGAAGTTGCTTCTCGGCAGCCCGGGATAGGAATCTGCTGAGGGCGGCCAAGCATCCGGTGAGTTTATGGATCTCACGGATTGTCTTCGGTACTTGCATGTCAAGTATCGTCTTCACCTTGGTGGGATTGGCCTTCAAGCCTTCTTGGGAAACCCAGCATCCCAAGAATTTTTCCGTCTTTACCATGAACGTGCACTTTTGAGGGTTGAGCTTGAGGTTGGCCGACCTGAGGAGTTGGAGGATAGTCTTGAGGTCGTCGGTGCAACTTTCTATTTTTTGGCTCTTCACCACGATGTCGTCGACGTAGACCTCGACGATCTTCCCGATATGATCCTTGAATATTGCGTCCACCATCCGTTGATATGTAGCTCCGGCATTTTTCAGGCCGAAGGGCATTTTTCGGTACGCGAAGACACCGAAGTCAGTGATGAACGCCGTTTTTGGAGCATCTTCCTTACTCACGAGGACTTGCGATACCCTTTCATGCAGATCCGAGAAGTCAAGATTTTGTGGCCCACGAGTGCCTCCACTTTCTTGTCAATATCAGGGAGGGGGTAACAATCCTTTGGGCAGTGTTTGTTGAGGTCGGTATAGTCGACACATCGCCACCCTCTCCGGTTTCGACCACAACTGGATTAGCCATCCAGGTCGGGTACTTGACCTCGAATAGGATTTTGGCCTCTTGGAGTTGGGTCACCTCGTCTCTTATGACCTGGCTGCGCTCTGTCGTAAACCCTCTTTTCTTCTACCGAACTGGTTTGGTTGTCGGGTCGATGTTGAGCGGTGGTGATGAGCTCGGGTGACACTCCGGTCATGTCGAGTGGGGACTATGCGAACACGTCCTGTATTCCTCGTGGCTGCACGACGTCGTCTTGTCGAATATCGATTGGACCACAGGTGCCGACCTTGGCGACCTTGGAAGGGTCGTCATCGTATAATTGGAGGTCGTCGGTTAGATCGTCCCGGGTGGCGACTTCTAAGGTTTGTAGTTGCTAGGGCACGGGTAAGGCCACGTCACGGGTTGAGACTCGTAGGCATTCCTTAGCTGCGGTTTGGTCACCCCGGATGCTTAGACTCCCACGGGGTGGGTATCTTGATGGTGGTGGTAGACCGAGCGCACGGCCTTGTGGCATAGAGCCGCCTCCCCAGGGATGATGTTGTATGGAGAGGGGCTCGGACCAAGAAGCTGGATGGCCTTGGTGACCGACTTGGGAGACGCGTCCACCGTGGCCGGAAGGGTGATAACGCCTACGGTTGGACTGTCTCTGAGTGAAGCTCCGGAGTTTGGATGGTGCGGGATGTATTTGGATCCCTCCGACCTCAAGTTTGTCGATCGACTCACGGAAGATAATGTTGACGGAGGCTCGATGTCGATGTAGACTACGTGGACGTTCTTGTTGCCCTTACGGCTTGTATAGTAATGGCATCTTGATGGGGCATGATCTTTGGCATGGGTCGTCATTGGAGAACACGATGTTCTCACCGTCCGGTCGTTTATTTCTTGGCTCCTCGGGGTCCGTCTCCGAGCTTCGTTTTTCAATGACGACCTCGTGGTTCTAGGGCATTCGGTAATGGCGTGAGGCTTGCGCCACGGCGTTGGGACCATCGTCCTCGTCATCTTCGTGTTGGGTCGTCGTCGAGGTCGGCCCGCAGTTGTTACCACCTCCATTCTTTCCTTTGCGCTTCTTATTCCCCGGCCCAGGTCGGCCGAGGTACTTCTTGAGCGCTCCTCCTTTGACGAGCTCGTCGATCTGCGAGCTCAAGTTTCTGCAATCTTCGGTATTGTGACCAAAGCCTTGGTGATAATCACAATACTTCTCCGTCGACCTCTTCTTGGATCCTCCTTTCATAGGAGGGGGTTTCGGGAAGAGCTCAACATGGAGCTCAAATATTTCTGCCCTCGATTTGAGCGGATGAGCGTTGCCACGGTGGTTTGGCGAGGTCCCATTCAGGATTCCATCGGGCCTTTCTTGATCCTTTCGAAGGCACTTGACGATCGCGCCTCTTCCTCGGTCGTCGGCCTCTTCCTCGACCTTACCTCGTCCCGTCTCTCTCTTGCGATCGACTCGTCCCTTTGGCGTAATTGTCGACCGAGTCGAGGCGGCTCGCCGTCTTCGACTTTTCTTTGGTGATCTCTTTGTTCGGTGCCAGGTCGGATCCCATTTTGAGCGCATTGATGATGTAAAGATCGTTACTCTCATCAATCTTAAGGACTCCTTGATGAATCGCGAGGCGAAATTTGACATCGTCTCGTCCGTGCCTGGCGGATGGTGAGCGATCGGACGGCGGTTATCTTGAGGTGGCATCTTACGGTAGAAGCCATTTGAACCGATCCATAAGATCCTTGAAGCGGTGTATCTTTACGGCGGGCGAGTGAACCAACGTCGGGCGTTGGAGATCGGCACCTCGGGAAGATTTTGCACATATGAAAATCTTCCATTCCTTGATTCGCCATGTTGGTGGTGTGGCGAAAAGGAAGTCGGAGGGTCCCAAGACCATCGTGCGGCGATGTTGGGTGCTCGATGATCGGCTGGGGCAATGGCGTGTCCAAGATTTCTCTGGAAAAATGAGAGATGATCCTCCGTCGAACCCCTAAGCTCGTTGCCATCTCTCTCTCCAAGGTGGAGGCCGTGTGGCGTCTATCATCTCTTGAGGTGAGTTCGCCCGCCTCCCTCTCTCGCCCCGGCGGCTCCCGGATGGCGTGCCTAGGTGGTGGCGACTCACGGGTGGCGCGGGGTGAATGGTTGCGATCGTCCCGCCGAGTGATTGACTTGAGCGGCAGGCGTTCTGCGTTCTCGGCTATCACGCCGGGTGGCGTTGATCACTTCGGAGGCGACCGACCTCGGCGCCCGTAACCACCGGTTTGGGCGCCTTGAGGTGCCGCTCCGTTGTTCTCGGTTGAGGAAACTCGAATCGGCTTGGCGAGGACCTCATGAGATCGGTGAACCGCCTGCTCACCCCAGATTGAAATCGGCATCTTCTTCTTCGTTAGGCGGCGATCACGATGGTGTATAAGAATGTTCTTCATGTAACCCTCAGGTGTGTTGCCGCTGGTGGCGTCCGCAATCCCCTTTCCGCGGCGCTGCGTGACTACTTGATCATCCTCAACGCGGTTGTTGCCAGCTCCGCCGGCGGTACTAGCGTTTGCACGAGTTCTTGCCATTGAGTTGTAGAAAAACGAGGCTTTTTGTTCGAAGTTTCCCACAGACGGCGCCAATGATAAATCTAGTGTATACTAATATACGAGATTTAAGAAAAGCAGTAAAGAACACAAGAGTTTTTACGTGGTTCGATCAGGAATGAGATCTACGTCCACGGAGGTGATGATCCTCAATACTTTCACTATAATGGATTACAATGAGTGTATCTAAAAGCTCTAGTATTCAATAAGTTGCTAACCCTTTTACCGTCGACTTAACCTCTATTTATACATGTTTGTGGATCTCTAAAGATGTACTGGATCCCTTGATTTGTGGGATCACGATTTCCTTTTCATAACGATCACGATCTCCTTCCATAACTAATCATGATCTCCTTCCATAACCGGATCCCAATTTCGCCTGACTTGGTCTTGAATAGGGTTTGGATGCGGGCTTTAGGCTTAATCACGTAGGGCGATCCATCGTGTTAGGCCCGTTCGTTTGGGCCTACCAAATGGGCTGGCGGTTGGGCCATATCCCATCGATTGGGCTTGGTGTGAAGTTTAATCGATAAAATTTGATGGAAATAAAAAATTTAGCATTATGGCAAAGCTGTGTCAATGATCTTTTGGTACAATAAGAAATGGTCAATGCTTATCTAGGAAGAAACCCGAGAAGATACCGCTTGATTGGCATGAGTTAGAGGCCAAGGTGGTGGAGACAATTCGCTTGTGCTTGCAAAATGACGTGATATGTCAAGTCGCAGATGAAAAGTTCCTTGCTGCAGTTTCGTTGAAACTAGAAAGTCGTTTTATGTCGAAGTCGTTGTCGAATTAGTTTTATCTTAAGAAAAGTTATATCATCAACGTTTTTAATCAGATTATCAACAATAACATTCAGGTGGATATGAAGTTCGAAGATTAAGACAAAGTGTTGATGTTGCTCAAATTCTTTACCAGATTCAACGACCTACCAAAATTTGGTTACAACTTTAACATAGGGTATGCAATCCCTGGAGTTGGAGGATGTCACAGGAGCCTTAGATGCATTTAATCAACGCAAGAAAGTCAATGATGAAGGAGAGAGGCTACTTGTGAAGGACTCAAAAAAGAAGAAAAATGCCAGAAGTCTCGTTCAAAGTCTATGAAGTAAAAAGGTAATTCCTTCAAATAATGGGTTAAAGGGCACATGAAGAAGGATTGCCCAGAACGTGCTAAGAATGAGGGCAACTGGAACAATGTTCAAAATCGGGTGAACATTGTGAAACAAGAAGATTTAGACGATACATATGGAGACATGCTTTCAATTTCTTCAAACACGGAGTACCCTGGTGATTCTTGGATTCTAGATTTGGTATTATCATTTCATGTGACCCCAATCGAGATTGGTTTGACACCTGCATGTTAGTTAGTTAGTTAGTTAGTTAGTTAGTTAGTTATGGTGGGTAATGGTTATACTTGTAGAATTAATGGCATAGAAACATTAAGATGTATGATGGTGTGGTTAGAATTAGGGATGTCAATGGCTGGATTTTACTCGGACCGATTCGGAATCGCTCAAAACCCATTAAATTTTAAAACAACGGTTTTAGTTTCGGTCCCGTTCCGCACCCTCTTAAACCCGGACCGTTTAGATCCATAGTTTGATGGTCAAGTCCGGTCTGGATCCGGTTCTGGTTCCAGAACCAGAACCAATACTTATTTATTGATTCTAGTCCGAGTAAAATCAGTCTATTGACAAGCCTAAATTTAAGTAGTCTTGAAAGCTAGTTTTATCCATACAGATCTGAAATCACTCATAGCCCATTAAATTATAAAGCAACAGTTGAGATTCCAATTTTGGTTCTGGTCCAATTCTGGTTCCAAACTCGTTCAGATTCGGACCGCTTAAGACCCATAGTTGATGGTCCGGGTTCGGTCCGGATCCAGTAGCTAATGGGTCGGTTCTAGAACCAGAACCATTACTTATTTATTGGTTCTGGTCCGGATAAAACCCACCCATTGACATCCCTAGTTAGAATGTTATGTGATGTCAAGCATGTTCCATGGTGGAGAAGAATCTAATTTAATTAGGAACTCTTAATTCTAATGGTTTTAGCTATAAGACTGAGGATGAGCTAATGAAGGTGTTAAATGGTGCAACAGTGATTATGAATGGAGAGAAACGATCGAAAAATATCTACAAGTTATGTGGAGTTACTTCCGTTGAGAATCAAAATCAAAATCTAGAACAAGAAAAGAGGAGCAAGTCACATTAGGAGGACTTGAAAAAGGAAAATGAGGAAATGAATAGTGCTGAAAAAACGCTGCGCGCGGTTTGAGTTTTCTCTCTAGGATTTTTTCACTCCCGAAATTTCCTAGCACCGTGCGTCCTCCGGCGAACTTCCATCTTCTCCGGCAACGCTTTTTCTCCATTTGTCTCTCAGTGTTGCTGTTCGTTGTGCATCTTCACGCAAGTCAACCGTTTGCTAATTGGTTTCTCGCCGGTGTGGTCGCTGGAATTGCACCATTTGTCCAACGCCATTCACGCCGAGCTTATACGTGTTTCGTTAATTTTCAGGCAAATATTCAATTCCCTTTTAATTTAATTTATTGGATTAATTGGTTTTGGTTTGCTTTGCTTGCTTGTCTTCTCCGGCGACGTTTTCAACACGCCGGCAGGCTGCCCGTGGTGTGTTGTGCTCATAGCACAACATAGCCGGAAGACTGCCCGGTGCTTTTTGTTCTGCCGAGAAGTTTGTTTTGATTAGATAATCCGCCGGATTACTTCCGACGCCGTTAGGCTGCACAACAAAGATTCTCACAATCGCTGCGCCGCAAAACAACTACAAGTTTTACTGAGTTGTCGCCGGATTGTTTACCATTTGGATCTTTGGAAGGCGTGTGTTGTAAGCCTCGCGTCGAGTTTAAATGCGTGTGTGCTGAATCGCCGAAATCGGAAATGCAGACGAATAATTCTCGCCGAAAATATCGCCGTCCCACCGCCACCACCGTGTCACCACCACCGACCACCGTATCACCACCGCCCCTCCAATCGACACCCTACAACAATGCCAGGTTAGCCACGCAAGGAAGTTTCCTGTGTGTTTGCCTAACTTTCCATATCATTAATTTGGTAACCTTCCGCATGCGTGCATTTTATTTTGGTAATTATACCTTATTGATTTAAGTTGCCGTAGTGCATGCGATCTGTTTCCTTATTTGATTCCGTCTGCCTTCTTAAGCTGAAACGTGTGTTTGGAAAGTTTCTTTATTGCATGATATCCGATTTGGTTGCAATATTATTGCCATATTATTTAGCCAACGGCCTTTTGGGATATAGCCGTTAATTGTGGGCCATTGGGCCATGAGTTATTGGACTTTTCTATTAACTAGGGGGTCCAAAGAATCAAATGGGCCTTTTATGCGTGGATTGGGCCGACTCAAAAATTGCAAGCCGTTTAGTGATGAAGATGACCGGGCTGAAATTATGAAAGCCCATCTCCTCGGGCGCACTCCTTCTGCCGAGGAGTCCATATCGGAGGACGAGAGTCCAGCCCATGATAGCTCGACAGGGTTGGCCCATGTGGAATTCCCGCCCCTGTCGAGACCTTCCGAAGATCCTACGCGCATGCCGAGACCTGCTGTGGAATTAGAGCGCTCGCCCGAGCATCCGCGTCACAAAGCGAACACTGCCGAGCCAAACAGAAACACGCCTGCCGACTTGGATGAGCAATTCCCGCCGCTAACGCGTGTCGCTACTGCTGAGAAATCACCGCCTCCATCTGTCGATATTTCTCGGCGCCGATGATCAACGCCAACTGCCGAGGATTCTCGAACACGATTCGAGACATACACAACGCAGCTTACACAAAATACTCGCCACCGAAGATGCTCAAGAGAATGCCGAGAGCAATCAACCACCACACGATCCATCACCTTGGCTAAGAAATGCGGGGAATTTTTCAAATCCGACACCCGTGAGAAAGACGGACCTCGCCTTAGCCAAATTCGAGGTAAGTATTGTCAATGATGTGTTAACTCTTGAGGCTAATGATTACACCTCTATTTCGAAAGGGTGGGGTTTTTCTTTGCTTGGATTTTTTGCAGGACGATTTCCCGGCAAAGAAGCTACGCAACGACTAACCTTCGGATGGAAAAAAACAACAAAAATCTCTTATCATCCGAATGGCTGGATTGCTTTCAGATTTGAAAAGGAGGAGGATATGGAACATGTTCGAAATTCAGGACCATATGCGGTGTTCGGTATTCCTCTTATCCTTTTACATATGCCTGTAGAGTTTAGGTTTGACTCTGCTCCTGATTTCAAATTTCCTGTGTGGGCTTCATTGCCAAATTTGCCTCTTGAACTATGGAATCCAAATGCTATAGGAAAAATTGCATCTTTACTAGGAGATCCCATAGAGGTAGATTACAGAACTATTGCGAAGAACAACTTAGATGGACCCAGATTTCATGTGTTAGTAGATGCTATGCGTGAACCTAGGGAATATGTTAATCTGCAATTGCACACGGGCAACACGTTTTTGCAATATATTAAATTTGATTTTTATCCCAAAATGTGCAAAACATGTCATAAATTAGGACATTTGGCTTCAAACTGTTCGAATATGTCTAGACCACATGGGGCGCCGAACCCTCCACGTGGCACGTCTAACCATGCAGGGAACGATACTTGGCAACGTGCTAGAGGAAGAGATCCTAGACCTCGTCCCCCTGTACGTGGTCGAGCCTCTAAGACCCCAGCTCCAAGAGCCGAATGGAGGAGGAGAAGTGTTTCCCGCCCCAAGAAAAACAAAGAAATTCGAACTCAACCCATCTCACATGGGATTGAGACTAGAAATAAATTTGAGGCCTTAAACACTCACATACATTTTGATTCTTCAAATAGTACCCAAAACTTTGAATATGGCCAACCATCCTCTTATTCGGCCGAGAAAACCACGCATCCTGTCGAGAATTCTCGGCAGTCTCCCGTCAGCCCATCGCCCGCACCATCTTCGCTCGCACCATCTCGGCAGGTAGGCGTCCAATCCCACACGCCTTCGCCCAACACCCATCACCAACCCACACCCGAGAAAACACCCTCGGTCGAGACTCTTTCCTCTACCGAGAATTCTCGCACAACCATCTCGCCCGATGCCTCTCGCCCTGATGCCTCTCGCCCGACACTCTACGCCCATCCTGCCGAGACCCATCCTGTCGAGACCCATCCTGCCGAGCCCATAACCGATTCTCACCCACCCGTGACCTTGAACCCTTCAACATCTGTCGACAACCCTCGACAGGCAATCGAGCCTCAAAAACCACCAACTCGTTCTACCCACCTAGCTCGGCCACCAATAGCAGGGGGACAACGAAAGCTTTTCACTGATTTAAGTGAACATGTCCTTGCTTTGGAAGCACAACCCATTCATAACATTGTGTCGAATCTTCGGTACATTCTACCTCCTCAAGTTCTTTTGATGATTATACTGCAACTAACCTTGCAGGAGAGTCAGTGAACAATGAAGAAGTAGAAATTCCTACTGTTCGTATCACCAGAAGTAAGTCGAACACAAGCCGCCAGAGCCCTCCAGTCAAGAGGGGCAGGAGTACAGTTAGTCGCAAACCACGTGTTCAATGATTTTCACAACCTGGAATGTGAGAGGCCTCCAGAAGGCTCAAAAGCAGTCTGCAATTGCAGACCATGTGTTCCATCATAAGCTTGATGCAATAGCGATGATTGAGACGAAGCTTTCTAAGTTGAAGCTCAAGAATTTCATGGCTAAGCACTTTGTCCAGTGGGAGTATGCTCACAACTTCGACGAGGTTCCTGGGGGAAGGATTTTAATAATCTGGAACCCAAAGAGGTTAAGAGTAGAAGTCCTCTGTCGGGAAAAACAGGTGATACATTCCAATTTTACTTGCTTAATTACTTAATTCTACCTTTGGATGTTCGATTGTTTATGGGTTACGGCGGTCACGCATAGGCGTGAGCGTAGGATTCCATGATCGTCAACATTGATCCTTGAAACCATCTATCGTCGCGGAGATTTCAACCGTATCCTTGACCGGATGAAAGGATTGAAGGACGAGTTCCTTTAGGCGAGTACAAGGACTTCGTTGATACTTGTGCCCTCGTGGGACTCGAGGATTCCCCCTCGACGGGTTGCCACTTCACGTGGACGAGATACGGTGAAGTATTCTAAGATTGATAGGGTTTTGATTAATAATGCTTGGTTAGATGCTAACCTTTTTTGCAGGGCTAACTTTCTGCCGAGAGGCACTGTTTCGGATCACTCGCCGGCACTCATCACTCTCTTTGGAGATGTGACTAGGTACCACCGTTCCTTCAAGTTCTTCAACATGTGGATGAAGCATCCTGACTTCAAACGCCTGCTTGAAGAAAATTGGAGTGAACAAGTGAATGGACGGCCTCAGTGGGTTTTGGCAGCAAAGTTGAAGAGGATGCAGCACGTGTTCAAGGAGTTCAACTTCAAGGAGTTCAGCCACCTAACGGAGAGGACGAGTATCTCAAGAGCTGCGTTGCACTCTGTCGCAACTAGCACGATAGTGACCCCTTAAATGGGAATCGTTGGAACAAGAACTTGGTCTTCGTAAGAAGACTAAGTTCTTGGAGGAGGTTGAGCGAAGTTTCTTCAAGCAGAGAGCGAAGAACTTGCACATCAACCTCTCCGACAGATGCACTAAGTATTTTCATTCAATGGTTAAAAGAAACCACACGCGTAACACTATTTCCTTCTTGTGCAGGGATACGGAGGAACCAACTTATGACATGGAGGAAATTATAGGCGCTTTTGAAACCTTTTATACCGAGTTATTTGGTGTAAAGGTTTCAACGAGCGGTTTTGATCCTTCAGTTTTTGAGGAGGGACCTCGGCTTGATATTGATGATCGGAGGGACATGGTTATGGAGGTATCGCAGCAGGAGATTAAGAATGCTCTGTTCGACATTGCAAGTGATAAGGCACCGGGACCGGATGGCTACCCTTCAGCTTTCTTCAAGGAGAATTGGGATATTGTTGGGAACGATGTGATCCTGGCGGTACGAGAGTTCTTTGAGAAGGGAGTAATTTTCAAGGAGCTTAACCACTCGGTGGTCACCCTTATCCATAAGAAGCATCACAATCCGACTGTTGCTGATTTTAGACCCATCTCTTGTACTAATGTCATATACAAGACCATCACAAAGATCCTGACCGAGAGAATGGCGTCTTTGATGAACAAGATCATTAACCCAGCACAATCTGGGTTCGTGAGAGGACGGAACATTTCAGACAACATCTTTTTGGCACAGGAACTGCTTAGAGGTTATGAGAGGAAGCAGATCACACCGAGATGTATGCTGAAGATTGACCTTCAGAAGGCTTACGATTCCATCTCGTGGGATTTCCTAAGAGCGGCTTTGGATGGTCTTGGTTTCCACCCTTGTTTTGTTTATTGGATCATGACGTGCGTCACTTCGGCAACGTACACTCTAGCTATCAATGGAGGGACGCATGGATTCATCACTGGGCAGCGAGGTCTTAGGCAGGGTGACCCGATGTCACCTACTCTTTTTCTCTGCTGCATGGAGTACCTCTCGAGGATGTTGAAGAAACGCACAAGGGAGTTGGATTTTCAATTTCATCCTAAGTGTAGTAGTCTTAATATTACGCATCTAGCCTTCGCTGATGATTTGTTACTTTTTGGCAGGGGTGACGTAGCATCCATGGAGGTCTTAGCTGATACGCTTGGGGAGTTCTCACGGGCGTCGGGGTTAAAGATTAATAATCACAAGTCCTTGATATTCATGGCGGAGTTCGACCTTTTGAGAAGCGGCGATCTTAGATCATTCGCTTCCCAATGGGAGAACTCCCGACAAGATATCTCGGCATCCCGCTATCTTCAAGGAAACTAGAGTCACTCAAGATAGTGGACTAGTGGAAGATAGCGTCTTGCATCACCGTTGGACTAATATGAATCTTTCTTATGCGGGCGATTGGAGTTGATTCGCTCGCCCGCGCAAGGAGTGGAGTGCTTCGGCTACAAGTGCTACCTCCGCCGTCCAATCGTAATTGATCGCATCAATTCGATGGCTAGGAGGTTCTTGTGGGGATCGACACATTGTCCGGTTGCTTGAAAGTCGTTTGTTTACCTAAGGATGAAGGAGGCCTTGGATTACGAGATCTCTCGACTTGAACAAAGCTCTTCTTGCAAAGACCTCAGGAACATCCATACGAAGGACTCCTTGTGGATTCGGTGGATACATCTTGAGTACTGGCGTCGAAACACCATATGGGAGTATCCTTCTCACATTCGTTTATCTCCTCTAATTAAGAGTATACTCATTCTACGTGATCGTTTTTTGCAGGATGCAGGAGGTGACCATGGCATAGCTGTAGAGCTTTTGGAGAGCATTTTTGGATCCAGAGGGACGGGAGCTGCCTATCATTATCTCCGAGAGAAGGGAGAGCAGCTTGGCATAAGGCAATCTGGAAGGAATATATCCCGCCTAAGTTTTCCATCACCATGTGGCTTGCCATGAGGGGTAGACTTAAGACGGTGGATAGACTGAGCTACATGAATATCTCACAGGTATGTACCATTTGTAATACCCATTTAGAGACTCATGAACACTTGTTTTTTAAGTGTAAGGGCACGGAAGCGGTCTGGAATAAGATTAAAGAGTGGCTCCGCCTCCCGAGGAGGATGACTACCATTGCTAGTGCTATCAAGCACATCAGAGGAGAAGAAGGCGGGGTCGGCAATCATCCTCCGTGCAAGCGGATCGGGTTAGCAGCAACGGTGAATCACATTTGGTATGCGCGTAATAAGTTGAAGTTCGAAGACATCCCCTTTGATGTGAAGACCATTGTGAAGACCATTCAAGAAGATGTTTATGCTGCTTTGTATTCTTTATATCCTTATGATCTTGTTACTTCTCATTTCGAGTTGGCTTTGTAGTGAGCTGAGGGATGTCTCAGTCTTGTTCTTGGATCCACTTTTGGGATGCCATATCATGTACTTGTTGTTTGATAGTGGTTTTGGGTGTGTGTGTTGAGGGCTGCTAGCCCAACCAAGCAGAAGGCACCTCATGAGCTTGCATGTGTTCACATTCCCAATCCCCATGCCCTACGGTCTCACCGCACAAGTACTCTTTTCCCCACCGGGTCATGGGGTTTTTAATGAGGCCCGACCTTCTTCGTCACTAAGGGTTCGTTGTTGTGGTTTTGTGTCTTTGCCGCTTTCTTAGATTGAGCGAGTCATTCTTTCTACTTATATGTTTTGGTATCATTAGGTGTTTTATCCCTCCTTGCCGCATTTCTTGGAAATTAGGTTGTATCCCCTCGGTATGCCTCGAGTTAAGTTTGTAAACTTGTCTTTCTTGCTTTATGTTATTTCGTTCATTTTGACCAAAATAAAGAAATGATTTTTTCCGGAGATTCATGTGACTCATGCACACAGCAAAGCATGAATGTTAACAATTCACATCATAACCCAATTTACACGGGTATGTGCCATGTGGATATTCCAACAATACACATCATATTTTAGGTGTTAGACAATTTTTTTGGACTCAGACCAAGGTTTTTTTGAAACCACGGGTAGCTCCTTATAATTATGTTTAGGGTGTGACATTTTTGTAAAAAAAATCCACAATAATAATAAGATATATTCATCCTTTAATAATAAAATATAAATTGATATTGGTCCTTTTATTTTTCTTAGAAATGAAACCGAACTAGCAGCTCCATTTTGAGTTATTTTTCCTAAAAAAAATGAGTTTCTTTTGCCGCAAAAATCCACAAATAAAAAATTTATGATTCCGTTATGATACTTTATTAATCATGGTTCCATTTACAAATTTATAACTGAAACCGTGATCAGTTTTAAAGCGGCTGCTAATAATCGTTGCTTTTTTCATATACTACATAAATAATTTAATTTTTGTAAAAAAATATGTAAATAATTGGAACATGGCGACGATGATGAATCCTAAAGCAAACATTCATGCCAACGTCGAATCCGTGGCCAATCCGCCGCGGTGGCGCCGATGCCACAGGTTCCACATCTTCCATCCTCCAAAAGCGATCACATTTTTTTGATTTATTAATTTGAATAATTCCTTCCCTCTCCCGCAAGCAAACGCCGCGCAATTATATAGCGATCCACGCAAATTTTTGAATCCGCTCGCGCAATGTCGGGCAAACAGACCTACCGGGTGTGCTTCTGCTTCCAGCGGCGGTTCCGGGTGGCGGCGGCAGAGGCGCCGGACGACGTGAAGGCGATCTTCTTCAAGTACACGGCGGGGAACGGGTTCATGAGCGTGGAGCAGCTGCGACGGTTCTTGGTGGAGGTGCAGAAGGAGGAGAACGCGACGCTGGAGGATGCTCAGGCGCTCATCGATGGGGTTACCTTCCTCCCTGAGCTCAAGCATCTCACGTTGTTCCACAGGCGCGGCCTCAATCTCGAGGGTTTTTTCAAGTACTTGTTTGGAGATGCTAATCCGCCTCTCAATCCCAAACTCGGAGTAATCAATTCTATTTCTAATTTTAACATACTTTTAATCTAATTATTCTGTTATTTCATACTTCTCTTGTCTTATCTTTATGAGAGTATGCCTGGTATAATAGGTGAAAACTTCTGTTTATGATGATATTTGACGTAGCCCATTTGTCTTACTGGTAAATTGTCGTTTCTATGTAATTTCTTAAAATTTTGTAGCAAGAACATAAAAATATTTATGAGGTGGGATGTTTTGATGAAGGTTTGATGGCCCAAATTCTTTGTTACGTTGATCTTTTCTTTTAGTCAATTCTTTTGAATTAACCAATTTAGCCATAGCTTCTTAATTTAGTGAAATTGTAGCCCATTTGGGATTTTGTGGAGGAAATTCTCCTACTCCTTAAGAGTGATAGACATATACATTTTTGTAGAGCTGTAGTGCCTATCATCAATGTTAGTAATTGCAATAAACTTCCATTTTAGGTGAAATACGAACATGAAATTGACAAATTGATGAAACTTTCACAGCTTTAAAAAAGTTGTGTCTAAATTTGGCAGTCAGCTAAACCAACAGCAAAATCTTGGTACAAGGTGCAGTTGATGAAACTAGATAGCATAATGAAATTTCCTGATAGTTGGCCACGAACTTGTTTAAATATCTATTTCACTGTGTTGGTTATTCAGGTTTAGTCCAGCAAATGCTGCTGCAATTTGACAACTAAAGTATGTGGTTGTGAATATGAACTTGGATTATCTTTCTCTGATCATCCAATATTACTTTTCTATTCAGGTTCACCATGATATGAGTGCTCCACTATCTCATTACTTCATATACACAGGCCACAATTCATATCTAACAGGAATCAACTAAGTAGTGTTTGTAGTGATATACCTATCATCAATGCACTGCATAGAGGTGTAAGAGTTATCGAACTTGATATATGGCCTAATTCATAAAAGACAATATTGAGGTTCTGCATGGGAGGTATTCTCATTGCAATTTCTATTATACTGGATGTTAACAATTAAGTGTGTGATTGATGGCAACAGCAGTGTACGATTCAAGGATGAGTGAATTAGTAGATGTCACTTGTTGCTTGAAAAGATGAATATAAATTTGACAGAGCTTTTTCTATCTTTGGATTTTTTGGTGTGTAGGACGCTTACCACTCCAATTAAACTCATCAGATGCTTGAAATCTATAAAGGAACATGCTTTTGTTGCATCTGAGTATCCTGTTGTGATTACACTTGAAGACCATCTAACTCCTGGCCTTCAGGCTAAAACGGCTGAGGTTTGTTTTATGGTGTTTGTAAGGGTCCATTAGGCACTACATTACTTCATAATCAATTTCCTCATGACTGAATCTAGATGATAACTAAAACATTTGGAGACATGCTGTTTTCACCGGGTTCAGAATGTTTGAGTGAGTTCCCCTCCCCGGAATCCCTAAAGAGAAGGATCATTATATCAACCAAGCCACCCAAAGAGTACTTACAAGCTAAGGATGCTAAGATACATGAAACTACCTCAAAGAAGGGAAAGCATACAACAATGCAGGAACCTTGGGGAAAAGAAATCCAAATTTTCAGAACCAAAACAAATGTATATAAGGTTAGTCTGTCTATCTCATGGATATTGAGCATATTCAAATTATCTTCTCTAGTTCTAAGTTGCACCACGGTTTCTCTTCAAGGTTGGTGATATATATATAGAGTCCGATGATGATGATGATAAAGAGGAATCCAGGATGGAGCAATACGAGGCACCTGAGTATAGGCGTCTAATCGCAATTCATGCTGGAAAGGGCAAAGGTGGAATGCAGGACTGGCTTAAAGTAGAGCCAAACAAAGTCAGACGCCTTAGCTTGAGTGAGCAGGAGTTGGAAAAAGCCGTTGTAACTTATGCACAGGATATTGTGAGGTAAGTTTTATTATTTCCTAGGTTAATTAAGGAGTGAGCACGAAGTTTTTTATTATGTTTCAAGAAGCTAATTTATGAGAACATACTTAGCTATTTGCATCTGTGATTTCTCAAAAGTTGCTATTCTTGAAATAAAAGAAATTTTGGAAGACGTAGAAAATTGTACTTGTTGAAGACGGGAATTAGTATGCATATGAAGTGTATCATTACTGGAGTTGTTGTATAGATGAACGACCCACAGGTTTCCATTACTACCAATCTTTGTAATCCATGGAAATGTTTATATAGCATCTTATGTAACCTCAAATAAAGTTAGCATGAGGTAGGTGATGTATCATTGTCAACTCCGATGAACTTTTTCTGCTATAATTTTCATTCTAAGGCTACTCCAAGATAATTTATTGTGTTTGACTGCTATAGATAGGTCACCTAGTGATTTTTGTCCTCGCGAGAGCTGTTTTATACACTACACAATCTTAATCTTGATATTTTTTTTTAATTCAGATTCACACAGAGGAACTTACTGAGAGTGTACCCAAAAGGCACACGTTTTGACTCATCCAACTACAACCCCTTAATTGGATGGATGCATGGTGCTCAAATGGTTGCACTGAATATGCAAGTGAGTACTTTTCTCTTTTACAAAGTTGAGAATATTGGGACTTCGACTCTAATTGCTACTTATGTTTGCTTAACTTATGTCAGTTTACGTACATGTAAAAGTGCATCAAATGTTGACACAAATTTGCATTAAAATGTGAAAAATAGACAAATCTAAAGGGAAAAAACCAGATATAAGTATTAATTTTCTCATGCGTTTATCATCTTAATTTCATGATATATTTTCTATAGCTGCCTCATTTTCTGCGTTATGATTTGAGATTTAGTAGTTAAAAGTAAAAAGAAAGAGAGGAACTATTTTTCATCCTGTAATATTCTCTAATTATATTTCTATTCAGTCTTGTGCATCGGATTTGAATAAGAATTCGTAGTTTTAATCCTTCACTGAAAGTTCACCGGAGCCAATATGACACATTAACTTCTGCAATAGGGTTATGGAAGAGCACTTTGGTTGATGCATGGCATGTTCAGGGCCAATGGTGGCTGTGGATATGTTAAAAAACCAGATTTTTTGTTGAAGGATAGAGACGTGATCTATGATTCATTACCCGTCAAAATGACTTTGAAGGTAAACTTTAAAAGTCTTTGTCTGTTACGATGATCTTTCTCGAGGTGTCATTTCTTGCTGTAAAAGTCGTTCTTTATCTGCTTGACCCTTATCTAATCTTATCATATCATTTATACATGTCTGCTACAGGTGACTGTGTTTATGGGTGAAGGATGGTTTTATGACTTCCACCACACATACTTCGATAAATACTCACCCCCTGATTTTTATGCAAGGGTAAGTAGCTGCATAGCCATATTTTCATCGATCATTGCCAATGTAAAACAAGCTTGTACATCTCAGGTGGGAATTGCTGGAGTGACAGCCGATGTTGTGATGAAGAAGACGAAAACGCTTGATGATAACTGGATACCGAATTGGGATGAGGTGTTTCTGTTCCCATTAACAGTTCCCGAGCTGGCGCTTCTTCGTGTTGAAGTGCACGAGCATGATGCGTCGGAGAAGGATGACTTTGCAGGACAGACATGCCTCCCAGTATCAGAGCTGAGACAAGGCATCCGAGCCGTCCCCCTTCACACACGAAAGGGGGAGCGCTACAAGTCTGTCAGGCTGCTCATGCGATTCGAGTTTATCTGATCCGGTAATTCGGTCTCTCTGAAGCTATTCTAGTTTATGTTTGATGATAATAACTAAATGCACAAACATGCTACTTTACTACAGAGGGGGGTCTGAGGGCATCAATATTGTCAATCAAATAACTTAAATTTTTTCCTGTATTCTGATATGTAAATATGCTGATAGCCTAAGTACAATATGTTGCCCTTTTATTACTGCCCTATTGTTAATCATTTTGCATATTTGAATAAACAGATTTGGCATGGCTCAAAATCTCTACATCTCCTATCAAACCACCCTAATCAGCATAGGATCAACAGGTTCAACCTGACTTCCAACTGTTTAGGCCGAAGAAGTTGAACTCAGGTGTATTCTTCCCCTTTCCCCGTAGACGCCTGACAAGACTCGCCCAGAACCAATATAATCAATTAAATTTTCTAATTTAATATTGTTATTTATACTCTTATTAACATACTCACTCGAGAGATATGGTTGAAAGACAAATGTGTTGGGTTATTAAAGATCGAACACTATGTCCACGCAGCGAAAAATTATATTTTATTTTCACCAACAATGATTGTGAATATGATTATAAGGACATTCGAGATATCACAAATAGAAGACCATTGAATCTTACAGTAATTCGACGGAAAAGTCTACTACATTAAATAGAGGTGAGCACGGTTAACCCTTTGCTATATAAAAGACCGATCATATGATTTTTAACTAATTCGATTAACCTTTATAAAAATATAATAAAAACCAAAATCTTAATAACGATTAACCTAAAAATTAGATTTGTTAACCATAATAAAATAAAATTAAACTTTTCTATTTATAACATGAAAAAAATGACATATCTTATAATATATAAAGTGATATCTTTTCTATACGTTTTAAGTGAAAAGAATAAAATGTATCTTTCTATTAAATCCAAGATGATATATTTCTATTTGACATGGTTATTTAAAAGTCCGATAACTTTTGAAGAGATAATTTTTTCCTAAAAAGGAAAAATATCATCTTGGATGGAACAATAAAAAAAAAATACATGTCATCTTGAGTAGGACGTAGGAAGTAATATATAACACCAATAAAATATTCCTCATAAATTAGTAAATATAATATATAATTATTAAAATTAGGTCAAATATCACTTAACACTCCATATTTGTGATTTTTTATATCTGTGTCCGAAAGTAAGCATGATAACAAATTAGATTACAAGCATTATAGTTTTTTAATATCCGTGTCTCGATAATCAATGGGGCCTTTTTCTTCGAAATTTGTGGGGAACACGTTACCGTTACCTTTACCTTTAATGTATAATGGATAAATTTCATATTCTTATACAATAACCATAAAATCATAAGAAAACTAGAAATCAAGTATGTTTTGTCTAGCTAGCATAGTGATCGGTACCATTTTTGCTTAAATGGTACACATGAAATAATAAATATAAAAGTAAAAGGATATAAAATGACCCAAATGTTTGTTCCCCACCTCTGCAATCCACGGCGGCCGCTTCTGTGATCGGTGGCCCTAGGGTAGGAGACCGAGGCGGGATGGATAGCGGAAGCACCGAACAACAACAATCTCTGCACCTCTTTGATGAAATCATCGAAGAAATACAATCACGACTTGCGGTGAAATGGCTCTTGAGATTCAGGAGCGTTTCGAAGTCATGGCGTCGCTTAATCGGTATCGAAAGATTCATCGAAACCCAGCTCCATAGTTCAAGAAAAAATAGAGCTTTTTCCCATCACAAGGTCATCTTCAGGTGCAATGGAGTTGAACTCAAGCAGTGCTCTCTGCACCCAAGGTTACACGAGCCATCCACCAAACCTTCTCGCTTCCACCACCAAACGGATAACTCGGTGATGATAGGTAGGTGGGTTGCTGCACCGGGTTGTTTTGCTGTAGCCATAAATTTTCTTGGTGGAATCCAGCCAGCAAAATCACCATGGATCTAACTCATTAATCAAAGTAGAAACCCCTTTCACCATCAATTCTGTTAAAGCATCCCTTGTTCTTTAAGAGCTCTGCCGCCATGGCAGCAACTTGCTTGCACAATTCCAGCGGCTTTCAAGCTATACAAAACCTTTCAGAAGAACGATTTTACTGGGATGGTGTTCGAGGAGAAGTTCTACGAGCCAAGTGAGTTCAAGGTCCTACAAGAGCGGAACTTAATGCCTAGATTTTTTTCTTGATAAAGGGCCGGCGTCCGACAACGGACGACACTCGAGAATTTGCCCATGAGAGCTGATTTTATGCACAGATTTTGGGGTCAACAAAGAAGGATCCGTCGTGATTGGGACGATTCAGGCGCCGACGCGGGATTTCATCGTGGTGTTGAAAGCTTACTGCAAGAATTGAGTATAGACCACGCAAAATGCTGCCATGGCAGAAGCAGAGCTCTTCAAGAAAAATGGCTGCTTTAGAGTTTACGATTAGGGTGAGAAAAAAATACTAAAAAATTGGTATATCGGACTTATCGTGTCGAAAAAATATCGAAATTTTTGGTACGGTATGGTGCCGTATCGTTAATTTTCGATACGATAACGGTATCAATTTTTCGGATACCGCGGTATATCGATATATACCGTATTACGGTATATATCGAAAATTTCGGTATATAGTGATAAATCGGTACATACAGATATGTCGGTATATACCGGTATGTGGTACATATCGAAAAATTCGGTATACTGAATTTTTCGATATGATTTACGGTACGGTATACCGGTATACTGTACTGAAATATAATACTTATTTATTATATATAATTAGTATTACCTTTAAAATACATATTTATTCATAATTAATGATAAATTACAAAATATGTTATTATTGATAATTAAAATGAATAAGAATTTTATACTTAATAAAATTATAATTATAAACTAAGTGACATCTATGTTATATGACTAATTAACGATGAGTTTAAAATAATTATAACTTTTAAATAGAGTAAATAAATGGAGTAATATAAATTATATAATATATTATGTTAATAGTATATTCAATTTATAGCTTAGTCTATATTACTATTAGATAATGAAAATAACTTATGTTTTACATACATTTTAAACTCTTAATAATAGTATATGATTTTTTTTATTTTAATCAAATCTTAATATATACTTTTATGTATATTATGATGTAAAAATAAAATAAAAATTAATGCAATAAGATATCAATTGATTAAACTCAAAAATAATTATATGATCTACTAAGTTATTATTTGAAACTATAATATCAACATATATAATTAGAAAATTAAATATATAAGTACGTGTTATATAGTTATATTTATATATCTATAATTATAATCAATAAATAAGTTACGTCTAACTTAAATAACTAATCTACAATGAGATAAATATAATTATAATTCATAAGTAGACTTTGAAAATAAATGAGATAAATAAAATCAAATGATATTAAATATAATATTTAAGTCATACATTGTATAGACGATATTATTAGTACGTAATGAAAAATACTTATGTTCGATATATACTTTAAACTTTCAATGACTATATATGTATTTTATATTTTAATCAAACCTTAATATATATTTTCATGCATATTATAATATCAATATAGTTAGTTAATGACACTAGATTAGAACAATATAATATCATTATAGTTAATAATAAAACTTGAGAAGTAATTACATGATTTATTAATTGTTTTATTTTAAATTAGAATATCATATTTTAATCAAACCTTAATATATATTTTCATGTATATTATAATATCAAATATTAGAACAATATAATATCATTATAGTTAATTATAAAACTTGAGAAATAATTACATGATTTACTAACTTTTTATTTTAAATTAGAATATCAATATAGTTAATTATACTAAAGTATATATAAATATACAAGTACGAGTCACATAGTCATATTTATGCACATATAATTATAATTAAGTAATTTTTGATCATTTTGGTGATTTTTGATAATTTTGATAATTTTCGATAATTTTCGGCAATTTTCGTTATCAAGTCCCAGACGGTATACCATGAAAGTCGGTAAGGTAACGGTATAAAATTTTATCATACCGTAATCTTCGGTATGCCGAACGGTTCGGTACGGTATCGGTATAATTTTTGTATACCGTAATTTTTGGTACGGTATACGGTATGACGAAAAATTTTCGATATACTGTACTAATCCATCCCTATTTATAACAGTGGTGAAAATGATTGAAAATAGATACTTTCATTTGATTTAATAAGTTGGCAGCAACATGCAAAAGAAAAAATATGAGTTGACATCAGAAATCGTTTTGTTTTTTAATTTTTATTTTTTAATTTCATGTGTCAAGAACAACGAGACTGAATTCGGTCATGATACGATTTTGAACTCATTCAAAATGTTAGAATCTGATTTGTCAATATATCTATATTATGACACAAAAATAAAAAAGTCATAAACGTTAAGATGTTAAGTGGTATTTACTCTTAAAATTATATTCCATCTTTTTTAATAAATGTGGCTCGTTTTTCTTTTCGAGCTATACCATTAAAAGTAGCTCATTTTTAAAAAGAAATTAATTTTGGCCTAAAAAAATGTGCTCAAATTCAACGAATCACACTACTTTATGCACAAAACATAATTCTCCTCAATCTACATTGTCAAAAAGTCACGAGCCACATTTATTGAGACGGAGTAATTTTTAAGAGTATATGTACGATTTGATTAACCACGATTGAATACAAAAAAATAAATGAGTGAACTAATGAAACAACCCTTATAATATAGTAAAGATAAAAAAACTATCCATTGGCATTAAAAAGATAAAACATAACCACTATTACTATTTTATTCTTATTGTATTTCACGAGTTAACAGTGTGAAATAAGGTATTTCACAAGTAGGAGGCCCCAACTCGTGAAATACCACAAAACAATTTCATTTCAAAAGTTGGGGGTCTCCTACTATTAAAATAAACGATTTTGCATTGTATTTCTTGAATGCCATCTTCCAACTGGTGAAATACGTCATTGATTTCAAGTTTATCGTTAAAAAACAAAATTACAAACTTCGATATAAACAACACTATGAACATCTTTAAATGAAACTATAATGAAAAATATAGCATACTAACTCTATATAAGATTAAGAAGAAAAAACTCACCATTTTTGGAAGATAAATTTTGACATAAAAATGAATTAAGTGGAAAATAGATCCAACTTAAAAATCTGAAATATGAGTTGAAATCCATGACTCCACAATAAATTTGGTTGGACCCGGGGACATCTCATATGTATGGGAGAGGAGAGGAGAAATACACCTGAGTATAACTTTTCAGCCTGATCAGTAGGAAGTTGGGTTCATCCTGAAAAATGCAACCAAACCTGAAAACCTTCAGATCCAAGTAGACTTCCACTGAATGTTAGGTTAAGATGAAACTGTCCATCTGTAATAGGTTTATCAGCTTCAATTACTATCATAATGTATGATTATCCCTTGGGGGTCGTACTGATGTATGAGGATGGGGAGAATACATCAATTAAGATAAATTAAAAATATTTCTTTTAATAAGACTGGACCTTATACTGATAAGTAGATGTCGGATAATTGAAGTCAGTTCAGTACTAATATCAGTATTATTGATCAATTCAAGTACGGAGAGTCTTGTACCGAGTGATGTATCAGTTAACAATCCTACTGACTGCTGAGGTAGTTGATCAGTTGGACTGATAACTAATGTTCTTGTGGAATATGGTGGTTACATTTTACCTTTACTAAAAACTATTGCAAGTGTAAAACACTTAGTCAAATATTGATTAATCAGTTTCAGTTTTCTCGTCAATATCAAACTGTTACTGATAGAGTGTTTCAAAATAATATGTTGTGCTGCGTGTGCTGATGATGTTCAGTTCAATAATATACAAAGTAAAACGATACTAGAAGTAAAGAACTGAAAGTAAATAACATAATTTTTATTTTGGTTCGAAGAGATCAGCTCCTACGTCCACGGACAGATAACACAGTCAATCAACTACATGAGATTAAGTCCCTTTTACAGGTAGAAGAGTAAACCTAGATACTGAAGTTTACTTTGTCAGTATCTTGTCTTACTTAGCGTTTCTTCATACGCTTGCTAGTGCTAGGAAACCTCTGACTGTTTGTGGGTGCAGTCGACCTAAGCTCTTGCTTACTGGTGCAAGATAACCAAGCTTTCAGTAAGTGACACTTTGTTGCTTACTTGCCCAACTTCTATTTAAAGTTTTTGAGTGATTTGGGTAGAGAGTTTTTTCAACTTAGACTTGAGCTATCACATGTAGACAACTCAAGAATTCTAGACTTAAGATATTGCAAGAACGTAACCTAGAAAATAAGAGAATGTATGATGAAATCCTAAGCTAATAAATTTATGTAAGCTCTGAGGATTTATTGATGACACTTTGAAACTCTCTTCTTCGAAATCGCTGTATGATTGTTCTTGAGATGTGAGCTCTGTGTGCTTTTGAATAATTGAATGTGCAGCGTTTTGGTAACCTTCAAATTTTTGATTCTGAGTGTATTTATAGAGATGATTAATGGTGGTGTTAGAAGGAACACCAATCATATCTATTTCATTTGTCGTTTGCAATCTGCCCGTTTGAATCCTCATACATAGCTTTTTATGTCTACAACATCGTACCTCTGAGCTCTGCAACTTTGAAAAGTAACTCTAATTTATCAGGATCCTCTGCAGATTCATTTTGGCACGTTGAAAGTCAAACATTCAAGGTTTAAATATCTCAGTGTTTTTTCAGTTGAGTTGACTCTCTATTTCTTTAGTACGTTGACTTTGGATTACACCAGATAGGTCAGCTCCGAATTTTATCAGCAGACTGGATTTTGTCTTCTATCAGATTGGTGACTTTGAAACTTCAGTCAACACTTCAGCCTGACGTAGATATCAACAAATTTGACTTCTCAACTGCTGGTATGACATGGTCATTTTTCGGGCATCTTTGTCTTCAGTAGCGCTGAGTCTTCAGAGCGTTGACACTGATACTTCTATCAGTATGACTGGCTTCAGTACTGCTCTCGAACTCCATCAGCATGGGACCTATACAAATTAGTTGTTCTTCTGCTGAGATCTGTAAACAAAATTGGCTCCCTGACATGTGCCCAATACTATGTTACATTAACATCGCAATCAACATAAAAGTTTTGTGATCTAATCAAAATACTAAGTTAAGATAATTTTTTTCCAACAATTTCCCCTTTTTTGATGTTGCTAAAACCTATTTATTACACTAAGAAAATGCCTGAAGGTTAGATGACCAGTTTCAGCTGAAGGTTTTGATCATCCCTTATTGTGATCATCATTTTCTCGCATCAGATGGGGGACATGTCGCTTTGGAGTAGGGCTTCTTATTGGATCGATTTTGGTTAATCGAAACTGAAAATTTCCAAATTCAATAATGAATGCTGAAACTGATCGGTTAGTTGGTTCGATTACTGGATAACCGAAATTATTCGAATAATTTTCTTTTTTTCCTATTTGGCTAATTAAATTTATTTTTAATTTAAAAAAAAATACTAAATTAATAATTATTATAATTTCGATGAGTATACCCATTCGATTATCGGTATAATGAAATTTTGGTTATTACATTTATTTGGGTATAATTAATAACAAATAACCAAAATTAACCCTAAATCAATACTGATAACGATCCAATAACCGAATTAATCGATTATTGAATATTGATAACCGATCGATATCGGTTCGGTTCGGTAATAATCGATATCCAATAATCATTTCACCACTCCCACTTCAGAGGGGCAGTGATTCTTACCTGCTGCCTGGCAACAAGGTTGACATACTTGTCCACCAGAACTTTATCCTTGTACTCCAATAGAAAGTTCCTGAAGCCGTCAGTTGTTGCCTTCGGATCTTCAGGTAGGTTTATTAGGAAGTAGTGTCACATGAATCAGTGTCAATAAATTATCTCCAGGATAGAAGATAATTATTATGTTTATTAGATGTGCCATAATCTTATCATATTATGATTCTAAGGAGAGTACTATAAATACATGATATGAGAAATTAATAGAATCCTAACACTATATTGTGATTTTCGAAATTCACGTATAAGGGGCAAAAATTTTGTATTTTTCATAGATTGTTCTCACTCAACATTGGAGATCTGGCATCCGAGACACAATCCAAAAGATCAGAACTGGAGTCAGAGATTGATCAAATTTGCTTGAAATTCACGGGTAAACACGAGAAAACCCTTATGTATTGCAGTAAATTATATAGGAGCATACTATGATAAATCAATGTATGATGAATTAAACATCCAAGATAGATCATCGGGAACAAAAAAAAATCATATTTTCCTACAATATTGTCATCGTGTAACACTATTCTCACTATTATAGTGATTAGTTACATAATTTTAGTTTTAATTTAGACTAATCATCAATAATTTATGATTTTATAGTTGACTGTCGTGCGCTGGCACCTGGTGTCGGGAATCCTACGCTATATGGCTCTTGCTAGATGCAAGGCATCATGCCCCCTTATTAAGTGTCGTGTGTCCGACGAATGGTGCCAGACATTGTGCGCCAAACACATGGTGCCAGACGTCAGGGTGCATGATGTCGGGTGTTGGGCTCATTGTATTTATATGTCTAGGAAAGCAAAAACAACTTTGATGCATATTTTAATATTTTTTTTATTTTGATAATATACGTAATTTAATAATTTTAAATTTGTAGTTTTAATAAATAAAATAAAATAGAAAGAGAAAAAAAACTAACTAAAAATAATAAGTCTAAAAAGTAAATTGAAATGAAAAAAAGTAATAAAAAAAATATTTGAAAGTAAATAATAGGATGGAGCGCCCGCATCATTACCTGCCTAAGCATTTCTTCGATGCATAAATATAATTCCAGGATTTATATTTATAAAAGAAATAATTTATGAAACACAATTTAGTCCAATCATTTATGAAACACAATATTAGTCCAATAATTTGATGATTGTATCTATTTTTAAGGGATGAAATCTATGATTTATTTTCTTTACTAACATATAAGAGGGACAAATTAGTCATAAAATTAAAAGATTAATGACTGGACTAGTTCAAAAAAAAAAAAAAACCGATCCTATCCAATTAATATTTCAGTGGTATTATGATGTAGATGTTACGTTAATTAATGTTTTTCTTTTTTATGTTATAGCAATTCCAACTCATCCAATATTGAATTAAAAGATCGTTAAATATTAAACTTTCCCCATAATAAGTTATGATATGGAACAGGGCTGCCGAGCAATTACCTAAATATGTTCTTTTAACTTTCTTGACCACTAAATCAATATCTCTATTCTTTTTTAAGTATACTCTGTCATCAAATCGTATAAACCAAAGAAGTAGATAATAAATAAATTTACATTTATAACCTTATTAATTACCATGATAAATGCATTCATACAACTAATTATTAAATTTCAAGAGTATTAAATAAAGATAAATATGAAATATATTATAACGTTACTCTCAAATTACGAACTAGTACACTTATTATAAAATCAAACAACAATGTTAGTAGGACACTTAAAAAGGACGGATGGTTACAAACCTGTCACTTGTCCAGAAATTTTTATTTTATTTATATTATAGTCCAACTCATCCAAGAAATTATATTTGACTGCTTGTATAAAGAATGAATCGTGCTACTATTGTTTTTATTTAACATGGGACCATCTTCCAAGATATACAATCTTAAATCGTCGTGGAAATAATAATATTTAAAACTTACACAAATTTCTGATTGTATATTTCAATAATAAAAATTAAGACAACCAATTAAAATATACTTTACAAAAAATTCCAAAACCAAACAAATTCACTACTCCTGACTAGGGATATCAATAGATGGACTTTACCTGCATGTAGTTGAACTGCTCAAAGTCATTAAATTTTAAAGAAACGGTCCGGTTTCTTGGACTGCTTGACTGGACGGTCTAGACCCGACCCGTTCGGTCCGGTTCCGGGTCCAACCCGATCAATTTTTTTTTTATTTTAACGTAAATTTTAATTTGAGCATCACATATCCACTTTTTCTATAAGAGCATTTTATATTTGAGTGTCAGGACCAAATATTAATTAATTTACTAAAATAATCATTTATCAAAAACGTGTAAATTAAAATCGACAAATTTTTCACGAAACCTAATAATATTGTTTCGTCAATATTTCCACAAATTCATCCAAGAAAATACATTATCGATCCTAGTTCTCGTTGGGAGGTCAGGAAATTAGGACTTCATATTTAAAAATTATAATATCATATATGCCAAAATACCATTGCATTTCAATGCTACAAAGTCCATCATTACTCGTTGAACTTCAATATAATAACAGATTGAATAAACCTTTATTACCATGACAAGTGCAGAATGGTGTTTATGGTTATTATATAAGAGCATTTTATATTAGATAATAGATACTACAATATGAACTGAAAGATATACCAAATAACTAGTCATTGGATATTGAAAAACAACCAAAAAAGAGATAAAGAAGTGTTTCTCCAAATCGGCTTTGTCAGAACTAAGTAAAAATTTCAATGCAATTCAGACAACATATCTACTACTTTTGTCCCAACACAGACAATGTAAAACAATGACAATGCCTCCATGGCTTCGGGCTAGGCAGGAATTCCTCGATATTCTCCGACTTATTTTGCTCCTTCCACTACTTTCTGCAAATTTTATGAAAATTAAAGTTATATATGCAATCACACCAGGGAAAAAAAATCAATTAGGTCAACTACAGTCAGAAAGTACCTCTTTCTTCTTGCCTCGAGGAAAAAACTTTTAAGCATCATGGAAAAAAAATCACTTTCAATGAATATAACCATTTCACAACTCACTTTTCCCGTCCGCGCTAATTGCATCTAGGATTTCATCACGAGGTATCCTTCGATTCACTATAAACACATACAATAATAATTATAAAAAATAACTTAAACGATAAATACACGTACAATGAAATACTATAAAATAGATACATACCCTTCTCTATAAGTGGCGGAATCCAATCACTAGTGACTACCAATGCCTCAACTACATCGGATTCAACTTAGCACGAACCTCGTCTATGATACGACCACCAAGACTAAATGCTGACTCTAAGGCAGTTGTAGTAGCTGGAACGGCTAATATATCCCGCGCTATCTTTTGCAAAATATGCAATCGTCTAGCATTGTAGCTCCACCACTTTAAAACATCGAACTCATCATCCGGGGGAAGTTTTGGTTCATTTAAATAGATTTCCAACTAAGACTGTTGCAAATAAGAAGCATGAGATGAATCATACCACTCACTAAACCTGTGCCAAATCCTATTTCGTAGTCCAACAGATGAACTACTAGAAGATACCCCACTGGATGGTACGACACTACCACAATAGAAGACATAAAGACCATTCAACAGATTTAGAACCCTGCTTATGTGTTCTTCAGCAACATCCTCACCATAAATTTTTGTGTAAAAGTACTTGACACTATGTATCTTGTAGGGGAATCTGGTTTTAACCATCTCCCGAGGATTTATCTTGGATGTTTAATTCACCATACATTGATTATTTACCTAGCATGCATCTACATAATCAATTGCAACACATATGTGTTTTCTTGTGTTCACCTGTGAATTTGTCGGACAATGAATTGGATCAAGACTCATGCTTTGATCTTCTGGACTGTATCCCATTTGCCAAAACTCCAATGCCGAGTAAGAACAATCTATGGAGAGTACTGCAAAAATTCGCCTTCTTCCTCACACTTAGAATTTTTGAAAATCACAATAATGCTTCTTATATTTTTCGAAAATCACAATAGCATTAGGATTTCCTGATTTTCTCTCACCTTATATTTATAATGCAACCCTAGATCCTATTAGGATAGGATCACTGTATATCTAATAAATATAATAATATCTTTTCAGATAGAGAGGATCTGAACATAATCCCAGTGGGACTCTACATGAGGGGGATGATTTTAAGCAGTTACAGGCCTTGATGGGCCAACCCAGAGATTAAATGCAAGGAATAAAGATGAACCTCTAATAAATTAATTATCTTATGTTCAGCCCAGAACATAAATTAATTCATAAATATTTATTCATGCCACTAGAGAATAAATGTTAACTTACCCCTTTATTTCTGAAGTTGAGTCGAGTTTGCACTTAGACTTCACGAACCCCCGTATTTAAGATATCGCATGTCCATTAATTATTTATAGCGTTACGATCGCTTAAAATAATTAATCTCTTTAATTCATTAAGTAGTACCACTCAACCTTATTATTGTACTTGAGATAACTCAACCTGCAGGGTTTAGTACAATAAATCTTTTGAGCTCCTTAAGGGGACGTCATTATCCTAAACGAATACGGTGACTCGATACAGGTAACTAGCATGACATACAAGCACTGCCACCACCTAAGATGCGGAGAATATTGGGTTATCTCATGTAACCCTCACCCATGACAAGTCAAAGTGATGGTCAACGACCCATACTCACCTAATACCTTATCCAGGTTTAGATCAATGTGAAGTCACCGAGATCTAGATTCTTCACGACGGTCAGATAGAAGAACTCATCTCACTGTGATCCATTAATACGTCAGAAACGTACCAGTATAGACAAGCAACCAAGTCAAGTCACTTCTTATCTATACTACAGCCTATACCGACAACTCGTCCTAAAGTTGTCTCAACTGTGATCCTTTTTATATCTCATTAAGCTTGACCAATCATATAGACTTCTGTGATCTTCTACACACTGTATGATCTAACTTATATATGAGATAAATGGACATACATATGCAATCAAATAAATAATTCAGATAGGAGATTGTAATAATGGTAACATGAATCATTGTATACAAGCTCAACCAAAACTGCTTCCAGTATACAAATCCAACAATCTCCCACTTATACTAAAGCATACTTTTAATATACAATGTGTCTTTCTACTAGCTATTACAAACAACCATCACTTTGTTTCTCCCACTTTTACAAAAGTTTTCTTTCTAAGTGTGTGTCATCTTGCGTAATCCAAGTCCTCGAACATGCTCGTCGTAGACTTTTTACGGTAGGCTTTTCATGAATGGGTCAGCTAGGTTATCCGTAGTACCAATCTTCTCAATCAGCACGTCTCCTCGTCTAACAATTTCTCGTATGACATGATACTTTCTCTCTATATGTTTGGTTGCCTTGTGAGTCCGTGGTTCCTACGAGTTTGCCACTGCACCTGAGTTATCACAGTACACTATGATACTCTTGGGCAAACGAGGTACCACATCTAGATCCATGAGGTAGTTCTTGAACCATACCGCCTCCTTAGCTTGACCTCCAAGCGGCTACATATTCGGCGTCCATGGTAGAGTCCGCAATGCATTGCTGCTTTGCACTCCACCAAGATACGGCTCCTCCTCCCAAGGTAAACACATAGCCTGAGGTAGATTTTTTCTCATCACGGTCAGCCTAGAAATCCGAGGCTGAATATACCCAAAGGCATCAGACTATCTGCTTGGTAAACTAGCCTATAATCTCGAGTCCTTTCGTGTACTTAAGTATATGCTTTACGCAATCCAATGTGCTTGTCGGTAGATCGATATATAGCTTCTATGCCTACCGCATAGCGATATCGGGTCTCGTACATAGCATTGCATACATGAGACTTCCTACAGCGGAAACGTAAGGAACTTATCTCATTTCCTCTATCTCCTTTGCAGTCTTAGGGGACTGCTCCTTAGATAAAGGTGTAGGGAAATATGATTTTAACCCTCTCCCGATGATCAATCTTGGATCTTTAATTCACCATACATTGATTATATACCTAGCATGCACCTATATAATTAATTGCAACATGTTGGTGTTTTCTCGTGTTTACCTTTGAATTCGTCGGGCAAGAATGGATCAAGATTCGTGCTTTGATCTTCTGGACTGTGTCCCGATTGCCTCCAATGTCGAGTGAGGACAATCTATGGAGAGTGCTATAGAAATTTGCCTTTCTTACTTGAAAGTTTTGAAAATTCCAAGCTTGAGAAGTATGGATTTGAAAATTTCACTATTAGGATTAGGGTTTGATATTCTCTCACCTTATATTTATAATGCAACCCTAAATCCTATCAAGATAGAATTTCGGCATATCTAATAAATATAATAATATCACTTAAGATAGAGGATCAAAACAGAGACTCTTAAGGAGGTGGACGATTTTCTCATAGCTCCAGGCCTGGATGGGCCAGCTTAGGGATCAAATGCAAGGAATAAAGATGGTCATCAAATAAATTAATTATCTTATGTTCAGCCCAGAACATAAATTAATTCATAAACATTTATTCATGCCACTAGAGAATAAATGTTGACTTACCCCTTTATTTCCGAAGTTGAGTAGAGCTCGCACTTAGACTTAACGAATCCCCGTATTTAAGATATCGCACGTCCATTAATTATTTATAGCGTTCTGACTGCTTAAAATAATTAATATCTTTAATTCCTTAAGTAGTACCACTCAACCTTATTATTGTACTTGAGATAACTCAACCTGTAGGGTTTAGTACAATAAACCTTTTGAGCTCCTTAAGAGGACGTCATCATCCTAAACGGATACGGTAACTCGACACAGGTAACTAGCATGACATACAAGCACTTCCACCACCTAAGATGCAGAGAATCTTAGGTTATCTCATGTAACCCTCACCCATAACAAGTCAAAGTGATGGCCAGCAACTCATACTCACCTAATACCCTATCGAGGTTTAGATCAACGTAAAGTCATCGAAATCTAGGTTCTTCTCGATGGTCAGATAGAAGAACTCATCTCACTGTGATCCATCAATACGTCTGAGACGTACCAGCATAGATAAGCAACTAAGTCAAGTCACTTCTTATCTATACCGCAGCCTATATCGACAACTCGTCCTCAAGTTATCTCAGTTGTGATACTTTTTATATCTCATTAAGCTTGACCAATCATACAGACTTCTGTGATCTACAACACACTGTATGATCTAACTTACATATATGAGATAAGGGGACATACATATGCAATCAAGTAAACAATTCAGAATAGGAGATTGTAATAGTGGTAACAGAATCATTGTATACAAGCTCAACCAAAACTGCTTCCAGTATACAAATCCAACAATCTCCCACTTATACTAAAGCAAACTTTTAGTATACAATGTGTCTCTCTACTAGCTATTACAACAATACCATCACTTTGTTTCTCCCACTTCTACAAAAGTTTCCTTTCTAAGTGGGTGCCATCTTGCGCAATCCAAGTACTCGAATATGCTCTTCGTAGACTTTTTGCGGCAGATTCTTCGTGAATGGATCAGCTAGGTTATCCGCAATACCAATCTTTTCAATCAGCACGTCTCCTCGTCTAACGATTTCTCGTATGACAGGGTACTTTCTCTCTATGTGTTTGGTTGTCTTGTGGGTCCGTGGTTCCTTCGAGTTTTCCATTGCACCTGAGTTATCACAGTAAACTATGGTACTCTTGGGCAAACCAGGTACCACATCTAGACCCATGAGGTAGTTCCATACAACCTCTTTAGCAGCCTCCGAAGCGGCTACATATTCGGCTTCCAAGGTAGAGTCCGCAATGCATCGCTGCTTTGCACTCCGCCAGGATATGGCTCTTCCTCCCAAGGTAAACACATAGCCTGAGGTAGACTTTTTCTCATCACGACCAGCTTGAAAATCCGAGTCTGAATAACCCAAAGGCATTAGACTATCGCGGTAAACTAGCCTATAATCTCGAGTCCTTTTCGGTGCTTGAGTATATGCTTTACCGCAGATCAATGAGTTTATCGAGGTTAGACCGATATCTAGCTATTATGCCTACCGCATAGCGTATATCGGGTCTCGTACATAAGATTGCATACATGAGACTTCCTACGGCGAAGCGTAAGGAACTTGTCTCATTTTCTCTATTCCTTTGCGGTCATAGGTAATCGCTTCTTAGATAAAGGAACACCATGCTCGAAAGATAGCAATCCTTTCTTGGCGTCGCATACTAAAATGAGTAATTACAGATCAATGTAAGACGCCGAGATAAGCTCAACATTTTCCTCTTGCGATCTCGGTGAACCTCGATCCCAAGAATGTCACGCATCTCCTAAGTCTTTCATTTGAAACCGATCGATAACCAACTCTTTACGTCGATAACAACTTCACATTGTTACCAAGTAGAAGGATGTCATCTACGTAAAGTGCAAGAAATACCACATCACCGTTGACATCTAAACCATACACATAACTTTCGCTAGGCAATTGGGTAAATTGATAAACGCGCATTTTACACGTTTATTGTTGGTATTTAAAGATGATTTTAGATCAATAAAGTACGTTTATGTCTTGGATCTCAATGCTTTTATATATTTTTGGAAGATACTACTCTTGGGGTTCTTCTTTGGTGTTTTGTAGGCTTTTCAGGTGATAATTGATGCACAAGGTAAAGATGTAACCAAAGATGATGAATTGGATATAAAAAATATGGATGTGAAAAGTTTACAATGTTAAAGAGCATCTCGATAGGAGTCCATAGGCACAAACGGATTGCAATTCGGAGTTCGGACGCGAGAGAACGGAGCGAAACAGCGAAGTCGCGCAGGAGCTAGCGACCACCCTCGCGGCCGCGAGGATGGCCGCGAGAAATTGCCCAGAACGCCCAGAACCTCGCGACCGAGCTCGCGGCCACGAGCCTGGCCGCGAGGCGAGGTGGTAGGGCACAAAATTAGGGTTTTTCTGCACCTATATATATCCCCAAGCTTGCTCCCCGCGCCTCAACCTTCCACACCGTTTTGGACCTTTTTCGCTTTTTCATTGTTCTTCATTTATTTTCGCTTTAGCTTTGATTTAGATTCATTCTAGTGTTAGTTTTCCATCATTCTACATTAGTTCTACGCATTGTTATCGATTTGGAGCGTTTCGTCCGAACAATTGCATCGTTTTCCGTTGTCCGTTGAAGTTGGGATTCGAACCAACGATTGTTCTTCAAACGCCACCCAACGGGTTTTATCAATTTAATTTTGTTTTTATGTTTATTTCATATTTTATTCCGTTAATTATGTCTAGCTAATTTTCTGTTTCTAATCCTAGGGTTTGCATGATTCTATCCTAAATGTTGTGATTCTGCTATTATTATTTACCTTCCGGCATTGATTCATGATTCTTGGTGCTTAATTATATGTGTTAATTTCTGATCAATCTTGATGCATATCATAGTTGCCAGTTAATTACTTAACCATTTTAATTGTCAATCGATCTTGAATGCATGATACGGATAAGCCTTGAGTCGTAACTGAGATATGAACATTCGTAGGAAGCATATTCTTCGTGATCCTTTCGGAGTTACTTATTTTCCTCTAGAGACGTATGAAATAGGAAATTGTAATCAATCGCCACAATTGTCGAATGGCAAGTTCTTGGTTACATGTGTGATCTTCCATCTTGTCTGGATTAAAATTGGTTAATAATAAGCAGGATAAACATACGTTGTGGGTAGGATTAATGCATCCCTAGGGTTAGTCTTTCTAGTTTATTATCTCTTTGAATATTTATTGCTTTTGTTTATTTTCAAGTTGCTACCTTTGCTTTGGATTTAATATCTGAAGCCCTAAACCTATTCAAACCAAATCTGTTCTTGGATAATGATGAATTGTTGTTGAGTTAGCTTCTGTGTTTCGTGATACAATCTCTGTGGATACGATACTCGTCTAACCTATATACTTGCACGTTTTCGTGTTAGAAAAGTGAGCGATCATAAATCCATAGGATTTTACCACCTCGTCAAAGCATAAGTTCCATGATCGGGAAGCTTGCTTAAGTCCATAAATGGACTTCTTAAGCTTCCATACTAGATGCTCTTCACCCTTCACACATAACCTTCGGTTCTTGCGTATAGATGTCTCTACCTTCTTCAAGGTAACCGTTTAGAAAAGCGGTTTTCACATCCATTTGCTAAACCTCAAGGTTTAAGTGGGCTGCTATGGCAAGAAGAATTTTGATGGACTTGAGCATTGCTACAGGCGAAAAGGTCTCATCGAAATCGATGCCCTCAATCTGAGTGTACCCTTTCGCCACAAGCCCGGCTTTAAAAGCGAAACCTCTCCATTTGAATCTCTCTCCTTTGTATACCCACTTACTACCTATGGCTTCCTTTCCATCCGTAGAGGTGTCTTTTCAGATACATCCACACGTTTATGGACTCGATTTCTAAGTCCATAACGGTGTGCCATGATCTTACATCGATGTCTTGTATCGTCTCACTATATGTCCATGGGTCGATTATTGTCCGCTCGCTTCACGGGACTAAATCAAAAGATTCACCCACGAACATAAATTGCTCGGGTTGACGAACAACCCTCCCACTACGATGGCGCCATCGCACAATGGTAACGATTGGTGCAGTAAATTGTGGTTCTTTATCTTGCACAACTTGCTGGATATGTGCCACTTGTACAGTCGGTATCTCCAGTGGAACTCGAACCACTTCAATTTCTTGAAGTATTTGGTATCGATCCCTCCCACTAGACACGACATCTCGTACCTTTGGTTTAATAAGTGGCGGAATACGATCATCTTCTAATTCTTGAAGAATGATTTCAACTTTGGATTTATGGTTTTTTATATATCATCTTCTAAGAATCGGGCATTAATGCTAATAATGATCTTCTGATCCTTAGGACTATAGAAATAACCACCTTCGTTCCTCTAGGATAGCCAATAAACGACTTTGCTTGGATCTAGCCTCCAACTTATCGCCCTTCTTGTTCGGACATGTATCGGATCGCCCCATATCCTTATGTGGTTTAAACTGAGCTGCGCCCAAACCACAACTCGAAAGGGTCTTTTCGACCGACTTGGATGGTGCGAGATGTGGGAAGCGTATGTTAACCCTCGCCCGAGGATCCATCTTGGGTGTTTAATTCACCATACATTGATTATAAACCTAGCATGCGTCTATATAATTAAATCGCAACACGTAGGGGTTTTCACGTGTTTACCTTTGGATCCGCCGAGGGTGGTTCGAGCGGGATGAGCGGATCGAGCGGTCGAGACTCGTGCTGACCTTACGGACAGTGTCCGGTTGCCCAATCTCCAACGTCGGTGAGGACGATCTATGGAGAATGCTACGGAAAATCACCCAATGCTCTCTCACAATTAAAACTCTCGAAAATTTTCCTCTCTCACAACTATGAGATGACCGAAAATTATGTTCTCAATATGTGAGTATCCCCTTAGACTTTATCTCATACCTTATATTTATAATGCACTACCTTAATCCTATATGGAATGTTACCATAATCCTATATGGAATATTACCATAATCCTATATGGAATATTACCATACTCTTAGGATTATTTCCATACTCTTAGGATTATTTCCATACTCTCAAGATTATTTCCATAATCTTATATGGAAAGGATCTATGCATATACCATAAATATATTTATATCCTTGTGGGATAAAGAGAATAAAATCTTTCCTTTGAGAGCACATAGGGACCGATTTTCTTGTAGCTATGGGCTGGATGGGCCACCCGTGGATCAAATGCAAGGAATAAAGATGGGCCACAAATAAATTAATTATCTTATGTTCACCGAACATAAATTAATTTATAAACATTCGATCATGCCACTAGAGAAAGAATGTTGACTTACCCTTTATTACCGAAGTTGAGTCGGGCTTGCACTTAGACATTACGAATCCCGTATTTAAGATATCGAACGTCCATTAATCATTTATAGCAATCGATTGCTTAAAGCGATTAATAACTTCATTTCTTAAGTAGTACCACTCAACCTTATTATTGTACTTGAGCTAACTCAACTGCGGGGTTTAGTACAATAAACCTTTTGAGCTCCTTAAGGGGCGTCATCATCCTTAACGGATACGGTGACTCGTCTGAGATAACTAGCGTGACATACAAGATCGCCACCACCCAAGATGCGGAGAATCTTGGGTTAGAACATATAACCCTCACTCATAACAAGTCAAAGTGATGGTCGAACTCATACTCATCTAATACCTTATCGAGGTTTAGATCATCGTAAGTCACCGAGATCTTGGTTCTTCACGGTCGAAGAAGAACACATCTCACTGTGATCCTTCAATACGTCGAGACGCATCAAAGATAGACAAGCAACTAAGTCAAGTCACTTCTTATCTATACTTTGCGACTAAACCGACAACTCGTCCTTAAGTCGCCTCACCGTGAAACTTTTATATCTCATTAAGCTTGACCAATCATACGACTTCGTGATCTTCTACACAATCGTATGATCTAACTTATATATGAGATAAGGGGACACGATATATGCAATCAAGTATTCATTTCAGATAGGAGATTGTAATAGTGGTAACGAAACATTGTATACAAGCTCAACCAAATCAAGCCAAGATACAAATCAACAATCTCCACTTATACTAAAGCAAACTTTTAGTATACAATGTGTCTCTCTACTAGCTATTACAAACAAAACCATCACTTTGCTTCTCCCACTTATACAAAAGTTTCCTTTCTAAGTGGGTGCCATCTAGCGCAATTCAAGTCCTCTAACGTCCCGACGTAGACTTATTCTGGCGAGTTTAGCGGTGCCATCTAAGCGCAATTCAAGTCCTCTAACGTCCCAGCGTAGACTTATTTCGGCGAGCTTTAGTGAATGGATCGGCTGGGTTATCCGTCGTATCAATCTTTGCTATCAACCGTCCCCTCGCCTAACGATTTCTCGTATGACATGGTACTTTCTCTATGTGTTTGCTTGCTTTGTGGATCCGTGATTCCTCGAAGTTTGCCATTGCACTGAGTTATCACAAAGAAACCATGATACTCATGGGCAAACCAGTACCACATCTAGATCCATGAGGTAGTTCTTGAACCATACAACCTCCTTAGCGACCTCCGGTGGCTACATATTCGGCTTCCATGGTAGAGTCCGCAATGCATCATTGCTTTGCACTCCGCCAGATACGGTTCCACCTCCCAAGGTAAACACATAGTCCGAGGTGTACTTATTCTTATCACGGTCACTTGGAAATCCGAGTCTATATAACCCAAAGGCATTAGACTATCTCAAGATGGTAAACTAGCCTATAATCTCGAGTCCTTTTCGTGTACTTGAGTATATGCTTTCTCGCAATCAATGTGCTTGTCGAGGTTAGATCGATATCTAGTTACTATGCTTCTCGCATGCCAGATATCGGGTTCGTGGCGTAGCATTGCATACATGAGACTTCCTACAGGCGAAACGTAGGAACTTGTCTCATTTCCTCTATCTCCTTTGCACCATAGGTGATGCCCTTTGAATAAAGGAACGCCATGTCGAAAGGTAGCAATCCTTTCTTGGCGGTGCCGCATACTAAAACGAGTAATCACGAAGATCGATGTAAGACGCCTGAGATAAGCTCAACATTTTCCTCTTGCGATCTCGGTAAACCTTGATCCCAAGAATGTACGCTTCATCTCCTAAGTCTTTCATTTGAAACTGATCGGATAAACAACTCTTTACGTCTGATAACAACTTCACATTGTTGCCAAATAGAAGAATGTCATCTACGTAAAGTGCAAGAAATACCACATTACCGTTGACATCTAACCGATACACACAACTCTCGCTAGGCAACTGGGTAAATCCATAGGACTTTACCACCTCGTCCAAACGTAAGTTTCATGATCTTGCATCATTGTCTTGTATCGCCTCGCTGTACGTCCATGGGTCGATTATTGCCTGTTCGTTTTCTGGGACTAAATCCGACGATTCACCCACGAACATAAATCGCTCGGGTTGACGAACAACCCTCCCACTACGACGAGGTGCTATAGACATAATGACAACGGTGGGTGCAGTAACTTGTGGTTCTCTATCTTGCACAACTTGCTGTGTAGGTACCACTTGTACGGTCGGTATCTTCAGCGGAACTCGACCCACTTCAATTTCTTGAAGTATCTGGTGTCGATCCCTCCCACTAGACTCGACATCTCGCACTTTGGCCTGTCGGTGGTGAAATACGATCATCTTCTAATTCTTGAAGAATGATTTCAACTTTGGACTTTGATTTTCATATAATCCTCTTCTAAGAATCGGGCATTAGTTCTAATAATGACCTTCGATCCTTAGGACTATAGAAAACCACCTTCGCTCCTCTAGGATAGCCAATAACGACTTTGCGTCGATCTAGCCTCCAACTTGTCGCCTTCTTGTTCAAAGACGTGTCCGGATCGCCCCATATCCTTATGTGGCTTAAACCGGGCTTCGCCCAACCACAACTCGAAAGGGGTCTTATCGATCGACTTGACGGTACTAGATTTAGCAAGTATGCCGCCGCCTCTAGGCATACCCCGTAACGAAATAGGCAATGTAGCATAACTCATCATAGATCTAACCATTTCCAAAAGAGTCCTATTTCTTCGCCCGACACACCATTTTGTGGTGTGCCTTGTGAAGTCTTGTTGGGATGTAATCCCACACTTCACTAGATAGTCCATAAACTCGTTCTTGAGGTATTCGCCACCGCGATCGAGCGCGATGACTTGATACTTTACCTAGCTTCGCCCACTTCCGCCTTTAAACCTTTGAATTTCTCAAAGCATTCGGACTTGCGGTGAAGCGGTATACGATCCGTACCTTGAGTAATCGCCAATGAAAGTGACAAAATACCGTACCTCCACGAGCTTGTGTGGACATCGGACCACACAGTCCGAATGGACTAACTCCAACATTTCGTGGCTCTATAACCCTTCGCTTTGAAGTCCGGGTCGACATCTTACCTTATACGAGTTCGCGAGACCGAAACGAGTGTAGTGAGATTACCCAACGCCCATTCTTAGCCGGTCTTTGGATCCTATTTAGATTGATGTGACCTAATCTAAGATGCCAGAGAAAAGTAGAGTCATCTTCTTAAGAAAACTTTCTCTTTTGGGGTTTGATGAAGATGCAACATAATTATAGGTATTATGTTTTGCGAAATAGTATAAAGCGAATTATATAAAGTGCCAACACGGATAACTTCGTCATTTCTTATGATAGAAACACCACTATCAAAAATAACAGAATATCCATGAGTAAATAATTTCGAAACAGAAACAAGGTTCCGCCGAAAATCCGGCACATATAAAACGTCTTTCAAAACTAAAACTGTTGTCCCAAAACATAAAGAAACATCTCAACTGCAATGGCTTGACTTTCGCGCGTTGCCCATGGAGATCGTTATCTCGCCATCAAACAAGCTCCCTTGTCGCGAGGAACCCGCAAGGTGTAACAAACATGATCGATTGCGCCAGTATCTACTACCCAAGAATGGGTAGAACAAGTCGCTAAACATGTTTCCGTTATTAAAGCAAGCGGCGCACTTGAGCCTTGAGCATAGGGCACTTGGCCTTCCAATGCCCGCCTTACCGCACTTGAAGCACTTGCCCTTCTCCTTGGCTTCTTCAAGCCTCGGTGGCAACCATGTTCTTGTTCCATTACTCCCACTATTTGCCTCGCTTCTACCACCTTGGCACCCCTTTTCTATTTCCATTTCATGATGAAAATTTTGGGCCCTTAGATGTGCTAGCAAGAGCATGTGCTCCTTTTCCCATAACTCCTTCCGCAAAGAACGAGATCATTAAGCAGCCGACTAAGTGTAAACTCGGTCTTGCTCATGATCGCATTCACGCGAAAGTTCTCAAAAGACTGGCGTGTATTGAGGATGATATCGACCTTGGCCGTCAATACCTCCTCCCAACTGATCAAGACTATCCATGAGATGAGTCATGTGGGAGACATGTTCATGGACCGAACTTCCTTCTTCCATCTTACACGCCAAGATTTCTCTCATTGTGTGGAAGTCGATCGTCTCGATCCGATCGCCCAAACTTACTCTCGAGACTTGACCAAATATCGTCGCGTCGCCATCGATCGATGTCGCAAATGCAAGCCTTTGGACATCGTAGTCATCATATAGCATTTAGCCATATTGTTTGACTTATTCCAAAGTCCGCTGACTCGTTGCTCATTAGTCGATCGTCGATAAGGCATCGGGTTTAGGAGTAGTGAGAACAAACATGTGTTCTTCAAATGATAAGAACATATTCCATGTTTCGCTTCCACTCGATAAAATTTGGACCGATAATGGATTTTGTGCGAGCATATTGATAATCGGCGAAGAGACATATCTCAAACGATAATGTAAACACATAAGCATACGATCGCAAATAATTCGTAACAATAATATTGTAACCTTTTGATAAAACAATATTAATTGAAACCTCCAATTGCCCAAGAATTCCACATGCAAGCCAGCGTGTGGGCGTTTACATGAACCCCTCGACTGCACTAAAATATACCTTTTAGTCGCTTAATTTCAATCCATGTCAACTTATCCTCATGACAAATGAAATTAATGATTGAACTTACTGACCACATCACTATCACAAGAAGGGACTTGGCGGGAAGTTGTACTTGAGGTGATGTCTAGCAATGACCACAATTTTAATGTAGAAGATGAATTCTTAGAATTGGTATACTCACCGGACCATACCGCTTCCAATTCAAATTCTTTTGTTATCTCATTTTATATCTATCTCTAGAGAACTTATGAAAATCGCACATGTGACGCAGCGTGTGGACGCTTACACATGAAACTCCCACTTCAATAGATTTAAAATGTTTTATTTAGAAATCTCATCTAACAAACTTATGATAAACAAAGCGAAGCAAGCTCACGCGTGTGGACGCCACTCACGGTCGTCTCACTTTGTTTAGAGATCAAAAGTGGAGGTCTTGACATTTTAATTTGAAAAATTAATTTGTCGGGTTGCTTGCTTAGTCTTTTATTCAAAAGGTTTGTCCATGCAGATCACGTAATCCTAGCATGCTTTTCTATAGAACTCAACATGTAAAACATGCTTTCAGCGAATTCTAAAATATGCTTGATAAGCGCGATAAACCTAGCATGCTTACTATGCGCATCCAATTACGTAAAACACTTAAAGGTTTGTCAACGTAATATAAACATACATAGCATGCTATCGCATAATTTAAACATCCACGACATGCATATGAACGATAAAAATAAAATAAAAGCTCATCGCGCCCAATCGTGAAACTCGCACAATTAAATCTAATCTATTACATAGATTTACAAAGTACGTAAATTAAACCGAAACGGGCCTCGCATGCACGAGCACGGACGGATTCAACAATGGCCTCGCGTGCACGGCACGGGCCGGAAATCTGAAAACGGGTGCCGCCGGTCGCCCAAAGAAGCCGGGCGGCGCTGGGCTAAGCCTCGCCTTGACGCCCCGCGCACTGCCCGCCGCGCTCTCGCGGGCTGCCTCGCGGTCACTTACGCGACCGCGACCCGCCGAGCACGCGTGCACGGCCACGCTGGCGCCGAACGTCGCCGAGACATCGCCGCCGCCGCCAAACTCGCGACCGAAGTTGCGCCCATGGCGCGGGTTTCGCCAGCGACGCGCCTGCCGCCCGCTAGCTCGCGGCCGCATCGCCTGCGGGTAATCCTCGAGACCGCGAAGTTCGCCGCTAAGCGCCAGGGATCCCGCGAGCAACGCCCGTCGCCGCAGCCGCGATCGCCTTTAGCGATCGCGAGACTCGCCATGAAACCACCTGCAGACACCGAGAACTCGCTTCTTCCGCCGCTTCGTTCTTCGCTCATTCGCTCGTTCTTCTTTACGTATAAGATTTACATAAAAATCTAATCTAACCACGGATTTTCTCGTGGTGTAAAAACAAACCAACAAAACAAACGAGCCACGATGAACGACAAATCCACAATTATAATAACGCACGTAATAATCAAACGCGTGAATTAATCCAATGAGCCAAGATTCGATCCCGTGCTCGATACCAATGTAGGGAAAACGTATGTTAACCTCGCCCAGGATCCATCTTGGGTGTTTAATTCACCATACATTGATTATAAACCCAGATGCGTCTATATAATTAAATCGCAACACGTGAGGGGTTTTCACGTGTTTACCTTTGGATCTGTCGAGGTGGTTCGAACGGGATGAACGGATCGAACGGTGAGACTCAGCTTTGACCTTCCGGGCGTATCCGGTTGCCCAATCTCCAACGCCGAGTGAGGACGATCTATGGAGAATGCTACGGAAAATCACCCAATGCTCTCTCACAATTAAAACTCGAAAATTTTCCTCTCACAACTATGAGATGACCGAAAATTATGTTCTCAATATGTAGTATCCCCTAGACTTTATCTCATACCTTATATTTATAATGCACTACCTTAATCCTATATGGAATGTTACCATAATCCTATATGGAATATTACCATAATCCTATATGGAATATTACCATACTCTTGGGATTATTTCCATACTCTAGGATTATTCCATACTCTCAAGATTATTTCCATAATCTTATATGGAAAGGATCTATGCATATACCATAAATATATTTATATCCTTGTGGGATAAAGAGAATAAAATCTTCCTTTGAGAGCACATAGGGACCGATTTTCTTGTAAGCTATGGGCTGGATGGGCCACTGTGGATCAAATGCAAGGAATAAAGATGGGCCACAAATAAATTAATTATCTTATGTTCACCCGAACATAAATTAATTTATAAACATTCGATCATGCCTAGAGAAAGAATGTTGACTTACCCCTTTATTACCAAGTTGAGTCGGGCTTGCACTTAGACATTATTAATCCCGTATTTAAGATATCGAACGTCCATTAATCATTTATAGCAACTGATCGCTAAAACGATTAATAACTTCATTTCCTTAAGTACCACTCAACCTTATTATTGTACTTGAGCTAACTCAACTGCGGGGTTTAGTACAATAAACCTTTGAGCTTCCTTAAGGGACGCCATCATCCTTAACGGATACGGTGACTCGATCTGAGATAACTAGCGTGACATACAAGATCGCCACCACCCAAGATGCGGAGAATCTGGTTAGAACATATAACCTCACTCATAACAAGTCAAAGTGATGGTCAAGAACTCATACTCACCTAATACCTTATCGGGGTTTAGATCATCGTAAGTCACCGAGATCTTGGTTCTTCACGGCCGAGAAAGAAGAACACATCTCACCGTGATCCTTCAATACGTCGAGACGCATCAAGATAGACAAGCAACTAAGTCAAGTCACTTCTTATCTATACCGCAGCCTAAACCGACAACTCGTCCTTAAGTCGTCTCAACTGAAACTTTTTATATCTCATTAAGTTTCGACCAATCATACGGACTTACGTGATCTTCACACACCGTATGATCTAACTTATATATGAGATAAGGGACACGATATATGCAATCAAGTATTCATTTCGGATAGGAGATTGTAATAGTGGTAACAGAAACATTGTATACAAGCTCAACCAAACCGCTTTCGATACTGAAACCAACACGATTGAGCAAGTATGCCCACGTTTCTAAAGCATACCCCGAACAAAATAGACAACGTTGCATAACTCATCATTGATATAACCATTTCTAAGAGAGTCCTATTTCTTCGCCCGACATACCATTTTGTTGTGGTGTGCACGGTGTAGGAAATGAGGTAATCCCACACCGCACCAAATAGTCCATGAACTCGTTATCGAGGTATTCGCCACCGTGATCGTATCATGCGGTGACTTGATACTTTTACCTAGCTTCAGATCCACTTCCGCCTTAAATTCTTTGAATTTTTCAAAGCATTCGGATTGCGGTGAAGCGGTATATGTATCCGCATTTCGAGTAATCGTCAATGAAAGTGACAAAATACTGCATTCTCCACGAGCTTGTGTGGACATAGGTCCACATAGGTCGAAATGGACTAGCTCCAACACTTTTTGGCTCTATAACCCTTCGCTTGAAGGGTCCGATCGACATCTTCCCTTCTATACGTGATTCGCAGATCGAACGGATGGCTGTGATATCACCCAACGCCCATTCTTAGCCGGTCGTTGGATCATATTTAGATTGATGTGACCTAATCTAAGATGCGAAAGAAATATGGTGTCATCTTGCTAAGAAAACTTCATCTTCTTAAGGTTTGATGTAGATGCAACATAATTAAAGGTATTATGCTTGGCGTAAATAGTATAAAGCTAATTATATAATGAGCCACCACAGATAACTTCATATTTCTCATGATAGAAACACCACTATCAAAAATAATCAATATCCATGAATAAATAGTTTTGAAACCGAATAAGGTTCCTACCGAAACTTGGCACATATAAAACATTTTTAAAACTAAACCGTCCTATCAAAGCATAAAGTAACATTTCCTCGCAACACCTCGACTTTCACTGTTGCCCTATGGAGATCATTATCTCGCCATCATGCAACTCCCTTGTCCGCGGAACCCCTACAGTGTAACAAACATGATCAACACACCTGTATCTACTCCCCATGAATGAGTAGAACAAGTCGCTAAACATGTTTCACATTAAAGCAAATGGCGCACTGAGCCTTGAGCATAGGGCACTTGGCCTTCCAATGCCCAGCCTCACTACACTTCAAGCATTGCCCTTCTCCTTTGGCTTTTTCAAACCGCTGGTAGAGCCCTTTGTATTACTCCCACTATTTTCTTTAACCCTAGCATCTCTTGAATTCCACTTTAACTTTTCATCTTTCAACAAAACAGTGGTTTTCCTTGAGGTGCGTACTAAAGATTGTGCACCTTTGCCCATTTTGCGTTCTTCCGTTACTAGATCCTCTTGCAATGAATCTAGAGTATAACTCTTATCATAAAGGACCACTCTATAACGGAAGTCATCAAAAGACTTGGGCAAAATGTTGAGGATCATATCAATTCTGACTACGTCATCAATATATCCTCCAACCAATTCAAGCTCTCTGAAGAGATTGATCATTTGCTCTATATGGTCATGCACTGAATAGCTTTACTTCATCGAACTTGACATTATTGATTTTATCAAATTAACAAGCGATTCTCGTCCGACTCTTCATATGATTTCATAAGATGTAGCCGTATTGTGGTCGCATCATCCATCTCTTGATGCTTGAGTTGCAGAGACTAAGCATTATGGTGACCAAAAGAAGGCACTTTGCCATTCTATTCGATTTGTCCCATTTCTCGCGTTCTCGAGTACAAATGAATTTTCTTGACAGATGAACAAACTCAATGTTTCGCTTTCACTCGATAAAATTTAGATCGGATAGAGGATTTTGTTCGAGCATATTGATAATCGGTGTAAGAGACATATCGAAAAGTAATGTAAACACATAAGCATACGATCGCATACAATTCGTAACAATAATATTGTAACCTTTGATAAAATAATATTAAGTGAAACCTCCAATCGCCAAGGAATCCCACATGCAAGCCACGTGTGCACGTTACATACGAATCCTCGACCCGGACTAAAATATACTTTTTAGTCGCTTAATTTCAATCCATGTCAACTTATCCTTATGACAAATGAAATTAATGATTGGACCTACTAGACCACATCACTATCACAAGAAGGACTTGGCGGGAAGTTGTACTTGAGGTGATGTCTAAGCAATGACCACAATTTTAATAAAGAAAATGAATTTTAGAATTGATATACTCACTAGACCATACCGCTTCCAATCCAAATTTTGTTATCTCATTTTAAATCTATCTCTAGAGAACTTATGAAAATCGCATATGCAAGCCGCGTGTGGGCGTTTACACATGAAACTCACGCTTCAATAGATTAAAATATTTTATTTAGAAATCTCATCTAACAAACTTATGACAAAGCAAGTGCAAGCAAGCAATGCGTGTGGACGTTTACTCACAGTGCGTATCACTTTGTTTAGAGATCAAAAGGTGGAGGTCTTGATATTTTAATTTTAGAAATTAATATGTCTTATTTCTTGCTTAGTCTTTTGTTTCAAAAGGTTTGTCCATGCAGATCACGTAATCCTAGCATGCTTTTCTATACAACTCAACATGTAAAACATGCTCGTAGAATTCTAAAATATGCTTAAAAAACGCGATAAACCTAGCATGCTTACTATGCGTATCTAATCAGGAAAATATGCAACATGTTTATCTGCGTAATTAAACATACATAGCATGCTACTACATTATTTAAACATCCACGACATGCTTTGAACGATAAAAATAAAATAAAATCGTTCATCGCGCCCACTATGTGATCTCAGATTTCCCCGCTAATTTATTACATAAATTTGCAAAGTACATATATTCAAAAATTTAAACGGGCTCTGCATGCGGCACGGACGGATTCACAAACTGGATTTGGGCCAAAAATTTGAAAACAGGCCGAACAAACAGAGGATCGGGCCGGATCGGGTCGAAAATCTGGAATCGGGTCAAAAATCAGGTATGGGCCAAAAAATTCGGTTTGGTTTAAAACGGCCTGGTCACCTATGGATCGGGCCGCGCCAGCGCACAACCCATAGCGCCCATCCCGCACTCCGCCGCCCTACCTCGCCTTCGTCGCGACATCGTGCATGTACCGCCCGTCCCGCCGAGGCCGCCGAGTCATCTCGCGCGCAGTCCCTCTCCGAGAAACTCGCGGGCGACTCGCGCGCCATCGCCCAGAGGGCTATTGAGAGGCGCTGTCGGGTGTTACCGAGCGCATCCTGCCGAGCGCCACCAAGGCATCCGCACGAGAATCGCGCGCTGCGCCGCCCAAAGTTGCCGAGAATTTCCGCCGGCGTCGCGCGCGCGCGCCGCCATTATGCCGAGGTCTGCCGAGCCCGCGCGACCCGCTAGGATATGTCCGGACTTGCCGAGGGCTTCGCCACGCGACCACCGAAAGGCACGCCAAGACGGGAGGCGCCGAGGCATCCGCGCGTGCCCACGCGCCCGCACGCTGGCTCGCCGAGACATACCGTTGGAACCCGTCGAGACCTGCTCGCTCGATGCTTCCGGATCTGCCGAGGGATGCCTCGCCCCGCGCTGTCGAAACCCACCGAGCACTCACGCTCAGCGCCAAGGGTCCGCGCCCCTATCCATCGAGTGTTGCCGAGAAAACACGCACGGCTGTCGAGTGGTGTCCCTACGAGCGCCGAGCACGCTCAACGTGTCGTCGCTCGCACTCCCTCGCACCGTGTGGCCGTTTCCGGCCAACCTCCCGTCGACTCATTCTTCGTGTTCTTCGCTCGCTCCTCTTTACCGATTAGATTTGCAAGAAAAATTTATCTAACCAATGGATTTTCTCGCGGTGAAAAAAAAAATCCGACAAAAATTAAAACGAGCCACGATGAATGACAGATCCACAATTAATTAATTACGCACGTAATAATCAAACGTGAAATAATCCAACAGAGCCAAGATTCTGATCCCAGGCTCTGATACTAATTGTAGGAAAATCTGATTTTAACCCTCTCCCGGGATCTATCTTGGATGTTTAATTCACCATACATTGATTATATACCTAGCATGCACCTATATAATTAATTGCAACACGTTGGTGTTTTCTCATGTTTACCTGTGAATTCGTCGGGCAAGAATGGATCAAGACTCGTGCTTTGATCTTCTGGACTGTATCCCGATTGCCTAAACTCCAATGTCGAGTGAGGACAATCTATTGAGAGTGCTATAGAAATTCGCCTTCTTCATTCTTGAAAGTTTTCAAAAATTCCAAGCTTGAGAAGTATGGATTTCAAAAATTTCACTATTAGGATTATGGTTTGATATTCTCTTACCTTATATTTATAATGCAACCCTAAATCCTATCAAGATAGAATTTCTGCATATCTAATAAATATAATAATATCACTTAAGATAGAGATGATCAAAACAGTAGTCCCAAAGGGACTCTTATGAGGTGGACGATTTTCCTCATAGCTCCAGGCTTGACGGGCCGCCAGGATCAAATGAAAGGAATAAAGATGGACCTCAAATAAATTAGTTATCTTATGTTCAAACTTTAACATAAATTAATTCATAAACATTTATTCATGCAACTAGTGAAAAATGCCGACTTAACCCTTTATTTCCGAAGTTGAGCCTGCTCGCACTTAGACTTAACAAACCCCGTATTTAAGATATCGCACGTCCATTAATTATTTACGTTGCTCGAAAAGCTTAAAATAATTAATATCTATATTTCCTTATGTAGTACCACTCAACCTTATTATTGTACTTAAGATAACTCAACCTGCAAGGCTTAGTACAATAAACCTTTTGAGATCCTTAAGGGGACGTCATCATCCTAAACGGATACGGTGACTCGACACAGGTAACTAGCATGACATACAAGCACTGCCACCACCCAAGGTGCTGAGAATCTTGGGTTATCTCATGTAACCCTCACCCATAACAAGTCAAAGTGATGGTCAACAACTCATACTCACCTAATACCTTATCGAGGTTTAGATCAACGAAGTGCGAAGCAAGCCCACGGCGTGTGGGCGTTTACTCACGGTCGTCTCCGCTTTGTTTAGAGATCAAAAAGTGGAGGTGCTTGACATTTTAATTTGAAAAATTAATTTGTCGGGTTGCTTGCTTAGTCTTTTTATTCAAAGGTTTGTCCATGCGGATCACGTAATCTAGCATGCTTTTCTATAGAACTCGACATGTAAAACATGCTTTCATGAATTCTAAAATATGCTTGATAGCGCGATAAACCTAGCATGCTTACTATGCGCGTCCAATTCGTAAAACACTTAAAGGTTTGTCGGCGTAATATAAACATACATAACGTACTCTTTGCATAATTTAAACATCGCGACATGCATATGAGCGATAAAAATAAAATAAAAGCGTTCATCAGCGACCCAATGAAACACCACAATTAAATCTAATCTGGCATAGATTTACAAAAGTCTGAAATTAAACTTGACAGGCCTCGCATGCGGGCGCGGGACGGATTCAACAATTGGGCCTCGCGTGCGACGCACGGGCGGGCATCTGGAAGCAGCGTGCGGGCGGTCGGCCCAAAGAGTCTTTGGGCAGCGCGCTGGAGCTAAGCCCGATCGCCGACCGGCTGTGCGCCTGCGCCTTGGCCTTTCCCGCCTCGCGGGCTGCCTTCGCGGTCCGCCTGCAGCGACCGCGACCCGTCGAGCTAACAGCGTGCGCAGCCCGCCCCAGCGTGACGATCGTGCCTCGAGACGCCGTCGGCCCGGCGGCCAAACCTCGCGACCATGATGCGCTCGCCAGCGCGGGTTTCTCGTGCAGCGACGCGCCGTCGCCCGCTAGCTCGCCGCGGCCGCCTTTGCCTCGCGGGTAATCCTCGAGACATGAGTTCGCTCGCCTAAGCGCCGGGGATCAGGCGAGCAGCGCGCGTCGCCGCGGCCCTCGCGATCGCCTTTAGCGACCGCGAGACTACGCTTCATGAAACCACGAACGGTAGTAGAACTACATTCTTCCCGTCGTTTCGTTCTTCGTTCATTCGTCTTCGTTCTTCTTTTACGGATAAGATTTACATAAAAATCTAATCTAACCACGGATTTTCTCGTGGTGTAAAACAAAACAACAAAACAAAGCGAGCCACGATGAGCGACAAATCCACAATTATAATAACGCGCGTAATAATCAGCGTGAATTAATCAGCGAGCGAAGATTCGGATCGGGCTCACGATACCAGTGTAGGGAAAGCGTATGTTAACCACTCGCCCGGGATCCGTCTTGGGTGTTTAATTCACCATACATTGATTATAAACCTGGCATGCGTCTATATATTAAATGTCGCAACACGTAGGGTTTTCACGTGTTTACCTTTGGATCTGTCGAGGTGGTTGAGCAGGGATGAGCGGATCGAGCGGTCGAGACTCGTGCTTTGACATACGGGCGTATCCGGTTGCCCAATCTCCAGCGTCGGTGAGGGCGATCTATGGAGAATGCTACGGAAAATCACAATGCTCTCTCAATTAAAACTCTCGAAAATTTTCCTCTCTCACTGACTATGAGATGACCGAAAATTATGTTCTCAATATGTGAGTATCATAGACTTTATCTCATACCTTATATTTATAATGCCTACCTTAATCCTATATGGAATGTTACCATAATCCTATATGGAATATTACCATAATCTATATGGAATATTACCATACTCTTGGGATTATTTCCATACTCTTAGGATTATTTCCATACTCTCGAGATTATTTCCATAATCTTATATGGAAAGGATCTGTCATATACCGTAAATATATTTATATCCTTGTGATAAAGAGAATAAAATCTTTCCTTTGAGAGCACATAGGGGACCGATTTTCTTGTAGCTATGGGCACGGATGGGCCGACCAGGATCAATCAAGGAATAAAGATGGGCCACAAATAAATTAATTATCTTATGTTGACCCGAACATAAATTAATTTATAAACATTCGATCATGCCACTAGAAAGAATGTTGACTTACCCTTTATTACCGAAGTTGAGTCGGGCTTGCACTTAGACATTCTGAATCCCGTATTTAAGATATCGAGCGTCATTAATCATTTATAGCAATCGGTGCTTAAAGCGATTAATAACTTCATTTCCTTAAGTAGTACCACTCGACCTTATTATTGTACTTGAGCTAACTCAACTGCGGGGTTTAGTAATGATAAACCTTTGAGCTCCTTAAGGGGCGTCATCGTCCTTAGCGGATCGGTGACTCGATCAGATAACTAGCGTGACATCAAGCCTTTGCCACCACCCAAGATCGCGGAGAATCTTGGGTTAGAACTATAACCCTCACTCGCAACAAGTCAAAGTGATGGTCGACAACTACATACTCACCTAATACCTTATCGGGGTTTAGATCATCGTAAGTCACGAGATCTTGGTTCTTCCACGACGGTCGAAAGAAGAACACATCTCCTTGTGATGATCCTTGATACGTCGAGGCGTACCATAGATAGACAAGCAACTAAGTCAAGTCACTTATCTATCTTTGCGCGGCTGGCTAAACTGACTCGTCCTTAAGTCGTCTCATTTGTGAAACTTTTATATCTCATTAAGCGACCAATCATACGGACTTACGTGATCTTCTACACCTTGTATGATCTAACTTATATATGAGATAAGGGACACGGATATATGCAATCAAGTATTCATTTGGATAGGAGATTGTAATAGTGGTAACGAGAAACATTGTATACAAGCTCGACCAACGCTTTCGTTATCAAATCGACACACGAGATTGAGCAAGTATGCTAATTGTTTCTAAAGCATACCCCGAACAAAAGACAACGTTGTATAACTCGTCATTGATATAACCATTTCTAAGAGTCCTGTTTCTTCGCTCGACATACCATTTTGTTGTGGTGTGCACGGTGTAGTGAGTGGGGAGGTAATCCCTGCTTGCGCCAAATAGTCCATGAACTTCGTTCTTGAGGGTATTCGCCACCGTGATCGGACCGCGGTGACTTGATACTTTTACCTAGCCGTATCCACTTCGCCTTAAATTCTTTGAATTTTCAAAGCATTCGGACTTGCGGTGAAGCGGTATATGTCCGTGCATTCTTGAGTGTCGTCGATGAAAGTGACAAAATACTCGTACCTCTCACGAGCTTGTGTGGACATAGGTCCACATAGGTCGAGAATGGACTAGCTCAACAACTTCTTTGGCTCTATAACCGCTTCGCTTTGAAGGATTACGATCGACATCTTCCTTATCTACGAGGATTCGCGCATTTGGGAGACAGAGTGGCTGTGATATCGCCCAACGCTCCATTCTTAGCCGGTCGTTGGATCATATTTAGATTGATGTGACCTAATCTAAGATGCGAAAGAAATATGGTGTCATCTTGCTAAGAAAACTTCTCTTCTTAAGGTTTGATGTAGATGCAACATAATTAAAGGTATTATCTTGGCGAAATAGTATAAAGCGAATTATATAATGAGCACACATGATAACCGTTATTTCTCATGATAGAAACACCACTATCAAAAATATTGAATATCCATGAATAAATAGTTTTGAAACCGAAAATAAGGTTCAGCAGAAACTTGGCACATATAAAACATTTTTAAAACTAAAGCTGTCCTATCAAAGCATAAAGTAACATTTCCTCTCTGCTTGACCTCGACTTTCACGCGTTGCCTATGGAGATCATTATCTCGCCATCATACAACTCCGCGTCGCGGGAACCCTCAAGGTGTATGAAACATGATCGATCACGCGTGTGATCTCTCCCATGAATGAGTAGAACAGGTCGCTAAACATGTTTCGTTACTAAAGCAATGGCGTACGCTTGAGCCTGAGCATAGGGCACTTGGCCTTCAATACCTGATCTCACTACACTTGAAGCATTGCCCTTCTCCTTTGGCTTTTCAAACCAATTGGTAGAGCCCTTCAGTATTCTCCCTATTTTTTCTTTAACCTAGCATCTCTTGAATTCCACTTTAACTTTTCATCTTCAACAAAGCGTTGGTTTTCCTTGAGGTGCGTACTAAAGGTGTGCACCTTTGCCCGTTTTGTTCTTGGTTACTAGATCCTCTTGCAATGAATCTAGAGTATAACTCTTATCATAAGGACCACTCTATGGAAGTCATCAAAAGACTTGGGCAAAATGTTGAGATCATATCAATTCGACTACGTCATCAATATATCCTCCAACGATTCAAGCTCTGCGAAGAGATTGATCATTTGCTCTATATGGTCATGCCTTTGAATAGCTTTATTCATTGAACTTGACATTATTGATTTTATCAAATTATGACAAGCGATTACGTCCGACTCTTCATATGATTTCATAAGATGTAGCCATATTGTGGTACGCATCGTCCATCTCTTGATCTTTGGAGTTGAGAGACTAAGCATGTGGTGACGAAGGCACTTTGCCATTCTATTTGATTTGTCCCATTTCCGTGCTCCTTGAGTACAAATGAATTTTCTTGACGTAAGAACAAACTCGATGTTTCGTTTTCACCGATAAAATTTAGATCGGGATAGAGTTTTGTTCGAGCATATTGATAATCGATGTAAGAGACATATCACGAAAAGTAATGTAAACACATAAGCATACGATCGCACATAATTAGTAACAATAATATTGTAACCTTTTGATAAAATAATATTGTGAAACCTCCAATCGCCAAGGAATCCCACATGCGAGCCACTGTGTGCACGTTTACACATGAATCCCGACCCGGACTAAAATATACTTTTGAGTCGTTTAATTTCAATCCATGTCGACTTATCCTTATGACAAATGAAATTAATGATTGGACCTACTAGACCACGTCACTATCACAAGAAGGGACTTGGCGGGAAGTTGTACTTGAGGTGATGTCTAGCAATGACCACAATTTTAACAATGAGAAAATGAATTCTTAGAATTGACATACTCACTAGGACCATACGGCACCAATCCAAATTCTTTTGTTATCTCATTTTAAATCTATCTCTAGAGAACTTATGAAAATCGCATATGCAAGCCGCGCGTGTGGGCGTTTACACATGAAACTCACAACTCCGATAGATTAAAATATTTTATTTAGAAATCTCATCTAACAAACTTATGACAAAGCGATGCAAGCAAGCCACGCGTGTGGGCGTTTACTCACGGTCGTATCACTTTGTTTAGAGATCAAGGTGGAGGTCTTGATATTTTAATTTTAGAAATTAATATGTCTTATTTCTTGCTTAGTCTTTTGTTTCAAAGGTTTGTCCATGCAGATCACGTAATCTAGCATGCTTTTCTATACAACTCGACATATAAAACATGCTAAGTAGAATTCTAAAATATGCTTAAAAAGCGCGATAAACCTAGCATGCTTACTATGCGTATCTAATCGGGAAAATATGCAACATGTTTATCTGCGTAATTAAACATACATATCATTACTACATTATTTAAACATCCGCGACATGCTTTGAGCGATAAAAATAAAATAAAATCGTTCATCACGCGGCGCTTCTGTGGATCACAGTATACTCTGCCTAATTTATTACATAAATTTGCAAAGTACATATTGAAAAAAATCTCAAAGCAGGCCCGTGTGCGAGCACGGACGGATCGTCAAAAGGGATTTGGGCGAAAAATTGAAAACAGGCGAACAAGCGAGAGGATCGGGCGGATCGGATTGAAAATGCGGAATCGGGTCAAAATCGGGTATGGGCGAAAAAATTCGGTTTGGTAAAGCAGGCGGGTCGCAGTGGTGGGCATGGCAGCATAGCCGCGCAACCCATGCGCCCGTCACGCACTCGCCGCCCTACCTTGCCTTGCGTTCGCGCGGACATCGTGCCTGACCGCCCGTCCACCGCCGAGGCTGCCGAGGTCGTCTGCAGCAGTCTAATCTGCCGAGAAAACTGCGGGCGACTCGCGCGCCGCGCCGAAGGGGCTATTGAGAGCGGCCGGGTGTTACGGCGCGTCACGCAGCGCCACCAAGGCATCCGCCCACGAAATCGCGCCTGCCGTACAATCGGTGATGTTCAGGAATTTCCGCAGGGGCGTCATGCGCTACCTTAACGCACTTCGATCGTATGCAGTGCGCGAGCGCGCGACCGCTAGGATATGTCGGACGGCTGTCGAGGGCTTCGCCGCATGACCCGCGGCGTGCGCTTTCGATGCGAGGCGTGCCGAGGCATCATGCGAAACCCACGCGCCCTTGCGCGCTTAACTGCCGAGACATACCGTTGGAACCCGTCGAGACACGCTCGCTTCGATGCTTCGGATCTGCCGAGGATGCCGCCCCATGCCGCCGAAACCCACGAGCACTCACGCTCGCCAAGAGGTCCGCGCCTATCCGCCAGTGTTGCCGAGAAAACACGCACGGTTGCCGGTGGTGTCCTACGGCGCCGAGCACGCTCAACGTGTCGTCGCTCGCCTTCCGCACCGCATGTGGCCGCTTCAAGCCAACCTCCGTCGACTCATTCTTCGTGTTCTTCGTCTCGTTCTCTTTTGCGATTAGATTTGCAAGAAAATTCTAATCTAACCACGGATTTTCTCACGGTGAAAAAAAAATCCGACAAAAATTAAAGCGAGCCACGATGAATAGCGGATCCACAATTAATTAATTACGCACGTAATAATCAAACGTGAAATAATCCAGCAGAGCCAAGATTCGATCCTGGACTACGATACTAATTGTAGGAAAATCGATTTTAACCTACTCCGGGGATCTATCTTGGATGTTTAATTCACCATACATTGATTATATACCAGCATGCACCTATATAATTAATCGCAACACGTTGGTGTTTTCTCGTGTTTACACAGAATTAGTCGGGCGAGAAATGGATCAACTGGTGCTTTGATCTTACGATCGTATCCCGATTGCCTAAACTCCAATGTCGAGTGAGGACAATCTATTGAGAGTGCTATAAATTCGCCTTCTTCATTCTTGAAAGTTTTCAAAATTCGAAGCTTGAGAAGTATGGATTTCAAAATTTCACTATTAGGATTATGGTTTGATATTCTCTTACCTTATATTTATAATGCGACCTAAATCCTATCAAGATAGAATTTACGCATATCTAATAAATATAATAATATCACTTAAGATAGAGATGATCAAAACAGAGTCCCAGTGGGACTCTTAAGGAGGTGGACGATTTTCTCATAGCTCCAGGCTTGGATGGGCCAGCCCAGGGATCAAATGAAAGGAATAAAGATGGACCTCAAATAAATTAGTTATCTTATGTTGACCCGAACATAAATTAATTCATAAACATTTATTCATGCAACTAGTGAAAAATCTTGACTTAACCTTTATTTCGAAGTTGAGTCGAAATTTCGCACTTAGACTTAACAAATCCCGTATTTAAGATATGCGACGTCCATTAATTATTTACGTTAAGTGCTTAAAATAATTAATATCTATATTCCTTATGTAGTACCACTCAACCTTATTATTGTACTTAAGATAACTCGACTGCAAGGCTTAGTACAATAAACCTTTTGAGATCATTAGGGACGTCATCGTCCTAAACGGATACGGTGACTCGACATTGGTAACTAGCATGACATACAACCAGCGCCACCCAAGGTGCCGAGAATCTTGGGTTATCTCATGTAACCCTCACCCATAACAAGTCAAGTGATGGTCAACAACTCATACTCACCTAATACCTTATCGAGGTTTAGATCGGCGTAAAGTCATCGAGATCTGGGTTCTTCACGATGGTCGGATAGAAGAACTCATCTCCTTGTGATCCATCAATATGTCCGGGACGTACCAACAAAGACAAGCAACTAAGTCAGTCACTTCTTATCTATACCGAAGCCTATATCGACATCTCGTCCTCAAGTTGTCTCGGTTGTGATACTTTTATATTTCATTAAGCTTGATCAATCATACTTACATGATCTACAACACCTTGTATGATCTAACATATATATGAGATAAGGGGACATACATATGCAATCAAGTAAACAATTCGGATATGAGATTGTAATAGTGGTAACGAGAATCATTGTATCTGAAGCTCAACCAAAGCCGCTTCCGATATACAAATCGACAAAGGAACACTATGTCTCGGGTAGCAATCCCTTCTTGGCGGTATGCATACTAAAGCGAGTAATCACGGTATCAATGTAAGATGCATGAGATAAGCTCAACATTTTTCTCTTGCGATCTTGGTAAACCTTGATCCCAAGAATGTCTGCGCATCTCCTAAGTCTTTCATTTGAAACCGATCGGATAACCCACTCTTTCGTTTGATAACAGCTTCATTGTTGCCCAGTAGAAGGATGTCATCTCGTAAAGTCTGGAAATACCACATCATCGTTGACATCCAAATGATACACACAACTTTCTAGGCAACTGGGTAAATCCATAGGACTTTACCACCTCGTTAAAGCGTAATTTCCATGATCGGGAAGTTTGCTTGAGTCCATAAATGGACTTCTTAAGCTTCCATACTAGATGCTCTTAACCGCTTCACACATAACCTTGGGTTCTTTGCATATAGATGTCTACATTCTTCAGTGTAACCGTTTAAGCGGTTTTAACATCCACTCGCCAAACCTCAAGGTTTAGGTGGTCTGCTATGTGAGAAGAATTCGGATGGACTTGAACATTGCTCAGCGAAAGGTCTCATCGAAATCGATGCCCTCAATTTAGTGTACCCTTTCACCACAAGCACGGCTTTAAAAGCCGAAACCTCTCCATCTGAATCTATCTTTCTCTTATACCCACTTACTACCTCGCTTCCTCGCCATCCGGTAGAGGTGTTTTCTCGTATACATCCATAGCTGTTATGGACACATTTTCTAAGTCCATAGCGGTGTGCTATGATCTTGCATCTGTGTCTAGTATCGCCTCACCGTATGTCCATGGGTCGATTACAGCCTGCTCGTTTCCTGGGACTAAATCCGAAGATTCACCCATGAACATAAATCGCTTGGGTTAACGAACAACCATCCTACTACGACAAGGCGCTACTGGCATAATGGCAATGGTGGGTGCAGTAACCTGTGGTTCTCTTTCTTGCACAACTTGCAGGGTCGGTACCACTTGTACGGTCGGTATCTCCTGTGGAACTCGACCCACTTCAATTTCTTGAAGTATCTGGTATCGATCCATCCCACTAGACACGATATCTCGTACCTTTGGCCTAATCGGTGGCAGAATACGATAATCTTCTGATTCTTGAAGTATGATTTCAACTTTGGATTTGTGGTTTTTGATGTAGTCATCTTCTAAGAATCGGGCGTCAGTGCTAATAACGACCTTATGATCTTTAGGACAATAGAAATAACCACCTTTCGTTCCTCTAGGATAACCAATAAATAGACTTGCTTCAGATCTAGCCTCCAACTTATCAGCTTTCTTGTTCAGCATATGTGCTGGACTGTCCCATATCCTTATATGGCTTAAACTAGGCTTGTGCTCAAACCATAACTCGAAAGGGATCTTGTCGACTGACCTGGACGATACTAGATTGAACAAATATGCCACTATTTTTAAGGCATACCCCCAGAACAAAATAGACAATGTTGCATAACTCATCATAGATCTAACCATTTCTAAGAAAATCCTATTTCTTCGCTCTGACACACCATTTTGCTGTGGTGTGCCCGGTGTAGTGGGCTGGGAGGTAATCCCACACTACACCAAATAGTCCATGAACTTCGTTCTCGAGGTATTCGCCACCGCGATCATACCGCATGATGACTTGACACTCTTACCTAGCCGTCTCCACCGCCTTAAATTCTTTGAATTTCAAAGCATTCTAGTCTTATGGTGAAGCGGTATACGTATCCGTACCTTGAGTGTCGTCGATGAAAGTGACAAAATACTCGTACCCTCCACGAGCTTGTGTGGACATTGGTCCACACAGTCGAAATGGACTAGCTCCAACACTTCCTTGGCTCTATACCCTTCGGCTTTGAAGGGTGCGGTCGACATCATTCCTTCTATCACGAGATTAGCACCTTGGGAACAGAGTGATTGTAATTTCACCCAACGTTCTATTCTAAGCCAGTCTTTGGATCCTATTTAGATTGATGTGACCTAATCTAAGATGCCAAAGAAATGTGGTGTCATCTAGCGAAGAAAACTTCATCTTCTTAAGGTTTGATGTAGATGCAACATAATTAAAGGTATTATATTTAGCAGAAATAGTATAAAGCGAATTATATAAAGTGCCACCATAGATAACTTCATCATTTCTTATCATAGAAACACACTATCAAAAATAACAGAATATCCATGTATAAATAGTTTGGAAACTGAAATAAGGTTTCGTCGAAACTCCGGCACATATAAAACATATTTTAACACTAAAAATGTCCTATCAAAACATAAAGAAACATCTCCGAATGTAACGGCCTCGACTTTCACCGTGTTGCCCATGGAGATTGTTATCTCGCCATCAAACAGCTCTCTTGTCCGCAGGATCCCCTGCAAGGTGTAACCAAAATGATTAGTCGCACCCGTATCTACTACCCATGAATGAGTAGAACAAGTTGCTAAACATGTTTCCATTATTAAAGAAAATGGTGTACCTTGGGCCTTGAGCATGGGGTACTTTGCATTCCAATGCCCAGTCTCACCGCACTTGAAGTATTTGCCCTTCTCCTTTGGCTTTTTCAAACCGCTGCTGGAGCTCTTTGTATTACTCCCACTTTTTTCTTTAGCCTTAACATCTCTTGAATTCCACTTTACATTTTCATCTTTTGATAAAATAGTGGTCTTCCTTGAGGTACGTATTAAAGACTGTGCACTGTTGTCTTGTATAATGAAAATACAATATGAGATACGCAAGTGCACGTAATCAACAAGTAATACACGGAAGTATTCTGATAAGTCTCATTTTTACATGATTTATATGGCTATATTCGTTTCGTTTCTAAGTGATAAGTGATCTGTTGAGTTATCTTTCGATATATTTATGTTTACCTTAGAAGATATTATGACGTGTGTGTTTCATGTCAATTTAGTACAGGTTTTGATGTCAAAAAGGTGATCACGATTAAAGAGGAATTAACCAACACATTCGGAAGTCTTGCGCGAGAAAAATACACGCCTCGCGAGGGAATAATAAGCTCGCAAGGAAAACGCGCGAGGCGGATACGCGAAGAAGATGAAGACTTGCCTCGTGACCCGCTATCGCGACCATGGGTAGCGAGGCATTTGGTCACGAGGAATACAAAGCGCGCGCTGTCTGGAGAGCTCGCGACCCGCTATCGCAACCGAAGCTCGCGATGCACATTCGCGAGGCAACGCGGAAAGCGCTTCGCGACTAGCTATAGCGAGATAGGAGAGCAATGCGTCTCGCGAGGCGAGACACCTAGTCCGTGTATACTTCTAATCCGAGTCCGAGATGGAGAAGGCTTGCACTATGAAAGGGAGCTAGCGATTCATTATAAATAGAGAGATGGACCAGTGGTTTAAGACACCATTCCAGAGCAGAACATGAATTCTTCTTTATTTTCTTTTGCAAGTTTTTTTCCCGTTTAATTTAGTTTAACTTTTTCTTTAAGTATTTTCATTCCATTTTCATAGTTTAGTATTAGAATTTAAAATTTCTTCCGGATTCAAGTCGCTACAATTGTTCTTCGTGGATTCTTACGGTTTTATCTATCTATCTTAATTTATGCTTTCTTTATTTAATTTTGTTTTGTTATTTCAATTATGCGTAGCTAAAGTTCTTATTGATCCTAGGGTTTGTATGTCTAACTAGATTTATATAATTAATCTATTGATCTTGTTTTTGCCGTCCATTCATGATTTATAATTCTTGGCTTTAATTCTCATGTGTTGGTGTCGATCAATATTAATGCATGTTAGTTATGTGATTGATGTCTGGCGGAATTAATTGCATAATCGATATCTGGAATTTATAATACGGTTTTGCCTTGAGACTTAAGCGGAGATAGGTGGTGTAGGAGGTTAAATCTTTGTGTGCTTTTGGTAATTAGCTTACTTCTCTTGAGACCCGAGCGAGATAGAGTTTAGGCTAACCTACTACTATAGGTTGTCTAGCGGAAACTATAGTTACATTAGTGATCCTTCATCGAATCGGATTAAATTGGTAAGCAGTTAATAGGTTAATTGTGTGAATCGGTTGGGTTAAGTACATCCCTAGGATCGGTCTTTCATATCGATTTTATTCCTATCTTTATTTTCGAGTCTAGTTTTATAATATTCTCTCTTGATATTTTGTTGCCTGGATAATAGTCAAGATTCTGTGTTAATTACTTGCTGTGTTCTCGAGTCGCAGTCCCTGTGGATACGATATAATATACTTGCTGTTTTACTATCATTTATTTGGTAGGAATTATAGCGAGCATATTCCGAGATCGAATCCACAGGGATCGCGATATAAGTCACGTTGACAACAACTTTGTTTAGTAGGAAAGCAATAAAGGGAAATTAAAGAGGCAGTAGCTCTTTAATATAAAACACAACTAGAAACCTATGCTAAGACAAAGCTACTGCAAGGCGAGGTATTATACCAAACACAACGACGAGAAAAACAGCTGATAGCAAGAAAAAGAAACAGACTTGACCTCTCGATTCCACCCATGCTCTGTACTAATAATGCTACAACATTATCGTTGCCTCATCGCTATGACATGAACTTCTCCGATTCTTAGTATTTTTCTAAATCTAAGATTATATTCTGTAAAGCCACTCAATATATTCCTATATCGAACTGCTCTTAGAATACCTTTACTAATCCATTCATATTTGCCACGCAAGGTAAACACATATTCCTATGCTATTCACACACATAATATTTAAATCATGTTCTTACGTCACTCTCTTGTTTTCCACTCTACAAGAACTTCCCAGAAATCATAGAGCTAAAATCTCACCCATGGTGATCAAGCACAAGCAAGATAAATAATTCCCAAGAGAGCGATAGCAATTTAACAAGATATGCATAGTAACGAGTTCAACCCAAGAGCATGGGGTTCATCAAGAGATCAAGCCATACAAGTTTAGCTCATAGCGATCTGTTCAACAAAATTCAAAAAAAACTAATGCCATAACAAGCTAAAAGGAATCGAGAAAAAAAATAGAACTCGTCGTCGAAATCGCGTGCTCGTTCTTGGATCGTCGCCTCTTTCGATGGCTTCCTCTCCAAGAGATCACTCATTTGATTCCTCTCCAGAACAGAATAATTGTGTCTCCCCTCTCCTGCCCCGAATAGATAATCTTCTCCAACTAATTTGTGTCCTTTTTAATAACAGCCTCTGGTTCTTTTAGGGGTGCAGACTGCGCACCTACCAGTCCTTCAACCTCTGATTTTTATTCCTTTTTCTGTTGGCTCTGACAGATAACAAATCGCAAGTCCCCTTTACGATGTCGTGGCTAGCTACCACGTGACAGTGGTCCTGCAGATCTCCTTTCAGTCTTCAGCCAAAACCTTCCACACTTCGTCGTTGGTCATCCACCAGCACGGGCTCGTCCACCAAGACGAGCTTATCTCCTTTATTTACACCGGCCGCGAGCTCATCTCGTTCTGAACTTGACTTCGCTCCAGAACTCGACTTCTATTACGAGCTTGACTTCGCGTTACGAGCTCAACCTCGCTCACGAGTTCATGTTGGATTTGTATACTGGAAGCAGTTTTGGTTGAGCTTGTATACAATGTTTCCTGTTACCACTATTACAATCTCCTATCTGAATTGTTTACTTGATTGCATATATATGTCCCTTTATCTCATATATAAGTTAGATCATACGATGTGTTATAGATCACGAAGTCGTATGATTGGTCAAGCTTAATGAGATATAAAAGTATCATGGTGAGACAACTTGAGGACGAGTTGTCCAGATAGGCTGCGGTATAGATAAGAAGTGACTTGACTTAGTTGCTTGTCTATACTTGTGCGTCTCTGACGTATTGATGGATCACAGTGAGATGAGTTCTTCTATCTGACCGTCGTGAAGAACCTAGATCTCGGTGACTTACGATGATCTAAACCTCGATAAGGTATTAGTTTAGTATGAGTTCTTGACCATCACTTTGACTTGTTATGGGTGAGGTTACATGAGTTAACCAAGACTCTCTCGCATCTTGGGTGGTGGCGGTGCTTGTATGTCATGCTAGTTACATGTCAGTCACCGTATCCGTTTAGGATGATGGCGTCCTTAAGGAGCTCAAAGGTTTATTATACTAAACCACCGGGTTAAGTTATCTCAAGTACAACAATAAGGTTGAGTGGTACTACTTAAGGAATTAAAGATATTAATTATTTTAAGCGATCGAGCAGCGTAAATAATTAATGGACGTCTGATATCTTAAATACGGGGATTCGTAAAGTCTAAGTGCAAGCCCGACTCAACTTGATAATAAAGGGTAAATCGGCATTTATTCTCTAGTGGCATGAATAGATGTTTATGAATTAATTTATGTTACGGGTGAACATAAGATAATTAATTTATTTGAGGCCCATCTTTATTCCTTGCATTTGATCCACAGGTGGCCCGTCCGGGCTGGAAGCTAAGTGAAAATCGTCCCTTCTCTCGAGTCCTCTGGGACTCGACTTGATCCTCTCTATCTTAAGTGATATGATTATATTTATTAGATATGCATAAATCCTATCATGATAGGATTAGGGTTGCATTATAAATTTAAGGTGAGAGAAAATCAAGGTTAATGCTCTAGCCATAATTTTCGAGAATTCAATTCCCAAAATAGTGAGATTTTCGAAAATCTTAAGAGAAGGAAAGAGGGTGATTTTCTATAGCATTCTCCATAGATTGTCCTCACTCGGCATTGGAGTTTAGGCAATCGGGATACAGTCCAGAAGATCAAAGCACGAGTCTTGATCCATTCTACCTCAACAGATTCGCAGGTAAACACGAGAAAACCCCAACGTGTTGCAATTAATTATATAGGTGCATGCTAAGCATATAATCAATGTATGGTGAATTAAACATCCAAGATAGATCCTCGGGAGAGGGTTAAAATCAGATTTCCCTACAGTTCAACCTCGGTCACGAGTTCGGCCTCGCTCACGAGTTCAATCTCGCTCACGAGTTTGGCTTCTCTCACGAGTTCGACTTCCCTCTTTCTTTTCTGGAGCTTGACTTCGTCTTACGAGCTCGATTTCGAGACTTCACTCCGACATCATCAGTTCTTTCACTCTTTCTTTGAGCTTGACTTCGCCTTTCGAGCTCGACCTCACTTAAGCATCATCTGTTCGTTCTCTTTTTCCTGGAGCTTGGCTTCGCCCCAGAAACTTCAACATCGTCTGTAATGTCGCTCTTCTTGCTTCATGCCACAGAATGATTAAATAATGCTTAGAATGTACATAAAACCCCTTAAAAGCACTTGACTCAATCCTACACGCACACACACGAAAACATAACATAAACATACAAAACAACAACAAACATACGAACAGAACACATAACACTCAAGGCTATTATCATAAAAAGGTCACATAATAACTCTTTTACAAGAGTTATCACACCCCAAACTTAGCTCATTACTCGTCCTCGAGTGATGCTTTGCCACACAACAACATAAAAACACACCCAAACATGAGCGATGTTCATAGCAGCCGATGGCGGTGAGATGATGGCCTAATCAACTAAGGATGTGCTTTCGGCCACAATGTTTTCAATGAAGACGAATCCTTCAGTCATTCTCGTTACAAGTCTAGTCAATCACCTCATATTGCAAGGGCGTCGTGCTACAAATATCAACGGTATAAAACACATTAGCAACTACATGAATCTTCCCATAACTTGGTTTTCCTTAATATGACCATATTTTGATTATCAAGTACACAAATGTCTTCACAAATTCAATTCAGTCAACCCCCTCTCCACTAACATGAGTGAACATCAATATTGGATCAGTAGGTCTTTAAAAGCTTATAATGTTGGGCTTGGGTGACGGTAGGATTGTTTGGGATAATGTAGCTCAAAACACCCGGACACCTTTACTCATTCTTGGTTTAAAACTCGCCTTATAAATACCTTTCTTCTTTCTTACAGTAGGCTGACCCATTTTTCTTCCTTGTTTCCTCCTTTTCTTCTTTTTTTATTTTTTATATAAGCATAAATAACCCAAAATTAACCCATATTTTGTAAAAGCTTTACAAACTTCGCCTCGAAGGTTACCTTACCTCGCCACCCCAAACTTAGAGCATAACATTGTCCCCAATGTTGGAATTTATAACAAAAATGGGGATGAGGCACTTTTTAATTCAATCTTTGAGACAACACAGGCAAGGAAATAGTTAAGATAAAGGCCGAGCCACAAGTAAACATGCCCATGGTGAAGGGTGAGAAGAGATAAAAATATATCGTGGGGTATAAAGGAGAGTATTTAGTGGTACACGAAAGAAAAGGTTGTAAGCTCAAAGGGACCTAGGAGATCATGATATAAGGGTAGGCTAGAAAAGGCACAAGCGATCCAAAATAGCCTACGTCCTATCCATATTAACACACTCGTGCTTGTTGTCTCAAGGGAGTTCGACCAAATATGAAGGCAGGCACTCATACAAAAGTGTAAGCCAACTAAGGGTTACCAACACAATGGTCGATCCACATAGGAACTAATATGCTAACACCCAAAATATTAGAGGCACGCCCCACAAAATAAGGGTCGATTCAAACAAGCAATGAGAAGGATGAAGATCACGATGTAAAACAAAAGAGACTAACATCATTAAGCCATCCATCCGTGAATCAAGCATCGACCTCAGCAATCAATGAAAGCGAGAATAACATGCTCCTCGCACAAACAAAGCGAGAACATGACAAAAACAACACAAACAAACCGGCAATGCTCGACAAAGAACAAGCAAAGCATAAACAAAACCAAAACACGAAACACACAAGCTACAAACAACACACAAATAAAGTTGAGTCGAAAAATACCCTACATCGGGAGGGGCCGAAGGAGTAGGAGAAGCGAGGAGTAGATGGGCGATAGTAGGAAGAGCATCCTCGGCTGCGGAAAAGCAACCACTTCGGCATCATGGGATCTGGCGAAGTAATCATTGGGTGGCCGAGGACATCTTGAAATTTTCTTACGGCGTGGTGACATGGGCGCTGTCAACATCCTCTTGGCCTTTTTCCGGAGCATCCCCTTCTGAAAGAACTTCAGTGGCAGCCGACTCAGGGGAAGCACCATCAAGTGGCACTTCGGCAGATGGAACCAATGGTGCCTGAGCCTTGGTGCGGGCAGTCGGGTCAGATTCAGTTGGCTGAGCATGACTAGGGCCAGCATATTTTGAATATTGAGCACGGTTAGGCCCCGCTTCATTCTTCATCTCTGCCCCGGTGTCAGTATCATAATCCGCTGGTAAAGGCGAGGCGGAACAACCGTTGTGGAAATTCAGGGAAGGCTAGCATTGGCACTGCGGATAACGATCGACTACTTTCCGATGTCTATCACGCTTACGACGGTACGCTGATAATGCTTGAGATCATCCTCAAGCGCAGCGGATCGAAGCATGAGGACTTTGATTTCGGTGAGGAACTTACGCATTTCGAAAACCGTGGGATTAGAAGGGTCGACAATGAGGAAATGAACCAACGGAGCGGCGTGTGAGGACGGATCTTCAAGCGGACCATGACGATGTGTGAAAGTCTTGATATCGATAAAAGCTTTTCGGTTAGGCGGTCTTCATTATCCTCAAAAGGACCCGCCTCATATACTGGTGAGTTATCGAGGAGGAAGAACAACCTTCCTTTCTTTCTCTTGGGCATTCATCCACCTCGCGCCAAATTTGGGCGCCCACATTGATTGACCGTCGGTAAAAATGCATAGGAGCGCAGCATAAGCTCTTGAAATAGTAGTGTCATGGGTGGTAGGTAGAATCGACTCTTGATGAAATGAAGCCACATGAGCTTCAACCTTAATGCCGCGACTTTGATGGATCGGCACCCTTGTGTGGATAGTCCGCCCGTGTCCTCCCTTGTCATCGGCCTCAATGCCTCGTCCGGTCATCAGCAGAGGGCTCTCTTCATAGCCGAAAAAACATCGCCCACTCATTATCTAAGTTGTAGAACTCATTAATAGCTTAGGAGATAAGACCACTAGTTTACCCCAAACCACGGTGATAAACCCTCTTTATCCGTCAAAGGTGTGATATTCGCGTAAAATTCCTTGACCAAAGCCGTAATGGGTGGTGGGGGAATCGCCGTAAAATTTGCCCATCCGTTCAGCGATATCAATTCTACTACAAACACCGGAGTTTCTTTAGTTTCACGGAAGCCTTTTCCATCCATAAATGCCTTGATTTGAACGCTTAAACCTTTCAAAACCACCATGAGCCCGAAATTTAGGGATGCCATCAATTGACCGACTTGCCTTTGTTGTCGAGGGTTTGTCCATCCTTGCCTTTTTGACCGGGGTAGCCTCGGGCTCAGCTTCCTCCATTACCTTGGCTTTTCCTTTGTCGCGCCGGCTATTCTTCCTTTTAGACGAGGTTGGTGCAACAATCGGCGAAGATACTGGCGGAGCTTCCGACGGCAGCTTGGCGTCCGATATGATAATGGGTGTGCCAGCGTCATGTCTCGGAGCAGCCATTGGTTCTGCCTGACACGTCTCGTCAGCTTGAGGTGTCTTCCGGACCCGACGTCTGATTCTTGGCATGGTAGCAAAAATTTTGGAGAACAGTACGAAGGAGACGAGACTAATTTGCTAGAACCAGAACAAGAGCGTGAGAGATTGGATGGTAGACGTGAATAGTGAGGCAAAATCGCAGCAAGGTAGGGGAAAATAGGAGAAGCTGCTGGTCGTGGGGTGGAAATGAAGAAATGGGCGCGGCTTTTTAAACAAAAAGTCAACCAAATTTCTCCCACCCTTTTGACCAAAATTTCAAGCTAATATTTCACCTTTTCTCCACCCGCTGCACGTCCAATACTGGAGCAAAAATTAACACATTACTCAAATTTACGCGGAAATGCGCATGTACCACACTGCGTCAAACATTAACACATAAGTTTAAAAAAATAAAACCCTTATCATTCTTAACAATGCTATAGCAATTTATTATCAACGCCAAAAACAAAAAAAAGACAAAAGAGCATAAAACAAATATGTACAAACGAAACACTAGGGCCGCCAGGTGCACAATCACTATGGCGACCATGATACCCATGGTCGGGCGTCCTTCAAGATGTTGAGGTCTTCTCATGACGACCTCGCCACCACAATAGTGCTTGACCACGCTGCCCATTAACCATAAATTCACGGCCCGGCGTCCTTCTTGTAATGTTATAGCACCATGGGGCGCTACGAAGAATTGTGAAAGGACCCGACCATCGTGATTTGACTTACGGGGAATAACCTCAGTCTCGAATTGAATAATAACACCTGCTGAACCGGCAAGAATTCTCGGCGCAAAATGTTGTTATCATGCCATCTCTTTGTTTTCTCCTTGTACAATTTTGCATTCTCATAAGCAAACCACGGAGTTCATCCATTTCACTTAATTGTAACAATGAGCCTCTCCAAAGACCTTATGATCAAAATTCAGTTTTTTATCGCCCAATAGGCTCGATGCTCAAGTTCCAGGGGAAGATGACAAGCTTTCCCATAGACCAACCGGTAAGGTGACATCCCTAAAGGTGTTTTGAAAGCTATTCTGTAGGCCCACACTGCATCATCCAATCGCATGGACCAATCTTTCCGTCCCGAGTTCACCACCTTCTCTAGTATACCTTTTATTTCTCTATTGGAGAGTTCCGCTTGACCATTCGTTTGCGGATGATATTTTGTAGCAATCTTGTGGCGAATGTTATACTTAGCTAGGACAACACTCACGGCCTTGTTGACAAAATGTGTGCCTTCATCACTAATGATCGTGCGAGTGCTTGAATCGTGTGAATATGTTCTTTGCGAGAACTTGATTACAACCTTGGCGTCATTAGTGGAACTTGCCACGGCCTCCACCCATTTAGATCGTAATCGACCGCCACAAGGATGTAGAGATTACCAAATGAGGGTGGAAAAGGACCCATAAAATCGAGGCCCCATCGTCGAAGAGTTCGATTTCCAAAATAAAGTTCATTGGCATCTCATTCAGAGAAGATATATTTCCAACTCTTTGACATCGATCACATTTGTGCACAAAAGCATGGGCATCTTTAAACAAGGTCGGCCAAAATAACTTTGATTGAAGTACCTTAGCCGTCGTTCTTTGTCCCAAAATGACCACCATATGGGGTGGCGTGACATCCTTCTAAAATTGATTCAATTTCTTCATGCGGAACGCAGCGCCTCATCAACCCGTCAGCACAGTGCTTATATAAGAATGGTTCATCCCAAAAGTAATGTTTGACCTCGAAATAACCTTTTTTCTGATGTGATGAGAATTCAGGAGGCAACACTCCACTGACCAGGAAGTTAACAAAGTCCGCATACCAGGTGTGCCACTGTGGTGCATGCTCATCCATTGTTAATCCGGAAATGCATCCTAAATTTGGACATGAGTTTTGTCACCCTCGGCTGTCGGCAGTCGGGATAAATGATCAGCTACTTGATTCTCTGTTCCTTCATCTCGATTTCGGATCAAATTCTTGCAAGAGCAAGATCCACCGAATTAACCGTGGCTTGACATCTTTCTTGGCGACAAGATACCTGATGGCTGCGTGATCTGTATAAACAATCACTCTCGACCCTACGGTGGGCTCTAAACTTCTCACATGCGAATACTACGACAGCGAGCTCCTTCTCCGTTGTGGTGTAATTGATTTGAGCCTCTACCAATGTTTTGCTCGCATAATAGATGGAATGGAAAACCTTCCCCTTTCGTTGACCCAGTACGGCCCCCACAACAAAGTCACTCGTGTCACACATCACCTCAAAAGGCAACGACCAATCTGGACCAATAATAACTGGGGCTGTCACTAAGCTCTTTTCAAAACATCAAACGCCTTCAAACATTGAGTAAACTCAAAGTGGTTATTTTGCTCCAGCCAAGGCACATAGCGGCTTAGCAATTTTGAAAAATCCTTTATAAACCGCCTATAAAATCACGCATGTCCCAAGAAACTCCGCACGCCTTTTACGATGGTGGGTGGTGGAAGTTTGTCTATCACCGATCTTTGCTCTATCACTTCAATTCCTTCCTTGGATATGTGATGGCTATCACGATGCCTCTTACACCATGAAGTGGCATTTTCCCAATTCAAAACCAAGTCGTCGCCTCACAATGCTCGGGACCTTCCCAAATTACTCGGGCATATCCCAAAGTATCTCCAAATACGGAGAAATCATCCATGAAAATTTCCAGCGATTCTCCACCATATCCGAAAATATGGCCATCGTGCAATCTTTGGAGCGTTCTTTGGGGCATTACAAAGCCAAAGGCATTCTTCTAAATCGCGAAAGTGCCATAGGGACGGTGAAGGTGGTTTTGTGTTGATCGTCGGGTGCAATAGCAATTTGATGATAACGAAATAACCATCTAAAGCAGAAGAACTCGCTTACCGGCAAGTTTGTCGAGCATCGATCTATGAATGGCGGAGGAAATGATCTTTCTGGTTGCCTTGTTCGATTTTCTATAGTCAACACAAACACGCCATCCGGTTATCACCGAGTTGGAATCAATTCTTGTCGATCATTAGCAATCACAATAATCCCCTTTCTTAGAACACATTGCCTTTGGGCTTACCCAAAGCTATCAGAGATTGGATAAATGATTCCAGCATCCAGCCATTTAATAACTTCTTTCTTCAATACTTCTTTCATTGCTGGATTAAGACGATGCTGTTGCTCTATGGAAGTGTTGTGGCAGTCTTCCACAAATATCTTATGCATGCACAGAGAAGGGCTGATCCATTTGATATCGACAATTGACCATCCAATAGCTCTCTTGTATTTCCGCAACACCTGTAGCAAGGATTCTTCCTTGTCGTGCTCGAGAGCGGCTGAAATGATTACCGGAAGAGTTTTTCCCTCGCCCAAGTATGCATATTTCAGATGGTTAGGCAAGGTTTTCAGACTTAACGTTGGAGGTTCGTCGATTGAAGGTTTGGATACATGGACGATACGATCTGCAAGCCCCACGACTCCGGGAGTCGGTTGATACGTGGTGTAACAGTAAGTGCTTCGTCGAGAATGATGCTTAGGAAACTCCCTACCTTGCTCCAACTCCATGAGATCGACATATTCCTTATCACTATTCTCGGACTGAGAGGAGTGCTCTAGCATTTTATCCATGATGACTGCTCCGAACTTGGATTACCAAGCATTCTTCCACTTCGTCAGGATACTTCATAGCATTGAATACATTGAAAGTAACCTTCTGATCATTTACTCTCATTGTGAGTTCGCCTTTTTGGACATCAATCAAAGTCCTTCGATTGCAAGAAAAGGGCGTCCCAAAATAATAGGCACCTCGTGATACGCTTCATAATCGAAAATAATGAAATATCGGGAAAAATGAGCGAATCCACCTTTACTAGCACATCTTCAATTTTTCTTTACGGATGAGCCATAGATCGGTTGCCAATTGCAAGGTCCTTTGTTGTGGGTCTAGCTTTCCTATCCGAGCTTCACGAATATTGAGGCGGCATTAAATTTATACTTGCTCCCAAATCACATAGAGCACGACCAACATCGCGTCCTCTAATTGAGCATGGGATTGTAAAGCTCCTGGATCTTTCAACTTGGGTGGGATTTTATTTTTAACATGATGCTGCTTTGCTCTCTGTTAGTGCCACTTTTTGAACTCACCAGGGCGTCTCTTCTTGGTTAGGATGTCTTTCAAGAACTTCATATAATTTGGCATCTGTTCCAAAGCTTCACCAATGGAATATTAATGTGCAATTGCTTTAAGACATCTAGAAATCTCCGAAACTGAGTATCTTGTTGTTTCTTTTTCGGCCTTTCGGGGAAAGGAGGTTGTGGACGATATACCACATCGTCCGGTTGCTTCGGAAATGGATTTACTGCAGCAGGCTTCTCGACATTAAGAGGTTGCTTCGATGCTTTCATTGCTAACACTTTGTTGTCACTTTTTGACGACTCAGCCTTCTCTTCTTGTTCCAGCAATTCTGTTTCATGCATTTGCTTTCCACTTCTCAGAGTGACAGCCTTGACATGTTCTTTATCTTTCGTGGGTTTTCCGTGTCATTGGCGGTTACCAGTGGTGGATTCCTCATCTCGTTGGCTAATTGTCCAATTTGGACCTCCAAATTCCTTAGAAGTAGGCGCCCTTGTATTACTGCATCTGTCTTGGCCATATACTCCTTCATCAAAGTTTCAATAGATTTGGGTTGTGGAGTGGCTTGTTGCTGCTTCTGTTGGAAATTTTGCTGGTACGTATTTTTCTCAAAATTTCCCCCACCATTTATTTTGGACCCTTGGCCTCCCCACGAGAAATTAGGATGTTGTCGCCATCCAGGATTGTATGTTTGTGAATAAGGATTATTCCTCTGGCCATTCTGATTTCCCATGTAACACACTGAAGCTGGGTTTGATGGGCAACTATCAAAAGTATGCCCTTCCCTACAATAAGCATGACACTCGTTCACTTGCATTGTGGGTGCAACCAACTGGAACACTTGTCGGTTGAACAATTGGATTGACTACTTGCAAGCTCTTTAACATATTGCTCATGGGCGCTACTTGAGCGGTTAATGTCGTCGAGCATCAACCTCAAAACACCGACAGATTTCTTTCCCATTGGAGCACGAGAATTGGACCATTGGCAATTGTTATTGCAATCCTTTCCAAGATCTCATATGCCTCATTGTAGGATTTAGAGAATAGCCCCATTTGCGGAGACATCAAGCACCAAGCGTGTGAGCGCGTTTAACCCGTTATAGAAAGTCTCAAGTTGAATGCGATGCGGGATGCCATGGTGAGGACATTTCGTAGCATTTCCTTATAACGTTCCCATGCCTGCTTTGCTGACTCATCATCATTACATTGAAATGACATGATGTCATTCCGGAATCTTGCATTCTTTGTAGGTGGAAAATACTTCATCAAAATTTTCCCCTAGCTCGTTCCATGAGTGATAGAGTCGATGGAAGACTATTTAACCATGCTTTTGCGATCTCGTAGTGAAAGGAAATAGTGAAACACGACCTCGATGCTTGGCCGAAACCAGGTAACTTGAATGAATCAGCGACTTCCGAGAAAGACCGAAGATGAAGGTGTGGATCCTCGTGGCTTGACCCTTTGAGCGCCCCACCGTTTGAAGCATTTGAAACATGACCGGCTTCACTTCGAGCGATTGCTTGCACCTCGGGTCTTGTAATTCCCGGATTTAGCTCATTAAATCTGGGGTTAGCATAATCACGTATACCCCTCTCCCGATCATCAGCAATAACTATGGCATTTCCTCCATTATTTGCATCGCCTTCTAGTGCGGCCATTTTGGCGTGCGCTCTGCGAGCTTTTTGCTGACGCTTTCCTCTGCGAAAGGTGCGTTCAATCTCTGGATCTAACGGGTATAATACCTGCGCTTTTGCCTTGCGCATATACCACAATCCCAGAGCCTTGTTTCACGCAAAAGAGAATAAACAGAGTTAACCACTAATTAATAAGAAACACAAAGTTGTAATATCAACGCAATTTATAATTGGCGATCCCCGGCAACGGCGCCAAATTTTTTTTGTCTTGTATAATTAAAATACAATATGAGATACGCAAGTGCACGTAATCAACAAGTAATAAACGGAAGTATTCCGAGATCGAATCCACAGGGATCGCGATATAAGTCACGTTGACAACAACTTTGTTTAGTAGGAAAGCAATAAAGGGAAATTAAGCGGTGGTAACTCTTTAATATAAAACACAACTAGAAACCTATGCTAAGATGAACTACGGCAAGGCGGTATAATACCAAACACAACGACGAGAAAAAATGGTGATAGCAAGAAAGAAAGCAGACTTGACCTCTCGATTCCACCCATACCTTTGTACTAATAATCTTCTGACATTATTGTTGTCTCATCGCTATGACATGAACTTCTTGATTCTTAGTATTTTCCAAATCTAAGATTATATTACGTAAAACCACTCAATATATTCCTATATCGAGCTGCTCTTAGAATACCTTTACTAATCCATTCATATATGCCACGCATAAGGTAAACATATATTCCTATGCTATTCACACATAATATTTAAATCATGTTCTTACGTCCTCTCTTGTTTTCCACTCTACAAGAACTTCCCGAAATCATAGAGCTAAAATCTCACCCATGGTGATCAAGCACAAGCAAGATAAATAATTCCCAAGAGAAGCGATAGCAATTTAACAAGATATGCATAGAAGCAGTTCATTCCAAGAGCATGGGGTTCATCGAGAGATCAAGCCATACGAGTTTAGCTCATAGCGAGCTGTTCAAAAAAATTCAGAAAAAACTAATGCCATAACAAGCTAAAAGGAATCGAGAAAAAGAAAATAGAACTCGTCGCCGGAATCGCGTGCTCGTTCTTGGATCTTCGCATCTGCCGATGGCTTCCTCTCCAAGAGATCACTCCTTTGATTCCTCTCCAGAACAGAATGATTGTGTCTCCCATCTCCTGCCCCGAATAGATGATCTTCTCCAACTAATTCGTGTTTTTAATAACAGCCTCTGGTTTTTTTTAGGGGTGCAGACTGCGCACCTGCCAGCCCTTCAACCTCTGATTATTATTCCTTTTTCTATTGGCTCTGACAGATAACAAATCGTGCGTCCCCTTTATGCTGCCATGGCGGTGCCCGCGTGGTGTGGTCTGCAAATCTCCTCTCGATCTTGACGAAACCTTCCATATTTCATCGTTGGTCATCCACCAGCACGGGCTCGTCCACCAGTACAAGCTTATCTACTTCATTTACACCAGCACGAGCTCGTCTACGTTTATGAACTTGACTTCGCTCCAGAACTCGTCTTCTATTACGAGCTCGACTTTGCCTTACGAGCTCAACCTCGCTCACGTGTTCAACCTCGCTCACGAGTTCGGCCTCGCTCACGAGTTCGGGCTTCCTCGAGACTTTTCTCCGGCTTGACAATTAGTTCTCTTTTTCTCGACTTGAGACTTCGCTCCGACATCATCACTGTTCTTTCACTTTTTCTTTGAGCTTGACTTCGTCTTTCGAGCTCGACCTCGCTCAAGCATCATCTGTTCGTTCTCTTTTCACGAGCTTGGCTTGCCTCGAGTACTTCTCCCGCGTTATGCATCTTCGCTCTTCTTGCTACATGCCACAGAATGATTAAATAATGCTTAGAATGTACATAAAACCCCTTAAAAGCACTTGACTCAATCCTACATGCACACACACGAAAACATAACATAAACATACAAAACAACAACAAACATACGAACAGAACACATAACACTCAAGGCTATTATCATCAAAAAGGTCACATAATAACTCTTTTACAAGAGTTATCATGCACCTTTGCCCATTTTGCGTTCCTCCGTTACTAAATCCTCTTGCAATGAATCTAGAGTATAACTCTTTTCATAAAGGACTACTCCATAACGGAAGTTCTCAAAAGACTTGGGCAAAGTGTTTAGGATTATATCGATTCTGACTATGTCATCAATATATCCTCCAACTAACTCGAGCTCTCCGAAGAGATTTATCATTTGCTCTACATGGTCATGCACTGAATCGCCTTCCATCATTGAACTTGACATAATCAATTTTATTAAATTATGACTAGCGATTATGTCCGACTCCCCATATGATTTCATGAGATTTAGCCATATAGTGGCTGCATCATCCATCTCTTGATGCTGTAGTTGCAAGGACTCGCACATGGTGACCAAAAGATGGCATTTTGCCATTCTATTTGATTTGTCCCATTTCTCGTGCTCCTTGGGATCCCCATCGGTAGATGAATCGTCTAGGGGGGTTGGACGGGTGTAGTGAGTACAAATAAATTTTCTTCGGCAGTAAGAACAATCTCAATGTTTCGTTTTCACTCGATAAAACTTGGACCGTATAGAGTGTTTTGTGCGAGCATATTGATAATCGGTGTAAGAGACATATATGAAAAGTAATGTAAACACATAAGCATACGATCGCACATAATTCTTAACAATAATATTGTAACCTTTTGATAAAACAATATTAATTGAAACCTCCAATCGCCAGGAATTCCACATGCAAGCCACGCGCGTGTGGGCGTTTATATGAACCCTCAACCGGACTAAAATATACCTTTTAGTCGTTTAATTTCAATCCATGTCAACTTATCCTTATGACAAATGAAATTAATGATTGGACCTTACTAGACCACATCACTATCGCAAGAAGGGACTTCGAGGGAAGTTGTACTTGAGATGATGCCTAAACAATGACCACAATTTTGACAGCAGATAATGAATTCTTAGAATTGACATACTCACTCGGACCATACCGCTTCCAATTCAAAATCTTTTGTCATCTTATTTTAAATCTATCTCTAGCGAACTAATGAAAATCGCATATGCAAGCCACGTGTGTGGACGTTTACACATGAAACTCCCACTTCTCAATAGATTAAAATATTTTATTTAGAAATCTCATCTAACAAACTTATGATAAACAGTGCAAGCAAGCCACGCGTGTAGACGTTTACTCAGTGCATACCACTTTGTTTATAGATCAAAAGTGGAGGTCTTGACATTTTTAATTTAAAAAAAAATTAATATGTTGGGTTTCTTGCTTAGTCTTTTGTTTCAAAAGGTTTGTCCATGCAGATCACGTAATCCTAGCATGCTTTCTATAGAACTCAACATGTAAAACATGCTCGCAGAATTCTAAAACATGCTTCAAAACGCGATAAACCTAGCATGCTTTCTATACACATTCAATCACGAAAACAAATTATATGTTTATCTATGTAATTAAACATACATAGCATGCTTCTATATAATTTAAACATCCACGACATGCTTTGAACGATAAAAATAAAATAAATTCGTTCATCACAGCCCATTCGTGGATCCTGTACTTCCCTGCCTAATTTATTACATAAATTTGCAAAGTACAGATCTTCAAAAATATCGAAACGGGCCTCGCGTGCACGGGCATAGAAACGGACTCGTCAAAAGCTGGATTTGGGCGAAAAATCAGCAATTTGGAACAATGGGCGGGTGGGTCGGTCGAAATCTGGAACTAGGTCGAAAATTGGACTGGGCGAAAATCCGGTGCAGGTCAAGCGGGCGGGTCGGCCCAAGATGGGGGCTGGGTCGGGTGTTGGATTGTATCTTGGCAGTTTTGGTTGAGCTTGTATACAATGTTTCTGTTACCACTATTACAATCTCCTATCTGAATTGATTACTTGATTGCATATATACGTGTCCCTTATCTCGTATATAAGTTAGATCATACGATGTGTAGAAGATCACGGAGTCGTATGATTGGTCGAAGCTTAATGAGATATAAAAGAATCACGGTGAGACAACTTGAGGACGAGTTGTCGGTATAGGCTGCGGTATAGATAAGTGACTTGACTTGGTTGCTTGTCTGTCTTTGATGCGTCTACGGCGTATTGATGGATCACGGTGAGATGAGTTCTTCTCGTCCGTCGTGAAGAACCTAGATCTCGGTGAGTTACGATGATCTAAACCTCGATAAGGTATTAGGTGAGTATGAGTTGTTGACCATCACTTTGACTTGTTATGGGTGAGGTTATATGTTCTAACCCATATTCTCCGCATCTTGGGTGGTGGCGGTGCTTGTATGTCATGCTAGTTATCTCGTATCAGTCACCGTATCCGTTTAGGATGATGGCGTCCCTAAGGAGCTCAAAGGTTTATTGTACTAAACCTGCGAGGTTGAGTTAGCTCAAGTACAATAATAAAGTTGAGTAATACTACTTAGGAATTAAAGATATTAATTATTTTAAGCGGTCAAAATGCTCTTAATAATTAATGGACGTGCGATATCTTAAATACGGGGATTCGTAATGTCTAAGTGCAAGCCGACTCACCTTCGTAATAAAGGGTAAGTCGACAATTATTCTCTAGTGGCATGAATGAATGTTTTAAATTAATTTATGTTACGGTTTGAACATAAGATAATTAATTTATTTGAGGCCCATCTTTATTCCTTGCATTTGATCAACGGGTGGCCCATCCGGGCCCGTAGCTCTTGAAGAAAATCGGCCCCATGCTCTAATGATAATGATTTTATTCTCTTTATCCTATAAGGATATTATTATATATATGGGATATGCATGGATCCTTTCCTTATGGCATTATGGTAATGCATTATAAATATAAGGTAAGAGATAAAATCAAGGTTAATCTTCAATTAACCTAGCATTATTTTCGTGAGCCTCCATAGTACACTTGGGAGAGATTTTCAAAATCTTAGGGTTTGAGGTGATTTTACGTAGTATTCTCCATAGCTTATCCTCGCTCGATATTGGAGATTGGGCAACCGGGATCGATCTAGAAGATCAAAGCACGAGTCTCGATCCGTTCATTCCCGAGCATTCAAAGGTAAACACGAGAAAACCCTACGTGTTGCAATTAATTATATAAGTGCATCTAGGAATATAATCAATGTATGGTGAATTAAACATCTAAGATAGATCCTCGGAGAGGGCTAAACCTAGTTTTCCTACATCGTGCGTCTGGGGCATAGCCCACACAGCACGCCCCGATAACCATCCGCCGCCCACGCCCTCCTCGTCGCATGCCGTCCCTCCGGCCGAGAGCTGCCGGGCGTCTCGCCTGACTGGTAAGATCTTTGCGCCAAGTCGTCGAGAAGCATCGCACAGCTTGGCCGAGAAGCCCTGCGCGCCCAACCGCCCGTCTCGCCGAGAGCTATCGAGAAGCATCGGGCGAGCTGCCGAGCATGCACGCGGGTCTGCGTGCGCGAATCGACCCATCGCACACGTCCGCCCAGCCTCGGCCGAGCTTCCACAAGCTGCCGAGTCTACCGAGAAAACCCACCCTGCTACCGAGAGCTGCTTCACGTGACGGGCACCCGCGCGCTGAGTTCGCGCGCCATCTCAAGACCCGCCGAAGGATCCTGCACGCCCGCATGGCCGAAGCTACCGAGACTTGCCATCCTGTTTTCGTGCTGCACGCCGAGACCCACACGCGAGCAGCCGATGGATCCGCGCGCTAGGGCTGCGCCTCGTCGTGCCTCGCCATGCGCTGGTTTTCGGCGTGGCTTCCGTCGTCTTGTTCTTCGTCTTCGTTTTTTTTTTACAGATTAGATTTATAAAAAAAATCCTAATCTAACCACGTTTACGGTGGTGGCGAAATCCAACAAAAAAATGAGCCACGATGAGCAGCGGATCCATAATTAATTAATTGTGCGTAATAATCAAACGTGAATTAATCCAGCGAGCGAATCACGATCGGGCTCGATACCAGTGTAGGAAAATCTGATTTTAACCCTCTCCCGAGGATCTATCTTGGATGTTTAATTCACCATTCATTGGTTATTTACCTAGCATGCATCTACATAATTAATTGCAACACATAAGTGTTTTCTTGTGTTAATGCGAATTTGTCGGACAATGAATTGGATCAAGACTCGTGCTTTGATCTTCTGGACTGTATCCCATTTGCTAAATCTCCCATGCCGAGTGAGAGCAATCTATGGAGAGTACTGTAAAAATTCGCCTTCTTCCTCATACTTAGAATTTTCGAAAATCACAATAGCATTAGGATTCCCTGATTTTCTCTGACCTTATATATATAATGCAACCCTAGATCCTATTAGGATATGATATCTCGCATATCTAATAAATATAATAATATCTTTTCGGATAGAGAGGATCGAGCGAGAATCGATGGGACTCACATGAGGGGACGATTTTAAGCGATTCTGAGCTCATGATGGGCGATCCGAGGATCAAATGCAAGGAATAAAGATGGGCCTCAAATAAATTAATTATCTTATGTTCATTCGAACATAAATTAATTTATAAACATTCATTCATGCCATTAGAGAATAAATCTTGACTTACCCTTTATTACCGGGTGGTCGAGACTTGCACTTAGACATTCTGAATCCCGTGTTTAAGATATCGCGTCCATTAATTATTTATAGCGTTACATTGCTTAAAATAATTAATCTCTTTAATTCTTTAAGTAGTACCACTAAACCTTATTATTGTGCCGAGATAACTCAACTGCTGCGGTTTGGTACAATACACCTTTGAGCTCCTTAAGGGGCGTCATCATCATAAGCGGATACGGTGACTCGTCTGGTAACTAGCATAACATCTGAAACACCGCCACCACCCAGATGCGGAGAATATTGGGTTATCTCATGTAACCCTTTCCGCGACAAGTCGTAGTGATGGTCGACAACTCACACTCACCTAATACCTTATCGAGGTTTAGATCGGCGTGAAGTCACCGAGATCTGGGTTCTTCACGACGGTCGGATAGAAGAAGTCATCTCACGTGTTCCATCAATATGTCGAGGCGTGCCGGTATGGAAAAGCAACCAAGTCAAGTCACTCTTATCTATACATGCTATCTACCCGACAACTCATCCTAAAGTTGTCTCGACTATGATCCTTTTATATCTCATTAAACGATCAATCATATGAACTTACGTGATCTTCTACACCGTATGATCTAACTTATATATAAGATAAATGGACATACATATGCAATCAAGTAAACAATTCAGATAGGAGATTGTAATATTGATAATAGGAATCATTGTATACAAGTTCAACCAAAACTGCTTCCAGTATACAAATCTAACATATCTTGCATCTAGGATCAAATGCTACTGCAATAGTTAATATCAAATTGCATTCATCCCAATACTTATAGAATTTTCTCTTCATCGGAGTACACATTTTTTTAAGACACTCATTCTCACTTTTTCCCTATTCAATCAACTTTAAATGAATATCACAAACACAAAGAAAGAACACATTCAAAGTTGGATACTTACTACCACTGAAAAGATGAGTAACTTCGTAGAAAGTCCTCAAACACTCAACAACAACTACAGGAACATCCAATTCTTTTGCAAAAGGATTGTAAACATATCACTTATCAATCTGTTCTAGCCTTAAAAATGCATCCCTCAAAGGTAATGTTGTCTCAAGTAACTCAAAAGTTGAGTTCCATCTCGTTGGTACATCATTAGCCACTGCTCTTTTGTCTTGAATTTTGCATTGTTGTTTAGCCCTTTCAAACTTTTGCATTGCAGCGATGTTCTTTCCAAGTATCTCACAGTTTTGCGAATATCATCGAGTAAAATTATAATTTTCTCAAGCCCATCTTGAACAATCAAGTTTAAAATATATGCACTACAATGCACATGTAACAAATCTCTATAAAAATTAAGCAGTGAACGAGAAGCAAACCAACTCTTACGCTTAATAATCATAAATGAATTAGCACTAGCCTTATCAAGAACAACTGAACTCACCTTCTTATCTAAATTCCACTCAAGAGTCCTATCTTTCATGAAGTTAAAGAGCTTATCTCCATCACGTGGATACTCAAGCAACTTAAATGCAAGGATCTTTTTGGGTAATTTCCAATAATAATTTATGAAATGTGCGATCATACAACAATAAGCTTTATTAGAATGCTTTGAAGTCCAAATATCGATCAATCGAAGACACTTTACAATTGAGATTATCCAACAAATTGTAGACTTTCAATTTTCTTCCTCAAAGATGCCAATCACATCGATCCTAATGGTATTCCTAGAGGTAACTTAAAATCGATTGAAACCATGCAAAAATACTTCAAAATAATCGAATGGGTAATTATGTTTAATGCACGCCGCCCAAATCCCTTCTACTTTTCATTGGTTCAAACTTATATTCACTTCTAGGACTTCTAAAGCAAATTATCAAAGAATCATCAAGAGTGAATTTCGGACAAGGACCTCTACGATGATTTCCTAATCTAGAAGTCCATGACATATTACTCGATTCAATTTTTCTTACAATGATTGCAATTTGCATCTTTGAAAATTTCTTTGCTGATTTCAATTTTGGTAAAATGATCCCAAACCTGTGAATATTTTCTTTCTGTTCCACTAGACTTCTTCGATGTCATTATAGTTGGAACTTTTTGATTCACGGCACCAGGTTCAGGTTCTACTATAGCTTCTGCAGCTCGAGAACCTTCATTGCTTTGAGAAGTCATGACAATCTGGAAAAATAGCAAGAAATAAAAAAAATTGATTATGGAAAAATATAACAGTTTTTAAATATATATTTTACAAATATACCATAAAAATTTGTTGTAATATTGAAAAAGAGCATAATAAAACAAACATTTATATTGTATAAAAATAACAGAAGTTGAGATAGGGATGAGGATGGGTGGCTAACGAATCTGAGCATAGAACATTATGCTATAGTTATGCGCACCATGTTACTTAGATAAATGAGTCCCATAAATCAAAGCTAATAAGTCCAAGCAATTGGCGCAAGGCATAATATCAATACACGAGTTAAGCATTGCTTTACATTCCATGTATAGTATTGTAAATAAATACATACCGTGCTCTGCATCACAACATTCCTGTTAGAGTATTTTGTTGTTGAAACATACCAAATTCAAGATCTACTTCCATGGATATGCAACTTCCTTGGTTGAGTATCCCAATTATATTCGAAACTTGAATAATTCACCTTCAAATAGTATGCTCACAACACTACTAGAAAAAACAAAATATGCTTAGTCTATGTGCGTTTTGAACCGTAGAGAAAAGTGGTGTAGAGAAAGTTAGGCGCGCATACACTACGCTTTTTATGCGTAGTCAATATCGACTATAGACTACACTTTTCGCACATACACTAAGCTTTTTAAGCGTAGTCTATACCGACTATAGACTACAATTAATTTTGCACACACACTACGCTTTTTAAGCGTAGTCTATATCGACTATAGACTACACTGAATTTCACATACACTACGCGTTTTATGCGTAGTCTATATCGACTATAGACTACACTTATTTTCGCATACACTACGCGTTTTATGTGTAGTCTAAATGTATTTACTACGGTTTTTGACTGTATTTACTACGGGTTTTAACTGTATTTACTACGGTTTTAATGCCAAATTTACTACTGTTTTTATGCCAAATTTTATATTTTATATACAACACTTTTTCTATTACAACCGTAGTCGTTATGCTAAATTGACTACGGTTGACTTTTCAAACTGTAGTCAATATATCTTTTGTACTATGGTTTTTCAATTTCAACCGTAGTTAATTTTTTTATTTAAAACCTGTACAATTTATAACGTGCAATCTAATAGCAAATGAGATTAAAATATATTTGCTTTCATTACGTTCAAAATCACTATATAAAAATATACAATCTGTTTTCATTACTGCTACAAAATCACTTTACAAAAATATTGGCCACATCACATAACAAAACAATAAGAACGTATCCCCTATATCACAGTAAAAAAAATAATCCAAAAGATCAATAGCTTACAACTAAAAACATCACAATCTATATGTGAAGAAGCATGAGATTGGCCCATTCAACAGAACTTCATCAATGTCCTCTCGAGAGTAAGTTCGGTTTTGAAACTATTAACAATTCAAAAATAGAATATTAGCATTCTTATATGAAAAAATGATTATATTAAAGATTTTTACCCAATAAGAACATAAATGAAATTTGCTCGATCTCGACATTGTTTGCCACTCTGCCCTCTCGTTGACACCTCGCTTGAGATATCGCATTAATTAGTTTTAGCTGTATGTGGATGGATAAAAGGACATAAATCTTACCAAAACTATACACAACCAATTTAGAAGCAGAGGACAAAAACTCAGAGAGAATAACAAGCAGGAAGGAGAACTATAAGTTGATAAAGCCCAAGTTATGAAACAAAATTTTTGTCCAGTCAGGCAAAGAAACACGGCAAAAGTTCAAAAGAGCAGTTTCTTTTGAACTCATGGTGCTCATTATCCCAAGTCCCAACTATAAGGAACAGATTATGTACATCTTCTACTACTATGTCATATGGACCTCCACAGTTTATACGATTTTAATAACTAACAAGGAAATAATAATTTTGTTCTTACAATACTCTTAGACAAGATAACTAGCTAGCTAGTGTCAGAACATTAATAATCCAAAGCTCCTTTGTCTTTGACACTGTCAGAATGTGGAGTAGTGCAATTTAATTTAGTTTGTTATGTATTTGATTGAGATTTCTCAACCCTTTATAACTCTTCACCAAAATAAACACATCTCCAAAACTTTAAGATGTGACATATTATGCATTCTGTGTCTATTAAGGCTACAGGGATTGGTCTCAAAGAAGATCCTCAAGGATACAAATTAATGCATGTTTGAATCAAAGTGCCATAAGAGAAACTGTAACTTGGAATTGATTTATATACTCCAATTTTTTCTCATGTTTTGCAAACTTACCTAGTACCAGCATAATGTCGTGAACGTCTAGCCATTAGAGTCAGCTGGAGATCCCTCCCTGATATAGAAAGTGTAGCCTGGGTTGGGTTCATCAAGATCATGCAATCACAATCAGATTCTAAAAATACTTGGAAAAGTAAGCAATGGCAAGATACAACATAATTAATAAGCACAACCATTGTGACTAAATGGAGGTGAAACAACATTGCCAAATTAAATATAAGATTGATTAAATCTGGAAGTATATATATTTTTAGCCAAAGCATTGACTCATGAAGATTATGTAACCTCACCTGCTTAAAAAAGCCATAGACCAAGGCAACAGTCCAATTATGTCTATTAGTGAAACGAACTAGCAAGAAAAGTAGACAAATAGACCAAATACATGTGCACTTGCAAATATCATAAGTAATAAACTTATAGACATTATTCCCTTCATTGACTAGATTTAGTATATCGCTCCAGTACCCGGCGGTGCTAAAGGCGACCTATAAAGATGGAGAAAGAAGATAAAAATTAAGCATAAGCATGAAGAGTATAGTTGATTGGGACAATTCCTTGTAACCAATCAGCGATGAGAAAAAGAAGAATCATACTTAAAAGAGGGAATACATTAAGTAGAAACAACCTTTTCAAAGTCAACATCTGCAGCAAGGTTTTCCCCAGCACTATGAACACCAAAGATTTGCACTCGTTGCTTTGCATCAGGTAGTCCGATATATACACGACGGTCAATACATCCAGCGCGAACAAATTCTAAATCCAGTTCATCTAGCCTATGTGCTGCTGCACCTTGTGCTTTGCTCTGTGAGATAGAAATTTGACTAAACAAGGGGCTGTGAAGGATAAATAATGACACAAAATTAGCAAAATGCAACTCAGTTGTCACCTTAAGAGAACTCTTAACTATAAGTTATAACAAGCAGTTGAATAGAAAACAAACTTTAGGGATGTACGAGCACCAACTAATTGAACAATTCAACACTAAATACAAAATAGAGCAATTCAACACTAAATATTTCCCTGATTCATAAACCAGAAATAAACTACAGAAATACTTTATTGTTTATGGTTATCCAACATTCCACTAGATTGAAAAAATCCCATATTTGTTATGGATGCCTTAAAGCATACAAAAAGCTAAGCCAAAAAATTCAGATATCCAACCAATGACAGTGTTAACTCATTTGACAAGAGCTATGACCTCCCCCAACCCACAAGAGAAACAGAATGATTTGTTGAATTGATAACCAAAAACAAAAAAGACATGCCCTTCACAGAACTTCAACACCTGACTCATGGCTACATTAAGAAGATATATACTTAGTTGGAAAGTTATTCGAATTTTTTGTCTTTTTAACTCATTGGAATATTTAGTTTTTCGGAATATTTTGACTATTTTAATATGAGTGGTTGTCTTAGCAACAAAATACATGTGACGATTAAGCTAGCATAAAGAGCATATTGAACTGAATTTACAGTAGGCAATGGAAAATCAACTAAATTTGCAATCTATTCACTCTCAATATTACAACCTAGGTAAATTAAAGACACCAAAAACAGAGCACAATAATGCACATCAAGTATGCCAATCTGACTAGTTTACAGCTCTAAAACAACCAAGTCAATCCATCAATAATCAGAAATCATTAAACAATACATATATTAAAGATTCCAACATAAGCCAACAAAATGGGGAAAAGAGATGCGTAAGATTAGCACGCCTAAACGAACTGCAAAACCAATTGTATTTATTGAAAGAAAGATAATAATGGGTAAGATTAGCACAATTACTTGCAAGCCCAGATCGAATGCGGTGGATAAGGGTTGATACGTCGTCATAGATGGCGTTCCCGGCACGGAGAACTTCACGCCCACCAGAATCGTGCGCTTGACGGGAGCCTTGGCGCTTTGCTTAATTAGAGTCGATTTTAGTCAAAGCAACACCAATGCCAATACAAACCACCACAACTCCCAACGCCAACACAACCTTCATCCGAATCCTCATCCTCCCCTTCTTCACATCAACTATATAAGACCTAGCATCACTACCGCTCTTAATAGTCCTCAACGGATAATTCACTTGCAAATCAAGCATGTAACTAACCATCCCGATCAACAATATGTCGATGAAGCCAAACCCCACCAGCCAAACATGATTGAAAGCAGTTTAGTTGCTAAACTATTAGGAGCAATATCACCATACCCAATTATACGCATAGTCACAATGCGAATCTGAGCATCAACAACGGGATGTGTCTCAAAATCAAAACCCTCGTTGTTTTGTGATGTGGGCTTGGAGAATTCGGGGTTAGGGGCTAAAGCTTGGAGAAAATGCAGGGCGGTGGATAAAGATGAAGATCTGATTATCACCGCAAGTATGCAAGACAGTTAATCTCTTACCTCGTGCGGTGCGGCGGCGCTATGAAGGCTAGAAGGCGATGGAGCTAGAGGCATGCGGTGCAGCGGCGGCGATGAAGATATCGGGCGTGCGGTGCGGCGGCGCTGTGAAGGAAGGCGATGGGCTGGGCGTGTAGGTGCGATGATCACTATTTTCCAACACGAAAACGTGCAGTAGATAGGTAAGTCGAGTATCGTATCCATAGGGATTGTGTACAAAATACGACTAACTCGATAATCCTTCATCATTATCCAGTGATGATTTGGTTTTGGAAAGGTTTGGGACTTCAAATATTAAATTCAAAGCGAGAACAAATAAAACAAATAAAGATGACAATAAAAACTCAAAGAGATAATTTGACTAAAAGACTAACCCTAGGGATGCATTAATCCTACCCACAGCGTATGTTGATCCTGCTTCCTATTAACCAATTTTAATCCAGCCAAGATGAAAGATCACATATGTCACCAACAATTTCAGTTACGACAATTGTGGTAGTAGATTACTAATTTCCCTATTCTTATTCGTCTCAAGGTGAAGATTAGCAACTCCAAAAAGATCACAAAGAATATGTTTCCTACGAATGTTCCTATCTCAGCTACGACTCAAGGTTTATCCGTATTGTGCATTCAAGATCGATTGACAATTAAAACTGTTAAGAAATTAACTGGCAACTAGATATGCATCAAGATTGATCATAAATTAACACATAATATTTAGCACCAAGAATCACAAATCAATGATTGGAAGGTAAATAGCAAATAGCGAGAATCCTGAATACTTAGGATAGAATCATACAAACCACAGGATTAGAACAAGAAATTTAGCTAGACATAGAAATTGAAATAATATCTGAAGAATCATAAAAATAAGAACCTAATAGATTAAACATGTGATGTAGTGTCGGAAGAAAAATGATTGGGTTGAATCCAAATCCGAGTAGAAAAACAAGAAAATCTGAATTCCTTCGGATGAAATCGTTCCAAAGCGATTACAAAGCGTAGAACTAATGTAGAACAATAAAAAACTAAAGCCTAGATGGATGGAAATCAAAGCTAAAGCAAGAAAATATGAAAATAAGCTGAGTTCTAAGCCAAAAATCTGGAAAAACGTGGAGAGAGGCGCATGCATAGGCCTAGGGGTATATATTGGTAATGGGCCGAAAACCCTAATTCGCATCAGGCCGCACGCCTAGCGGTCGCTAGCTCGGTCGCTAGCTGTGAGTCAACGTGTTTCTTCGATGAGCTCGCGGCCGTCTTCACGATCGCGTGGTTTGCCTAGCGGCCGAGCTAACGGTTTCTAGCTCGGTCGTGAGTTTTTGGGCAGTAGCTTTTTCGGAGTCTCTCGCGGGTAGGCTCGCGACCGTTAGCTTTTACCTAGCGGCCGGCCTAGCGGTCACTAGGTCGGTCGCTAGTTTTCCTCCAGAACGTTTTTGCCCGGGCTAGTGACCGCTAGGGTGGCCGTTAGCCCCTGTTCTTTTCCGTCTTTAGTGTGTGCTTCGCTTCGTGTTTCGATTATCATCTTAAATGCCTGCAAAACACCAAAGAGGAACCCAAGAGCAGTATCTTCCAAAAATAGCTAAAAGCAGTAATTCAACTATATAAACGCACTTAAACTGGTCTAAAATTATCTAAATAAAGCATGAATAAACAAGTAAAAAGCGCGTTTATCAAACCCCCAAACATGAAACATTGTTTGTCCTCAAACAACAACAAAAGACACAACGAAATATCAACGAGCGTCAGCAAAGGTGGTAGCAATAACCGGCCTCAGAAATATTTCAAAGATCGAAAACAACAGCACACATGACGACATTAGTTAACTCGATAATGTACAATAATTGATAGCAAAAATCTTATTCAATTCAACCCTCACAAAGGCATGTGTATGATATAGTGTACACTCAAACTTAGAAGAAAATTCAGGATGTGTATACACTCAAAGATCAATGCCATGCAAAACATCTTACCATAAGCTTGCAATTTCTCTAATATCTTCACCACATCAAATGCGTTCAAATTAGGATCAAAAAGGTCTTTTCATAGGTTGTAATGTAGGCACATTGGTTAAAGTAGGGTGATATATGGCTAAGTGACTCAAATTCGACTCCGAGTACCCCCACTTATACTTTTCAAAACATATGGACTTTGTCCATTTCCCTTTTTGTTTCCAACTAGCTAAATCAACATTCATTGAACATGAAATACCTATTTTTTTCTTTATTTTTATGAATATCCCTTTATGCTCACATTAGTCATATTATCTTTTTCTTTATAATAGAACTTATAGGTCCCATTCTTTTCCACAGATGTACCATTCTTTTTCAGAGAGGTACCTCTCTATCTTTTAACCCGACGTAATACATCAATTTAAATTTACCCCCCTTGATTCCCATATCCATCCTCACCTCCTATCATCCGGTTAACTAAAGAATAAAGTCTAATAAAGGCTCAAAAGAAGGTGACAAATGGTATATATCATTGGGTTAGTGTATGGGTAAATTCATGGTTCACAAAGATGGCTTTTTATCCTTTCCATATTCGAAACACATATTACAGCATCGACACAGAAAACACGGCAAGTTCTAGAAGATGATTACACACATGATACCACACATTTGAAAGAAACTGTAACACGATGTTTATACAATGAAGCTCAAGTCTCACGGGTTAAGCAAATGGTGAAAAACAACAAGCTAAGCAATCTCAAGTCATGCATGCGTCGTTTTCTAACACATCATGTGTATAATCGACAATTTTTTTCAGAAAATTTCTATCATCATTGGCCACATAGGATAACACTTTTCACTTAAGCTCGTTGATCAACAGACACGACAAGAAAAATAAAAGACACAAAAGCCCCAAAACATAAAAACTTTACAAGACAAAACAAAAACATAAAAATGACTCACAACCAACCAAACTCGTCTACTCCCCCCTAAACTTATTGTGAAAAGAGTGAAATGGAGGCAATAAGGTTTGCAGAAAAGATGTGGTTGGTAGAGAGACCTTACCTCATCTGCCGCTACTCCAGCGACGGGTAGAATCCTCGCCACTGATCCCACCGCTGCATCATCTCCATCATCTGACGCTGGTGTTCTAGATGCGCCTGGTGTTGGGTGAGGAGGGCCTGCTGCTGGGCCATCATGGAGGTCATACTCTCGTCTATATGGTCGAGATGACCATCTATCCGATCAAGGCGCTCGTAGATCTCGGGATCACCTTGGATGGGTGGTGAGTGTAACGCACCACCTGTCTCGGGCGTGTCCTCCTGTTCCGCTTCCTCTTCCTCCTGCTCTTCTTCGACCTCTCCTTGCGTATTTAAGCGCTTAGCCCATCTATAGTGCACGTGTGCACTCATGTTCCAGTTGGCGTCGGGCTGCCCAATGTCGCTTAATCTTGTGAGATCTGTGTGGGGCAGCCGAAAGATGGACTGGCCGTTCTTGTCGTAGAGTAGCCAGAGGTAGCGCCGTGAGTCTCGCTTCAGGAACGTCTGGACATAAAGATATGACTTATCCAGGAAGATTTCCTGTGAGACTGGATCCTCACGAATTGCTACCCCGAAAAAGTCGGCAATAGGGGTAACGAATCCCCCTATGCAGATCCTCGCATTCCCTGAAACTTCTGATTGCATCTAGAAATACTGGACGAGGAACATGCCGACGTGCATGTTCTGTCTGGTCGCAGCACCAATCATGATGCTCATGTCTTGGGAGAGCACTGTGCCGGCGTTGGTGCGGGCATGTATCGTGAAGGTGAGGAGGCGGTGGAAGTAGCGGATCACGGGATTCCGTATCGATCTTGCCTTTGCCCTCGTGGCATCATAGTACGGGGTCTGCTCCACAGCTGTATCGATGAACAACGGCCACATCTCATGGGCCGAGTTCTCTAAATCTCCGATGTATTTGCCATCGGGGGTGCCATCAATGATAGCGTTTAATTTGTCAACTGAGAGCTGTCGGGGCTCGTTGCCCAATTGGAAGGTGATGTAGTCTGGCGACCCTTGCGTCTTGTGGACATAGACGGTCGATAGAAACTACAGCGTAAGGATCCGGTACGTCAAATAATTTGCCGTGGTGATAGAATAAAGTCTGGATCGCTCGCTAGCCACGTGACATCGTTGGCTATCCCTATCTCCTGACACGTGTTAATGCACATAACCGAGTGCGGTCTTGGTGCACCAACCGTCTCCATCGGTCCCTTGCAGCTGGGCTCGGTAAATGCACCCCATAATTCTGAGGGTGGAAATCATCTATCGTTTCCTCTTGCGAGGAAGAAGCGGGCTCTTTTCCTTTGCGCTTGCTACCGGATGTACGCGGCGGCATATTGTACCTAAAAAAATATTGCATTGTTAGCTCATGTATATCACATAAATGTTAACAAACGGTAACCCATTCAACATATAGCTCCCCTAAACTTAGAATTATCAAAAAAATTCCCCCGTGGTAACATATGGTCTTACAAAGCATAACAAGGGAAAGAAACGCACACATAGTTGCAAAACACGTGAAAATGCAACTTCAGAGTGGCCTCGCGGCCACCCTAGCGATCGCTAGGGTGGTCGCTAGGCACTATCCCGCACCCACGTTGGACCTCGCGGCCAGGCTAGCGGCCGCTAGCCTAGTCGTTAGTCACGACGAATAGCTAGGGATTCGATATTTTTACCCCCCAAATCAACAATGTAGGTGAATTCATCCAATAATAAACTTCAATGAACATATATACGCCTAACAATGTAAGAAGTATGCTCAAAAACCATGTAAATCTAGCAATATAGGCTCTAGTTCATCAATTCTTCAATATTCCACAACAAGAAGAAATAATCGGTAAAACTCTTCTAATTCATGCTTACAAGCTAAGATCCAAGAAGAATTTAACAAATGAAGCATACCTTGAGTGAAATTGAGTTGGAAAGCACAAGAAAATGAAGAAGAAGGTCTTGAGAGCTTGCAGAGTGCGTGTGTTGCTGATTTTTGTGTGTGTGAGTGTAAAAATGAGGGGGAGGGGTATAAAATGCAGCCAAACATGCGGGTTTTCATCTGGATATTGAGTCGGGTTGGGCCTCGCGGCCGAGCTAGCGATCGCTAGCTCGGTCGCGAGCTATGCTGGAGACGTTCTGGACGATTTCTCGCGGCCACCCTCGCGATCGTTAGGGTGGTCGCGAGTCTTGACAGATGTGTCCTGCCCACTTTCTAGCAGCCGGGCTAGCGGTCGCTAGCCGTGCCCTTTTTTTTATGTTTTCATAAAAAGCAATTATATTTTGGGACACAAAAAACGACCAACAAGACACGACAAAACAAAAACAAAGCAAAATAAAACAAAGCACGCGACGAAACGTAAAGCGGTAAATATATTGGGTTACCTCCCAACGATGCGATTTTTAGGTCGCTAGCTCGGCGTTACCTCTCATCATGGTTCATTAAGCTTGGTCACCTTGACTTCGCGGTTGAAGTGTGACTTGAAGTAGGATTTGAGTTACTGTCCATTCACTTTGAAGATGTTGCCACTGAGTCTAGCAATTCATAGCTCCCATTGGCATGTGCTCGGTGAGCGATAAATGGCCCCGACCATCTTGATTTCGACTTTCCACGGAAAAGAAGAGTCGGGCATTGTAGAGCAAGACTTCATTTCCCGGTGAAGATCCTTTGCGACGAATAGTGAGATCGTGGAATTTCCTTGCTCTTTCCTTGTAGATCCGAGAGTTCTCGAAAGCTTCATTCCTCCACTCGTCGAGCTCTAACAGTTGTTCGCCTCTCATTAACCCGGCCTCAAGTCTATGTTGATTCTTCTTTTGGCCCAATAGGCTTTATGTTCCAACTCAACCGACAAATGGCGAGATTTTCCAAATACCAATTGATATGGAGATAGACCTATAAGCATTTTGTAGGCAGTCCGGTAGGCCCAAAGAGTATCATCCAATTGTTTGGCCCAATCCTTCCTATGGACAACCGATTTCTCAAGTATTCTCTTAATTTCTCGGTTTGCAAGCTCGGCTTGCCCATTCGCCTGCGGATGATATGGAGAGGTGACTCTGTGCTTCACGCCATACTTAGTTAGGATATTGACTAGCCACTTGTTGTTGAAATGCAACCTCCATCGCTGATCAAGGCCTTAGGTACACCAAAGCGAGTTAGAATGTTTTTATGTAGAAATTTGATAACTACCTTGGAGTCGCTAGTGGCTGTGGGAATCGCCTCCACCCATCGTGATACATACTCCACAGCAAGCAAGATGTATGTGAAACCAAAAGACATGGGAAACGGACCCATAAAGTCAATTCCCACACATCAAATAATTCCACTTCCATGATGCTCTTCTCGGCATCTCATCTTTTTAGTGACGTTCCCATCCTTTGTGGTGTCACATCTCTTCACAAACGCTATAATCCTTGAATATAGAAGGCCAAGAGAAACCACTCAAACGGACCTTTGTTTGTAGTCTTGGCGGCACAAAATGTCCTTCATTCAAAGAATCGTGACACTCATGGATTATGTTCTCCCATTCCCTTGGGAACACAATGACATATCGAGCCGTCGGCACGTTGGCGATAAAGATGGGGATCATCGATAATAGAACTTAACGTCGTGGAGAAACTTCTTTTCGATGATGGTACGCATCGGAGGCATTACTCCAATCACCAAGTAGTTCACAAAATCTGCGTACCATGGCGTATGATCAATGATGCTCAAAATGTGCTCGTCTGGGAAGTTCTCCTTGATCCCAATTATGTTGTCTTCTCCTTCGACTGACTTCTCCAATCTCGAAAAGTGGTCTGCATCCACATTCTCGCACCATTTTCTATCCTTGATTTCCATGTCGAACTCCTGAAGAAGGAGAATCCACCTCACCAATCTCGGCTTCGAGTCTTTCTTGTTGAACAGATAGTGAATGGCGGCATGGTCGGTGTGGATAATAGTGTGGGTTCCCACCAAATAAGGTCTAAACTTATCGAAAGCATAGACCACTGCAAGTAATTCTTTCTCCGTGGTGGTGTAGTTCATCTGAGCCGAGTCGAGCATCTTACTCGCATAATATATGACTCTAAATAGCTTATCTCGTTTTTATCCCAACGTGGCTCCCACTGCCCAATCACTAGCATCGTACATAAGCTCGAATGGTTGGCTCCAATCAGGTGAGTCCAAAACTGGAGTCGAGATTAGAGCTTGCTTTAATTTCTCAAATGCCCCCAAGCAATCACTGGTGAACACGAACTTGGTGTCCTTCTCTAGCAATCCATATAGCGGCTTCGTGATCGTGGAGAAGTCCTTGATGAATCTTCTATAAAACCCGACATGCCCGAGAAAACTCCTCACTGATTTGACATTTGTGGAGGAGGCAGTTTCTCGATTGCAACAATCTTCACTCTATCCACTTCCAAACCCTTTGCAGAAACTTTGTGGACAAGTACCACACCCTCCTTAACCATGAAATGACACTTCTCCCAACTGAGCACTAGATTCTTCTCCTCACATCTGTGTAGCACTTGGGACAGATTGTGGAGACAATGGTCAAAAGAAGAGCCAAATACGAAAAAGTCGTCCATGAAGACCTCCATAATATTTTCAATCAAGTCATGGAAGATGGACATCATACATCTTTGAAAAGTGGCTAGAGCATTGCACAATCCAAATAGCATTCTCCTATAGGCAAAGACTACATACGGGCACGTGAACTCCGTCTTATGCTGGTCTTCTAGGGCGATGGCAATCTGATTGTACCCCGAATATCCATCCAAGAAGCAGTAGAATCCATATCCCGCCAGTCTATCCAACATCTGATCAATGAAGGGTAAGGAAAAATGATCCTTCCTCGTGGCTGCATTCAGAGCACGATAATCAATGCATACTCGCCATCCTGTCACAAGTCTTGTTGCTACAAGCTCGTTCTTCTCATCTCTAATCACGGTGACACCCCCTTTCTTGGATACCACTTAAGTTGGGCTCACCCACTCACTGTCTGAGATAGCATATATCATTCCTACGCCCAATAGCTTCAGAACTTTCTTCCTCACGACCTCTTGCATTGCCGGATTCAGGCGGCGTTGAGGTTGCACCTTAGATTTATACTCATTCTGTAATAAGATCCGGTGCATGCAAATCGAAGGGCTAACCCCCTTGATATCAGAGATAGTCCACCCAATCGTAGACTTATACTGTTTCAGCACGATCATCAACTTTTTCGATTCTTCCTCTGTCAGATCTGAAGAAACTATGACCGGACACGTCTCATCTTCGCCTAGAAAGGCATACTGAAGGTGGTCAGGTAATTCTTTCAACTCCACCTTAGGTGTATGCTTTTCTGTCGCCACCACAGCATCCTCTCCTCCAATCGGCTTCCTCACGTCTAGATAAGGCACTGACTCCTCGAGGAGGGCCTTTACTTCTTCGATGGCTTCAAGATACTCTAAAATCTCATCACACGCCTCATCGAGGTATGAAGATGAGAAAATCGAGTTCTGCATACAAAACTCCACCGGATCTGATGAATATAAGTGAGTGGAAGGTAACTGCTCTATGACTCGACATTCGTCCATCATCTTTTCTTCAGGTCGCTTCATCGCATCATAAATAGGGATTTTTATCTCCTCATCGTTGACCCTGAAGGTGAGATCTCCATCCTGCACGTCGATCAATGCACTGCCTGTAGCTAAGAACGATCTCCCAAGAATAAGAGGCGTGTTCCCATCCTCCGGCATGTCGAGAACTACGAAGTCTGCTGGAAAGATGAAGTCTCAAACTTTTACGAGCACGTCTTCCACTATCCCTTTCGGATAAGTCACCGATGTGTCTGCCATCTGGAGAACAATGGTCATAGGCTTGATCTCCCCAATCTCCAGTCTATTGGATATGGACAACGGCATCAGGTTGATACTTGCCCCTAAATCGCACAACATTTTGGAAAAGGTGCGCCTCCAATGACACACGCTATTGTGAAGTCGTGAGAATCATACGCTTGGTGGTAACTTCTTTTGCAATGACAAAGACTACACTTGAGATAAATTGATAGTCTCGAACTTCCCCAACTTTTTCTTATTGGCCACTGCATCCTTCAGAAATTTCACGTACCCCGACATATCTCTGAGCGCATCAAGTAATTGAATGTTTATGTGCACCTTCTGAAACATCTCCATAAACCTAGTTAGCTTCTCATCATACTTTGGCTTGGCTAGTCGACTCGGAAACGGGACCGGAGGAGTATAAGTTGGATATTTCTTCGCTGGGGTTGTCTCGCGGCCACCCTTACGATCGCTAGGGTGGTCGCTAGGCACACGAGCTACGTCTACATTCTTCCTCACGGCCGGGCTAGCAGTCGTTAGCTCGGTCGCTAGCTTTTCGTCAGAGCTCTCTGGACCATTCCTCGCGGCCGGCCTAGCGGTCGCTAGTTCGGTCGCTAGCTTCTAGGGTAAACGTTCTGTCTCTTTCCTCGCGGACGGGCTAGCGGTCGCTAGCTCGATCACGAGCTCCTTTTCGTTCAGCCCTTGTTCGTCTTTTCGCTCCGGATGGTTATGGTAAGCTCGTCCACTCCTCAACTGGATGGCATTGCAATGATTCTTCGGGTTTACCTCCGTATTACTCGGAAATTGGCCCTGCTTATGTTGCCCATGTAGGGATAACATATGTTAACCCTCACCCCGAGGATCCATCTTGGATATTTAATTCACCATACATTGATTATAAACCTAGCATGCGTCTATATAATTAATCGCAACACGTAGGGGTTTTCTCGTGTTTACCTTTGGATCTGTCGAGGTGGATCGAACGAGATGAACGGATCGAACGGTCGAGACTCGTGCTTTGACCTTCGGGATCAGTATCCCTGATGCCCAATCTCCAATGTCGAGTGAGGACGATCTATGGAGAATGCTTCGGAAAATCACCCAATGCTCGCTACCAAAACTCACGAAAATCTCTCTCAAACACTATGAGATGTCCGAAAATATTGTGTGGATTATGTAAGCATTAACCTAGACTTTATCTCATACCTTATATTTATAATGCACTACCTTAATCCCATATGGAAATTACCATAATCCTATATGGAAATTACCATAATCCTATATGGAAAAATACCATAATCTCGTGGATTATTTCCATACTCGTGATTATTTCCATACTCTCGGGATTATTACCATAATCTTATATGGAAAGGATCTATGCATATACCATAAATATAATAATATACTTGTGGGATAAAGAGAATAAAATCTTGCCAAAGGAGCAATAGGGCGCCGATTTCCAAGAGCTTACGGGCTGGATGGGCCAGCCGTGGATCAAATCTGAGGAATAAAGATGGGCCTCAAATAAATTAATTATCTTATGTTCAGCCTGTAATATAATTAATTTATAAACATTTATTCATGCCACTAGAGAATAAATGCCGACTTACCCCTTTATTACCGAAGTTGAGTCGGGCTTGCACATAGACATTCTGAATCCCGTATTTAAGATATCGAGCGTCCATTAATCATTTATAGTAATCATTTGCCTAAAACGATTAATAACTTCATTTCCTTAAGTAGTACCACTCAACCTTATTATTGTACTTGAGCTAACTCAACCCGCGGGGTTTAGTACAATAAACCTTTGAGCTCCTTAAGGGACGTCATCATCCTAAACGGATACGGTGACTCGACTGAGATAACTAGCGTGACTACAAGATCGCCACCACCCAAGACGCGGAGAATCTTGGGTTAGAATATATAACCCTCACCCATAACAAGTTAAAGTGAGGGTCAAGAACTCATACTCACCTAATACCTTATCGAGGTTTAGATCATCGTAAGTCACCGAGATCTTGGTTCTTCACGACGGTCGGATAGAAGAACACATCTCATCGTGATCCTTCAATACGTCGAGACGCACCAAAGATGAACAAGCAACTAAGTCAAGTCACTTCTTATCTATATGCAGCCTCAAACCGACAACTCGTCCTTAAGTTGTCTCACCAGGAAACTTTTATATCTCATTAAGCTTGACCAATCATACGCACTTACGTGATCTTCTACACACCGTATGATCTAACTTATATATGAGATAAGGGACACGATATATGCAATCAAGTATTCAATTGGATAGGAGATTGTAATAGTGGTAATGAAACATTGTATACAAGCTCAACCAAACGCTTTCAAGATACAAATCCAACAATCTCCCACTTATACTAAAGCAAACTTTTAGTATACAATGTGTCTCTACTAGCTATTACAAACAACCATCACTTTGCTTCTCCCACTTATACAAAAGTTTCCTTTCTAAGTGGGTGCCATCAAGCATAATCCAAGTTCTCTAACGTGTCCATCGTAGACTTTTGCGGCGAGCTCTTCCCGAATGGATCCGCTAGATTTTCCGTCGTATCAATCTTTTCAATCAAGACGTCACCTCGTCTAACGATTTCTCGTATGACATGGTACTTTCTCTATGTGTTTGGTCGCCTTGTGGGTCCGTGGTTCCTTCGAGTTTGCGCACCGAAAGTTATCACAAGAAACTATGATACTCTTGGGCAAACCAGTACCACATCTAGATCCATGAGGTAGTTCTTGAACCATACAGCCTCCTTAGAAGCCTCCGAGCGGCTACATATTCGGCTTCCATGGTAGAGTCCGCAATGCATCGCCGCTTTGCACTCACTTGAGGATCTGACTCCACCTCCCAGGTAAACACATAGCCCGAGGTTGACTTTTTCTCATCACGGTCGGCTTGGAAATCCAGTGCAGATAACCCAAAGGCATTAGACTATCTCGCATGGTAAACTAGCTATAATCTCGAGTCCTTTTCGGTACTTGAGTATATGCTTCTCGCAATTCAATGAGCTTGTCGGTGTTAGATCGATATCTAGCTACTATGACTACCGCATAGCGATATCGAGCCTCGTGCATAGCATTGCGTGCATGAGACTTCCTACGGCGAAGCGTAAGGAACTTGTCTCATTTCCTCTATCTCCTTTGCGGTCATAGGTGATGCGTTTTGAATAAAGGCGCCATATGCGAAAGGTAGCAATCCTTTCTTGGCGGTTTGCATACTAAAGCGAGCAATCACGATATCAATGTAAGACGCCTGAGATAAGCTCAACATTTTCTTCTTGCGATCTCGGTAAACCTTGATCCCAAGAATGTACGCTGCATCTCCTAGGTCTTTCATTTGAAACTGATCGGATAACCAACTCTTTACGTCTGATAACAGCTTCACGTTGTTGCCAACTAGAAGAATGTCATCTACATAAAGTGCAAGAAATACCACATTACCGTTGACATCTAACCGATACACACAACTCTCGCTAGGCAACTGGGTAAATCCATAGGACTTTACTACCTCGTCAAAGCGTAAGTTCCATGATCGGAGGTTCGCTAAGTCCATAAATGGACTTCTTAAGTTTCCATACTAGATGCTCTTCATCCTTTACCACATAACCTTCAAAGTTGCTGCATATAGATGTCTCTACCTTCCTCAAGGTAACCGCTTAGAAAAGCGGTTTTAACATCCATTTGCCAAACCTCTAGGTTCAAGTGGGCTGCTATGGCTAGAAGAATTACGATGGACTTGAGCATTGCTACAGCGAAAAGGTCTCATCGAAATCGATGCCCTCAATCGAGTGTACCCTTTCGCCACAAGCACGGCTTGAAAGCGAAACCTCTCCATCGAATCTCTCTCCTCTTGATATCCACTTACTACCTATGGCTTCCTTGCCATCCGGTAGAGGTGTCTTTTCATCTACATCCATAGCCGTTATGGACTCCATTTCTAAGTCCATAGCGGTGTGCCATCTCTTGCATCAATATCTTGTATCGCTTCCTTGTATGTCCATGGGTCGATTATTGCATGTTCGTCTCTTTGGGACTAAATCCAAGATTCACCCACGAACATAAATCGCTCGGGTCGACGAAAAACCCTCCCACTACGACGAGGTTCTACAGGTAAAATGGCAACGGTGGGTGCAGATACTTGTGGTTCTCTAACTTGCACAACTTGCTGTGTAGGTACCACTTGACGGTCGGTATCTCCAAAGGAACTCGACCCACTTCTATTTCTTGAAGTATCCGGTGTCGATCCTCCCACTAGACTCGACATCTCGCACCTTTGCCTAATCGGTGGTGGAATACGATCATCTTCTAACTCTTGAAGAATGATTTCAACTTTGATTTATGATTTTCATGTAGTCCTCTTCTAAGAATCGAGCATTAGTGCTAATAATGACCTTCGATCCTTAGACTATAGAATAAACCACCTTCGTTCCTCTAGATAGCTAATAAACAGCCTTGCGTCGGATCTAGCCTCCAACTTGTCGCCTTCTTGTTCAAAGACGCGTGTCGGATCGCCCATATCCTTATGTGGCTTAAACCGGGCTTGCCCCAAACCACAACTCGAAGGGGTCTTTTCGATGACTTGGATGGTAATAGATTTAGCAAGTATGTCACTGCTTTCTAAGGCATACCCCGTAACTAAATAGGCAATGTAGCATAACTCATCATAGATCTAACCATTTCCAAAAGAGTCCTATTTCTTCGCCCGACACACCATTTTGTGTGGTGTGCCCTTGGTGAAATCTTGTTGGGATGTAATCTCACACTTCACTAGATAGTCCATAAACTCGTTATCGAGGTATTCGCCACCGCGATCGGACCACAGATGACTTGATACTCTTACCTAGCTTCGCCTCCACTCCGCCTTAAACTCTTTGAATTTCTCAAAGCATTCGGACTTGCGGTGAAGCGGTATACGTATCCGTACCTTCGAGTAATCGTCAATGAAAGTGACAAAATACTGCATTCTCCACGAGCTTGTGTGGACATCGGTCCACACAGTCGAATGGACTAACTCCAACATTTCTTTGGCTCTATAACCGCCGCTTTGAAGGGTCCAGTCGACATCTTACCTTCTATCGAGTTCGCAGATCGAGAACGGAGTAACCGTGAGATTACCCAACGCCCATTCTTAGCCGGTCTTTGGATCCTATTTAGATTGATGTGACCTAATCTAAGATGCCGAGAGAAAAGTAGTGTCATCTTCTTGAAGAAAACTTTCTCTTTTAGGGTTTGATGAAGATGCAACATAGTTATAGGTATTATGTTTGGCAAAAATAGATAAAGCGAATTATATAACGTGCCAACACGTATAACTTCATCATTTCTTATGATAGAAACACCACTATCAAAAATAACGTAATATCCATGAGTAAATAATTTGAAAGCAAACAAGGTTCCACCGAAAATCCGCACATATAAAACGTCTTTCAAAACTAAAACCGCTTTCTCAAAACATAAAGTAACATCTCCAACTGCAACGGCCTCGACTTTCGCGCGTTGCCCATGGAGATTGTTATCTCGCCATCAAACAGCTCCCTTGTCCGTAGGAACCCACGCAGGTGTAACAAACATGATCGATTCGCCAGATCTACTACCCAAGAATGGGTAGAACAAGTTGCTAAACATGTTTCCGTTACTAAAAGCAAGCAGCGTACTTGAGCCTGAGCATAGGGCACTGGCCTTCCAATGCCCGCCTTACCGCACTTGAAGCACTTGCCCTTCTCCTTTGGCTTCTTCTGCCTCCTGGCAACCATGTTCTTGTTCCCATTACTCCCACTATTTGCCTCGCCTCTTCCACCTTTGGTACCCCTTTTCTATTTCCATTTTGCAACGAAAATTTTGGGCCCTTAGATGTGCTAGCAAGAGCATGTGCTCCTTTCCCATAACTCCTTCCGCAGCCACGAGATCATTAAGCAACTGACTAAGTGTAAACTCGGTCTTGCTCATGATCGCATTTACGCGAAAGTTCTCAAAAGACTTGGGCAGTGTATTGAGGATGATATCGACCTTTGCTTCGCCGTCAATACCTCCTCCCAACTGATCAAGACTATCCATGAGATGAGTCATGTGGGAGACATGTTCATGGACCAAACTTCCTTCTTCCATCTTACACGCCAAGATTTCTCTCATTGTGTGGAAGCGAACTGTCCGATCCGACTGCCCAAACTTACTCTCGAGACTTGACCAAATATCAGTCGCGTCTACCATCGACTGATGCTGCAGCTGCAAGCCTTTGGACATAGTAGTCATCATATAGCATTTAGCCATATTGTTTGACTTATTCCAAAGTCTTGACTCTCGCCGCTCATTAGTCGATCGCTCGATAGGGCATCGGGTTTAGAAATAGTGAGAACAAACATGTGTTCTTCAATGATAAGAACATATTCCATGTTTCGTTTCCACTGATAAAATTTGGACCGATAACGGATTTTGTGCGAGCATATTGATAATCGCCGTAAGAGACATATCTCGAAACGATAATGTAAACACATCAAGATACGATCGCAAATAATTCGTAACAATAATATTGTAACCTTTTGATAAAACAATATTAATCAAACCTCCAATCGCCTGAAGGAATCCCACATGCAAGCCACGCATGTGGGCGTTTACATGAACCCCGACCGCACTAAAATATATCTTTTAGTCATTTAATTTCAATCCATGTCAACTTATCCTTATGACAAATGAAATTAACGATCGACCTTACTAGACCACATCACTATCGCAAGAAGGGACTTGGCATGGAAGTTGTACTGAGGTGATGTCTAAGCATTGACCACAATTTTAACGTGAGAAAATGAATTCTTAGAATTGACATACTCCTCGGACCATACCGCCCAATTCAAATTCTTTTGTTATCTCTTTTATATCTATCTCAGAGAACTTATGAAAATCGCACATACAAGCCACACGTGTGGATCGCTTACACATGAAACTCCCACTTCTCAATAGATTTAAAAGTTTTATTTAGAAATCTCATCTAACAAACTTATGATAAACAAGTCAAGCAAGCCACGCGGTGGATCGCCACTCACGCATCGCCTCACTTTGTTTAGAGATCAAAAGTGGAGGTCTCGACATATTAATTTGAAAAATTAATTTGTCGTTGTTTGCTTAGTCTTTTATTCAAAAGGTTTGTCCATGCGGATCACGTAATCCTAGCATGCTTTTCTATAGAACTCAACATGTAAAACATGCTCGCAGAAATTCTAAAATATGCTTGATAAACGCGATAAACCTAGCATGCTTACTATGCGCATCCAATTACGTAAAACACTTAAAGGTTTGTCAACGTAATATAAACATACATAGCATGCTATCGCATAATTTAAACATCCACGACATGCATATGAACGATAAAATAAAATAAAACGCTCATCGCGCCCAATCGTGAAACCCGCACATTTAAATCTAATCTATTACATAGATTTACAAGTATGCAATTAAACTTGAATAACGGGCCTCGCGTACCAGGCACGGACCGGATTCAACAAATGGGCCTCGCGTGCACCCGCACGGACCGGAAAATGGATTGGGCTGGAAAAAGCGGGTCCGGGCCGGGTCGGCCCATTGTCAGGCTTGGCAGCGCTAGGGCAAAGCCCAACACAGCGCCGCCGCCGCTGTCCTCGCGGGCTACCTCGCTGTCGCTAACGCGACCGCGACCCGCCGAGCACGCTGCTTGCGCCGCCCGAGCGCCGAACATCTGCCGAGATGTCGCCCGCCAGTGTCGAAACTTCGCGATCATGAAGTCTCGCCGCAAGCGGGTTTCGCGCGCCAACGCTGCGCTCCGTTCCCGCTAGCTCGCCGCCGCTATGCTTCACGACCGAATCTCGCGACCACTCGCCGCCGCGGGCGCCATGGATCTCGTCGCGAACGCACGCCCGTCGCCCGCGCCCTCGCGATCGCCCTCGCGATCGCGAGGCTCGCCATGAAACCGCCTGTGGACCGCCGAGACTGTTTTCCGCCGCTTCGTTCTTCGTTCTTTCGCTCGTTCTTCTTTTACGTATAAGATTTACAAAAAAATCTAATCTAACCACGGATTTTCTCGTGGTGAAACAACAAAATCCGACAAAATAATAAACGAGCCACGATGAACGACAGATCCACAATTAATAAAACGCACGTAATAATCAAACGTGAATTAATCCAACAGAGCCAAGATTCTGATCCCAGGCTCTGATACCAATTGTAGGGATAACATATGTTAACCCTCGCCCCGAGGATCCATCTTGGATATTTAATTCACCATACATTGATTATAAACCTAGCATGCGTCTATATAATTAATCGCAACACGTAGGGGTTTTCTCGTGTTTACCTTTGGATCTGTCGAGGTGGATCGAACGAGATGAACGGATCGAACGGTCGAGACTCGTGCTTTGACCTTCTGGACTGTATCCCGGATGCCCAATCTCCAACGTCGAGTGAGGACGATCTATGGAGAATGCTTCGGAAAATCACCCAATGCTCGCTCACCAAAACTCACGAAAATCTCTCTCAAACACTATGAGATGTCCGAAAATATTGTGTGGATTATGTAAGCATTAACCTAGACTTTATCTCATACCTTATATTTATAATGCACTACCTTAATCCCATATGGAAATTACCATAATCCTATATGGAAATTACCATAATCCTATATGGAAAAATACCATAATCTCGTGATTATTTCCATACTCGTGATTATTTCCATACTCTCGTGATTATTACCATAATCTTATATGGAAAGGATCTATGCATATACCATAAATATAATAATATCCTTGTGGGATAAAGAGAATAAAATCTTGCCAAAGGAGCAATAGGGGCCGATTTCCAGAGCTTACGGGCTGGATGGGCCAGCCTGAGGATCAAATGCAAGGAATAAAGATGGGCCTCAAATAAATTAATTATCTTATGTTCAAATTTGAATATAATTAATTTATAAACATTTATTCATGCCACTAGAGAATAAATGTTGACTTACCCTTTATTACCGAAGTTGAGTCGAGCTTACACATAGACATTACGAATCCCGTATTTAAGATATCGAACGTCCATTAATCATTTATAGTAATCATCGCTTAAAGCGACAATAACTTCATTTCCTTAAGTAGTACCACTCAACCTTATTATTGTACTTGAGCTAACTCAACCTGCGGGGTTTAGTACAATAAACCTTTGAGCTCCTTAAGGGAAGTCATCATCCTAAACGGATACGGTGACTGACATGATAACTAGCGTGACTACAAGATCGCCACCACCCAAGATGCGAGAATCTTGGTTAGAACATATAACCCTCACCCATAACAAGTCAAAGTGATGGTCAAGAACTCATACTCACCTAATACCTTATCGAGGTTTAGATCATCGTAAGTCACCGAGATCTTGGTTCTTCACGACGGTCGATAGAAGAACACATCTCACGTGATCCTTCAATACGTCGAGACGTACCAAAGCATAGACAAGCAACTAAGTCAAGTCACTTCTTATCTATATGCGGCTAAACCGACAACTCGCCCTTAAGTTGTCTCACCAGAAACTTTTATATCTCATTAAGCTTGACCAATCATACGACTTCGTGATCTTCTACACAATCGTATGATCTAACTTATATATGAGATAAGGGACACAGATATATGCAATCAAGTATTCAATTCGAGATAGGAGATTGTAATAGTGGTAACAGAAACATTGTATACAAGCTCAACCAAACCGCTTTCAAGATACAAATCCAATGACCCATTCTGTTGTGTGGCTATTCGACTTATTCGTTCTCCATCATCTTCATGTGTTTCCCCATAGCCGTCACAGTGGACTCCAGATGAGTCATCTTCTGCCCAGTGTTGCTTATAAACGAGTTCTACTGCGTCGCAAATTGTTGGTTGCTCACAACCAACTGCTGCATCATATCCTCCAAGCTCTGCTTCTTCGTCTCTTGAATCATTCCATTCTGCACTGAGAAACCTGGCGGAGGTTGTTGGAAGTTGTTGGGGGTGGCATACGAGAAATTTGGATGATTTCTGTTGTTCGGATGGTATGCCGGGTTTCTCCCAGGATGGTTCCTCTGATTGATATAATTTACGTCCTCCGCCTCATTCATATCTGACTCTGCAGCGGTGATGTGAGCCATCCCCTTTGCTTTCCTCTCCTTTTCGAACTGACTCTTCAGAAGAGTGAACTTCTCCATAAGATCATCGTACTTAGAGTCGGCTTCGACAGTAGCTGCCTTAACCACAAGTGTCCTCTCCATAGGCCATTGATAGCTGTTGGCAGCCATTTCTTCTAAAATCCTGCTAGCATCCTCCACGCATCAGTTCAACATGCATCCTCCTGCCGATGCATCTACAATGCTCCTCGTGTGAGGTGTCAGTCCACTATAGAACTGTGTGATCTGCTGCTCCCTAGAGAATCTATGAGGGCATTTTCTTAATAAGCCCCTGAATCTCTCCCATGACTCGAACAATGATTCATCTCCTAGTTGGGAGAAGTGGGAGGCCTTGGATATAATCTTCTGCGCTTTAGCCGGTGAAAAGTATTTTGAGAGAAACTTCTCGCAAAGTTTCCCCCAACTGTTTATCCCAGTACGGTCCAGACTCTTAAACCAATCCTTCGCCTGGTTGCGCAGAGAAAATCCGAACATGCGCATCCGGATCGTATCTTGTGGCATCCCATTTTGCTTGATGGTGTCACATATGTCCAGGTATGTCTCGAGATGAGCATTCGGATCTTCTGTCACTCCTCCCCCGAACTGCTCTCCTTGTACCATGCTGATCAGGGCCGGCTTCAACTCAAAATTGTTCGCATTCACTTCCGGGCTCCATCCATCTCCTTGGAACTGCTCAGTTGGTGGTCGGTACATATAATTCAACGGTCTCATCTCTACCGCAGGGATGAGGAGTCCCATGTTCGTCATTTGGCGCTGCATCTCGAGAACTCGCCAGAAGACGTGCAACATGCTCGGGAGGTACACTCTGCTATTCTGATTCGCGCCATCTCTTGCCTTCTTTCTCGTCTCTTCTTTGGGTATTTTCGATTTACGGATCTAAAATGGCTCAGAGGTCCACGGACCTTGTGATCATAAACTACCCGGAGAGAAAAGGAGAAATTAGCTCTGGCAAGTAAAACAAATAAATAAAATGACAACTTGAATTAATAATTCCAAATCGTCAAGCTATTCCTATATAATGTAAACAATCCCCGTAATGGCGCCAAAATTTGATCACACTATTTTCTAACACAAAAACGTGAAAGAGATAGGTAAGTCGAGTATCGTATCCACATGGATTGTAACGCGAAAATAAGGAAGCTAACTCAATATTCCTTCATCATTATACAAGTGACAGATTTGGTTTTGGAAAGGTTTTGGACTTCAAATATTAAATTCAAAGCCAAGAACAAATAAAAAAAAATAAAGATGACAATAAAAACTCAAAGAGATAATTTGACTAAAAGACTAACCCTAGGGATGCATTAATCCTACCTACAGCGTATGTTTATCCTGCTTCCTATTAACCAATTTTAATCCACCAAGATGAAAGATCACATATGTCACCAACAATTTCGATTCTAAAATTGTGGTAGTAGATTACTAATTTCCTATTATCATTCGCCTCAAGGTGAAGATTTGAAACTCGAAAAGATCACAAAGAATATGATTCTACGAATGTTCCTATCTCACCACGACTCGAGGCTTATCCGACAGTATTCAAGATCGATTGACAATTAAAACTGTTAAGAAATTAATGGCAACTAGATATGCATCAAGATTGATCAGAAATTAACACATAATATTTAGCACCAAGAATCACAAATCAATGACTGGAAGGTAAATAGCAAATAGTAGGAATCACAATACTTAGGATAGAATCATACAAACCCTAGGATTAGAACAAGAAATTTAGCTAGACATAGAAATTAAAATAATATATGAAAGAATCATAAAAATAAGAACTGAATAGATTAAACCCGTGATGTAGTGTCGGAAGAACAATGATTGGGTTGAATCCAAACCCGAGTAGAAAAACAGGAAAATCTGAATTCCTTCGGATGAAATCGTTCCAAAGCGATTACAAAGCGTAGAACTAATGTAGAACAATAAAAATCTAAAGCCTAGATGGATGGAAATCAAAGCTAAAGCAAGAAAATATGAAAATAAACTGAGTTCTAAGCCAAAAATCTGGAAAACGTGGAAAGAGGCCCATGCATAGGCCTAGGGGTATATATAGGCAATGGGCCGAAAACCCTAATTGCGTCAGTCGCAGCCGCTTCAGCGGTCGCTAGTCGGTAGCGTTTCTTCGATGAGCTCGCGGTAGTCTTCGTGATCGCGTGGTTTGCCTAGCGGCCGAGCTAGCGTTTGCTAGTTCGGTCGCGGGTTTTTGGGCAGTAGCTTTTTCGGAGTCTCTCGCGGGCAGGCTCGCAACCGTTAGCTTTTTCCTAGCGGCCGGCCTAGTGGTCGCTAGGTCGGTCGCTAGTTTTCCTCCAGAACATTTCCGCCCGGGCTCGCGACCGGGCTAGCGACCTCTAGGGTGGCCGCTAGCCCTTGTTCTTTTCCGTCTTTAGTGCTTGCATCCCTTCGTGTTTCGATTATCATCTTAAACGCCTGCAAAACACCAAAGAGGAACTCAAGAGCAGTATCTTCCAAAAATAGCTAAAAGCAGTAATTCAACTATATATACGCACTTAAACTGATCTAAAATTATCTAAATAAAGCATGAATAAACGAGTAAAAAGCATGTTTATCATGCAGCGGAGAGGCGATGGAGCCTGGAGGTTGCAGGTGGTGGGTACAAGCGGCGGCGCGACGCTTAGATTCGGAGTGAAGAGAGAAAGACGCACAAAAGTTAGAAATAGGGTTTCTAATTTTAAATTTATGCATTTACTACGCTTTTCACTATATTTTTTTGTTAACTGTAGTGTTATGGATGTCAAAAACGCGCACATACACTATAGTTTTTGTTAACCGTAGTCATTACTTGATAAAGACTACGTATGTTAAGTACACCGTAGTCTATACTTCAATAATTTTCGCACATAGACTACGGTTTTGATAAAAAATCGTAGTCTATACATATAGACTACGGTTTTTAAGAAAAAACGTAGTCTATTAGGTGTAGAGAAAGGCCAAATTTATAGTTTTCTGCTATAGCTTGCGCACTCGAGAACCTTCACCGCTTTGAGAAGTCGCTGACAACTGAAAAATAGCAAGAAATAAAAAATTGATTATGGAAAAATATAACAGCTTTTTAAATATATATTTTACAAATATACCATAAAAATTTGTTGTAATATTGAAAAAGAGCATAATAACAACAAACATTTATATTGTATAAAAATAACAGAAGTTAAGATAGGGATGAGGATAGGTGGCTAACGAATCTGAGCATAAAACATTATGCTATAGTTATGCGCACCATGCTACTTAGATAAATGAGTCCCATAAATCAAAGCTAATAAGTCCAAGCAATTGGCGCAAGGCATAATATCAATACACGAGTTGAGCATTGCTTTACATTCCATGTATACTATTGTAAATAAATACATACCGTGCTCTGCATCACAACATTCCTGTTAGAGTTTTGTTGTTGTTGAAACATACCAAATTCAAGATCTACTTAAATGGATATGCAACTTCCTTGGTTGAGTATCCCAATTATATTCGAAACTTGAATAATTCACCTTCAAACAGTATGCTCTCATCCAGTTTCTAATACGCAGAATCAGAGATTAAAAAAAAAAAAAAAGTAAAAAGGGATACACATTCATATTAACCATATTATTCATTGGTTGGTTCCAACATTTGTACATTGCTTCAACTACAATTTAGCTGTGGGCGGAAAGGTAGCTTTATTTTCCGATCTAGAATTCGCAATGAGCATTTCCAAGTCTCCCAACAGTTTGACACTCAAAATCTTGAAGATTGATATCAAGTAAACATTGCGGTAACAGATAAACTAAAAATCTCACCTCTTTCTGTGAGCTCTCTGTAGTCCCTACTCTTGCTACAATGTAAGAGGCGACAGGGACTTACTTGTCGACTTTTGCACGCTTTGTAGGTGGTGAGTTGTGATGTCGCACTAGGAGGAAAGAGATGAGTGTTTTGGTGTAATCAACAACACCCACAAAAATTGAAACCTGCTTGCTGGTTGTGACTCATGAGGGCTTGAGGAGGGCGATAATGAACGATGAGCCGTCGGAGGCGACGTGGTCACCGGATTTTTGAGAAAGAAAGTAGAGGATTGAGAGAAGAAATGAGGATTTAGGTGTAGAACGGTTTTTCTTTCTTTTCTGACGGGAATTAGGGATTTGGGTGTAGGCTTGTAGCGGTACTAGCGGACCAGCGGGTAACTAGTTAGCAATGGGTAATACCCGATCCAGATCCATAACTTGATAGTCTGGGTCCGGTTCGAATCTAGTATTTATTGGGTCGATTCCAGAATCAGAACCAATACTAATTTATTGGTTCTGGTCCGGGTAAAGCCCACCCGTCGACATCCCTACTTCCGATAAGTAAATTTTAGATACAAACCAGGATAGCATTGTTTCCTCGAATGTATATATGTGTTTGTCTCCCATGCAATTATATTAAATTTATTGAACATAGTGGATACCTTGTAATTTGTATACTTTCATATATACATAGTAGATACATACTAGTTCAACAATTATTTTCAAATATAACGATTTCAACAAGAGGTGGTCTCTTATGTGGACGTCCGTTTGTACGGACAATGATACTTTTCTTTTAATATAAATGATACTTTTATTCAAGATAAATGATACTTTCAAATTACAATGTAAAAAACAAATTATACTTTTCTTCAATATAAATGATATTTTTGTTAAGAATAAATAATACTTTTGTCTGTCTGCAGAGTACGGATGGATGTACATGAGTTTTTGTGTTTCAACAAATATTGTAAGAGGTGATCTCTTTTGTTGTTGGTGCATCATGCGATGATATACTTAATGTTGGATTTGTATACTTGAAGAAGATTGGTTGAACTTATATACAATGTTTCTTGTTACCACTATTTTGATCTCCTATCTGAATTGTTTATTTGATCGCATATGTTGTCCCATTATCTCATACAAAAGTTAGATTATACCGTGTGTAAAAAATCATAGAAGTCTGTATGATTGGTTAAACTAGTTGAGATATAAAAATGATCAAAATTGAGACAACTGGAGGAAAAGTTGTTGGTATAGGTTTCAGTATAGATAAGAAGTGACTTGTCTTTGTTGCTTGTGTATATTGGAATGTCTTGATGTTGGGAAAATTCCTAAGTGTCGGGAATTATTGGGAAAATTCCTAAGTGTCGGGAATTAATTGATCTTAAATGTGTGTTTTGATTAGATCCCAAAACCTCTAATGACCGCTTTCTTTGAAATAACGAATCTCGCTAACTCATTTTCTTGGAAGTTTTGTTTGTGTTTAGCAAAACCACCAGCTTGGACATAGCCAAGACTGATGAAGTTTGAAGTAGTACTTATTTCCAGTCTTACTGATATGAGTATCAGTACCAACACAACCAAAGAGAAGATGACTGAAGGATCGCGTGCTGATGTCTGAAGACTGAAGGAAGGCCAACTGAAGTATGAAGATAGAAGGGATGCAATACTGATGAACAACTGCTATAAGAGTGAAGTCGAAGATTGAAGACTGAAGATCAGAAGCTGAAGACTCAGCATGCTGACAAGAAGGAGTCGAAGAAATGACTAACTATCATTTTAGGTAGCTAACTGATTGAGCGGGAGTCAAAGTTGGGTACCAGTAGTCAAAGTTGTCTATCAATAGTCGAAGTTGGTTGATGAAAGATCAAAGCTGACTATATCTACGTCAAGCTGATGTATCATACTGACTCAAGAGTTGAAAGCTAATAAACGACGAAAGTGCAAACTGCCGATAAAAGACGGAGAAGTCTAAACTGGCTCAAGCCTAAAGTCAAAGCTGATAAAACACAAAGTCTTATCTACTGAAAAAACACGGAGTTTCTTTTGTCTTGAGTGTTTGACTCGACACGTGTTGTAGCGTATCTGCAAAGGATCCTGACACACCATGCCATGTTTTCAGAGTTACAGAGCTACATTGTACGATGATGTAGACATTTGACAACGACGTACAAGGATTCAACGAGAAAGTTTTCCAAAGATAAAATGAAAGAATTTGAATAGCAGTCCCTCTAACGGCTCTATTCTTATATCTCCCTATATATATGTGCAGAATCTAACATTTGAATGTTAGTGAAATGTTGCACAATCTTATATTCAAAACTATCAAGTTCAAAGCCAAAGTTCAATCTAATAGTGATTTCGAAGAATGAAGTTTGATCTATCGGATATCTCCAAAGTTAACATATACTTATTAACTTACACTTCCTTTTATCTAGGATATTCATTGTAATATTCATAAGCCTAGATTTGTTGAGTCTGACGCCTATGTTAACTCAGATATAAGTTGGAAGAACCTCTCTACAAAACCCCAAAAGTTAAGTAGAATTTTGGACAAGGAAGCAATAAAGTGTCAATCGCTGAAAGCCTGGTATTCTAGCACCCATAAGCTAGAAAGTTGTATCGACTGCTCGTAGAGAGTAGTCAGAGTTTTCTGGCACCAGCAATCACAGGAAAGAACGCCAAGTTAGGTGGAATACTATAAGGTGACCTCAGTATCTGGGTTTTACTCTTGTACCCGTAAATAAGACCCAATCCGAAGTTAGTGGATTGACTGAACAATTAGTCTGTGGACGTAGGAGTTGGTCTCTCTGAACCACATAAAATCAACGTGTTATTTACTTTCAGTACTGTATTTAATATTACATGTTATTGAACTGTCATCATCAGTACACAACAACACATCATCGATTTGAAACATTCTTATTAGTATCCGTTTGATACTGGAGAGATAAACTAAAAACTAACTAAGCAATATTTGACCAAGTTTTATCAATCAGTTTTCTAAGGCAAACCAGTAACCACCACATTCCGCGAACACATCAGTTATCAGTCCAAATGATCAATTGTCTCAGCACTCAGCAGGTTTGCTAACTGATATCACTCACCTCAAGACTTCCCTTAACTGAACTGATCAGTAGTATTTCCATTAGTACTGGACTATAATTATTCACGCCATCGCTCAGAGCCAGTCAATCTTGATTAAAGAAAAAGTTTAAAATTTACCCTAACGTGTATTCCATTTCCTATCATACAACAGATCGTACCCAACGGGACCCATCACTTGACGTATTGATGGTTCATAGTGAGATGAGTTCTTCTCTTTAACCGTTCATATATTTATATACTTCTTTTAAAGTTCGTGTATAAAACAAAAATCATATCAAAGTTCGTGTATTTATATGTCAATAATCCTAATTATTTTTTAACGTACACGTGACTTGAGAGGAAAAGGAGTTGCAAAATGTATTATGCAAGATCTATTTGAACAATATCCTACATGAAAAACTGTTATGTGATATAATTAAATATGTTCGACGAGAGGCTAATGCGGCTGCATATACACTGACTAGTTATGCAAAGGTTATTATCTAGTACTCATTCTGTCCACAAAAAACTTGCATTCAGTTCTTTTTTAGGGTATTCACCAAAAGCTTGTATTTTTCATTTTTGAAAACATCAACTACCTTCAATTTATCACTTATTTACAAAAAAACCACACATGGCCCAATTTTTTACTCTCACTATCCATTAAAATATTCATTTATTATCTTTACTCACTTTACACTTATTACAATTTATTAAAAGCCGTGCCACCAAAAGCAATGCAAGCTTCTGGTGGACGAAGAGAGTATTACATAGTGATAAAAAATAATAGTTAAAGGATTGAATTTATAGAATATTAATTACACCCTATGAAATGATAGATATCTGCACCTATCAAGTTGTATTTAAAAATATAATATTAGAAAATTATATAGGAAAAAACATACAATCAATATATCACGAATGTGTTAAATATTTTTATTTTTGTTTTATTAGGGTAAATTATATGCTAGAAATTAAATTATTACGTCGTGACCCGACCCTTTAACTAAGGATTAGTTAAGAAATTAAGCCGCGACGAGGGGGTAAGAAAGGAAAAGTGTAATACCCCGTCCTTCCTAAGCTTCAGGTGTGTTTGGCACGTTTTTTGAGAAGGCAAAAGGTTGATATTTTGCTACGGTGATCCAACCATCAAGAAACCTCAGGCGTTGTGAAGAGTGTTCTATAACGAAATCATAAACACTAAGTATGCAGGTTTTTTACAATCCACGAAGGTTTGGCACTCCGGGGAAGTTATTGAAAAATCGGACTTTTCAAAGATCTTTTAAAAGTATATCTTGTTTATATTCTTTGTGTCTGGTATTTTATTGCGAGTCCATGGGTACCAAGTTTGCTATTTTTGGAGTCCGTTTGCGAAAGTTGCATCGGTATTAACGCTGAAAAGATCGCTTATGCAGCAAATCGACAAACCGCTTTTCTCCTATAAATAGAGGGCTAGGACCTTTATTTTTAACGTTCATTTTCTTCATCTCTATGTGTTTACGGAAGAGCTGAACAGCCCCAGGTATGCTACGGAAGCACTAGAGGAGTATGGATCGAGCCGGGAGGGCTCGGCGGCAGCGCCATTGCACTGCTGCTAGCCCACCCATCACCGATCAGCCCCTCGATTGCCTTTGTTTTCGTTTTTATCCTTTTCTTGTTTTGATTCCGTCTTTTCGTAGATAACATAGCATAGAACTCGGGTTTCTAAAGGGATGAGGCAAGAAAACGGCCGGAGGCCGACCAATTTGGCCGCCGACAGCCACCGCATTCTCGTCGTCGCCTAGTTTGCCGCCGATTGGTGGTCGACAGGCCACTTTTTAGCCATGGGCCATTTAGGTTTTGAGTTTTGGGCTGTGTTCTACTAGCGTACCGGTTCTGTTTTTCGTTTTTCGTGTTTTTATATGCTGGGGATGTTTTTCGTCGTTTTGGGTTTCTAAAGGAAGTACATGCCTGTGTTATCCTTTTTCAACATGGCTTGTCATTCCATGTTCCTCGTTATGCATATTGGTTATGTTTCTATTTTCATGCATCGGTTACGGATGGTTTATCCTAGATCTGAGGATAAGCATCAAGTTTTGAAGTTTCTTCGCTGCTAAGTTTTGTGTCACCTTTCATGTATGAATATTTTCAAGGTACCTTTTTATAGATCTTGATGCCCTAAATATTTTTACCTTCTGATATTTCAAAATCAAACTCATGCGTATCGTGAAAATATTTTAACGAAGTTATTACTATTCCGTACTCCGAGATTTGGTTCTGTTGTGATTGTGCACGGATCTCTATTCGGTGGGTTGATCAACATCGTGAGTATTGATCGAAAGGGGATAGACCCCGAACTCGTGGTTATGGTTCTGAAGGGGATGGACCCCGGAAGTCCACACAGATTGATTGAAGGGAATAGACCCCTGAATAAGTGGTTATGGTTCTGAAGGTGATAGATCCCGGAAGCCCACACTGATTAGCCGACTAGATACGTTCCGGGCATGAGCTGACTGGATATATTCCGGGTCGAGATATTGTGGGCTGACTGGATATATTCCGGGCCGAAGTATTGTGGGCTGACGGGATACGTTCCGAGCCGAGGTACTATAATGGGAGTAACAGTAATAACGGGTCAGGTAACAAAAAGGAAAAATCTTTTTTTGCTTAGTTAGAAGTGGGTTTACGTTTTAAAACCTTCTAATGTAAGTGCTCTGAACACGGTTCTCATGAATTTTGTTTTATGTTGCAAAAACCAACTGAGTGCGCTAGTACTCACCCCAAAATCTTTTCAAATATTTTTATAGATGAAGGAGAGCTGGACGGGCGACGCTAAGGGGTTAAGCTGCGGGTTCTCCCATACCTTCTGCTTCTGCGATGTTGTGTTATGTATAAGTATTGTTGTTGTTATACTCTTGTCCCTTTGTTTGCTCTCTGATTGGGAACAAGATTTGTTATGATGTTGTGAGTCTTTATAAGAGAATTCTATGTGGTTGATCGGTCTAGACTGACAGGATGTAATGCTATTTTGCTTCATGCATTATCGATTCATCCGTATTATGTTATTCGATATTATATTGATGATATATTTCATTGGTGGATTGTTTACTCACCCACCCCCCTTCCGGATATGTCCTAGTTATCGATGAGATGATGCCCGATTTTCTGGTCATATCTTCTTGTTATATATGCTTTATGTATCACCTATTCTTCTCCGCTTTTTATCCCCCCACCCCTAATCATACCCAAAGATACGCCTTCCTCGAATTGGGCGTGACAAAAAGAACAAAATAATAATAAACAACAACAACGATCTGATACCACATGTTAATCAAACCTGACCAAGAAATATTCCAAGCATGCTTCAACAACAATAATTCACCAAACGGTTCAAAACATCATATACAAATTTTGGTCAAAAACAGAAATATGTCAAGGACAATGACAAGCAAATCCCTGGACAATCAACATGTTCAATATCACAAACATCAAGTACAATATTGATCATCAGAAACTAAATTTATTTCGGCACAACAAAACGTAAAAAAAAGTAAAGGTCAAAGTTTGGCAACAAAAAGAGTGGATGAGAATCACGAATGAGACATAAGACTCTGGGCGTAAAAACAACAACAACTACTAGAGAAGCTCTTTTGCACAGCATTCGATTCCAACATCATCTTGAACTCAACCTGCACGTTTAGGAATACATGCAGGGCGTGAGTACAAAAATGCACTCAGTGGGTATATGCCGAAAACAATTGAAATATTGCTCTTAGAGCTATAAGATTGACTTGTCATGAAATGCAACACACATGGGTTTTAGTAAAATAACATGTGCATGCTACTTAAAGAAACTTAATTGCTTTCGTGCTTATATATGATGCAACAATAAACATGTGTCTGCAGACAATTATCTCATATTAATACACCATATCTACCCACGTTATGTTGAGAAGTTGGTCTCCTTCTCAAACACTATGACCAGCTAACTTATGCAAGCTCACGGTTACCACTGTGTAGGTAAAACCCTTACTGACAGCTCGTCCAGCAAATGATTGATATCATCCATCTATCGTAGATAGGTAACATGCATCATGCTCAAAAATCTCGGCAAGTCGGTCAATTTCTCAAATAAATGTATATCATATCATTTCATCTTTTAGGTAAGAATTATCCACCTGATAATCTGTTACTCTAAAGGGTTGTACTTTCTTTCTTTCACTTCTTTCTTAGTTCTACTTGGTCCTTCAATCAATATATAATAATATATATGCATACGAGGAACCAACTAGAAGATAAACTCTTATTCTTAGCTAAGCCGTCAACACGACTATAGGCTCTTGATACTCAAGACTCTAAGGTCTAAACACTTTGGTCATTGCATCCTCTAACAACATCTAAACTCATAATAAGACTCGACTAAGCTTTATAGGACCAAACAAGCATGAAAGACATAACAACAAGCTTAAATCAACTTATCTTAATCGAAAAACTATAAACCCCTTCAATTTAAGCTTATGACCAACGTGAAAAATCATACAACCTATCATCTTAATCAAACAAACACCTATACATGTTCAACTAACCTCACATATCATCAATCAACCATCAAAAACCAAAGATCAACACTTTAGTATCAAAAACTCAAGTTGACGTCAAAATTAGAAAAATTCATCTTTTGAATACGTCGGTCAAAAAATTTGAATAATTTATTTTAAATATTATTCATATCATAGATTCAAAATATGAAGTCAAATTGAACAAATAATGAGGTTTCGAATGTGCTTCGATTTTATTCGTCTTTCTTGCTCAAATCATGTTTAATTCTATCCAACAACACATATGAAGCTAGATCAAGCATATCAACATCAAAAATTCAAGATCAAAGCTTGGGAATTTTTGAAAATTTCATATTTCTCAAGAATGATCATATGTTCGAAAATCAAACGTTAAATCACTCCTATGTGATTGATCTATCACATAATGAAGAGATAAACAAGCTAAACATGCTCAATCAAATTCTTTAAAATGACAAAAATTCAAGAGGTTCAAAAGTTGATGATTTTCGATTTTTCAAGCCACAAATGCGTTCTAGAGTCGAAGATCTACCTCGATATGAAGTTGGATCATAATTTCAATGGTTTGATCGATCTAGAAATGAGGTTGAAATGAAGAAAAATGGAGTGTGTGTGTGTTTCGGCTGATCCTAAAGAGAGAGAGAAGAGAGATGATGAATAGTGTAAAGTGTAGTGTAATCATCATATATATAGTAAAATATCAGGTACACTATTTTCACACTTTTTCTTCAGTTTTTTTGCTCAAACGGATTAAAAATACTGGAAATAGACTCATAAATCTTTCAATATTTAAACTCATTTTTATTATTAATGAAAGCTATTAATAACGGATAAATATATCTGGTTTAAAAGTTCATACTTATCTGATTTTAAAACTCTATATCTGATAAATCACTCCCAACTTATTATTCTGCCTTTAAAACTTATTAAAGGATTATGAACACCAAATTTTGGTTATTAAAAGTTTTTTTGGTCTCAAAAAGCATTTCTGATAACTTACACATGATCTGGGCTCATACAGCAAAAACATATAACAAATAGAGCAAAGACTCTGAAATTATATTACTCTTAACTCAAGACATCTATGAATACATATCTGCCATCTCAGGACTCTGAGAATCTAAATTTCTAATTCTAATCAAGATCTAGAAATTCTATCTCATATTCTATCTTAGGTTCTATCTCAAACTCTATCTCAAATTCTATCTTCTCGACTCAAATCTAATATGAATACTTCTAGCTTAATCAACTATTTCTTATGGATGCAATGCTCTTCTATAAGCTCTTAATCATGAGCTAATCTCATCTGAGAATACGGGATATTACATATTATAAATATATACTTAGATAACATATTAATAATATTATGAACCTTGTAGTTTAGTGTACCTCACCTTTATAAGATCAGGGTTTAATAGTTGTTGAATAAAGCAATGGAAATGTAGTAAAGTATTTCTTATATTCTCTTATTGTTGGCCTGTTTTTCTTTTTGGGTTGTCCTGTTATTGTTGGCTCATTTAAAATAATAATAATTTTACATTAAAAAGTGTCTCGAATTTCGTCCCACACACTATTTTACACACAAAACCAGTGTTGCGAAAAGCGCCAGAGGCGGTCGCCTCGAGGTGAGCCTTAAGGCGAGGCGGCCAAAAACCACCCCCGGGATGACCGGCTCTCCCTGTAATTCCCAAGCACAAGCCTCACTAGCCATCTCGACACGCAAAAGCGCAGAGGCGGTGCTGAGGCGGAATTGAAGTGTTCGTCGATAATTTGGCCTCCAATTTTAGGTTTTGAGCCCAAATTAGGGAGCCAGACGAAATTAACTCAAGTTATATTTAATTAAACCCTAATAAAAAATAAAGAAATTGAAGAAGATTTATGTGAATAGTTCGTTTCTCTGCCTCTCTCCAACAGTCCCTATCCTCCCTCACAACCGCCGCCCACCACCGTCGTCTGCCATGCCGCACCGTGCTGCCCCATATCCAGTTGTCGCCGCATGTCAGCCGTCAGGTCAATTTTTCTCAGTTTTCAGTTTTCTCTGTTTTTTTGTTTTCGAACAACAGTCTCTTTCCTCCCTCACAACTGTCGTCCACCATCTCCGTCCACCAAGCTGCACCGCGTCGCCCCATAGCCAATCGTCGCTGCGCGCCAACCATCAGGTTAATTTTCTCACTTTTCAGTTTTCTCTGTTTTCAAACATGATGAAGTGGACTATTAAACTGTGGAGTATAATATATGTGTGTAAAGTGAATTGTTTTACTTTTATGATGTGTGTAAACTCATTGTAAAATGGACTGAACTTGTGAGGCAATTGCAAACGTGTATGATGATTGATGTGTGTGATATTTTTATTTTCAATTTTTTTTTATTTTAAGTGGACTGTTTTTTCAATTTTCTTTATTTTTAGTTATATAATGTATGTAAATCGGTAAATACAGTATATTATATTGTTTATAGTCAATGCAAATTATGCAATAATTTGTAGATGTTTACAGATTACATTATTACAATTTTAAATGATGTTATTCTCAATTTTAAGTGATGTTTACATATTACATTATTTAAATCAACTTTTTTCATTATTTCACACCAAATGAAATAATTATTTGATGTGAAATTATTGATTTGATATGTCATGTGTGAAATTTGTAAATTACATTTGTTCATATTCGTTAATTAAAATTTGTTCAATAATTTTTTAAGAGTGTCAGAGTCTGTCCAAAAGTGCCTGCTTGGAAGTATGGGGCAAAAATTTCAAATCCGTCTAAAGGATATAAGTATATTGAGTGCAATTTTACCATCAAGAAATTAAATGCGGAGTTGGAAGAATGAAAGACCATCTTGGTTGCACTCATAAGAATATCAGAGTCTGTCCAAAAATGCCGACTGAGGTAAAACAAGAAATACCTAACTACCTTAAGAAGGGGGATGGCGACAAAGCAAAAATAACAAGAACAATTCGATGAAATGGTTGATGTTGGAGTATACTATGGAAGCGACAGTGCTCATGGATAGAACCCTTCTCATGAAATTGACACAAGAAGCATAAGAAAACTGATGAATAAGTTTCTTGTGGCATAAGGATGATAGCATTGATGAGACTCTTTCGACTCAAGCTACGAATCCGCCATAAGTTATGTCTCAACATGCAAAAGAAGCAAGAAGACAAGTGACATTAGATATAGGAAGGTTTTTCTTTGAAAATGAGATTTCTTTCAACTGCATTGAGTCTCCTTCATTTGCGAGCATGTGTAGGTCCATAGCTTTATATGGAAAATGTTTGAGGGTTCCTTCCAGGCATGAGTTGAGTACATGGATTTTGAATGAAGAATATAAGACAACCATAGTTTGTGTTGAAGAAATAAAAAAAACTTGGATGCAAACGGACGTCTCAATCTTATCCGATGGTGATTAATATCTTAGTTAACAATCCCTACGAGACTGTTTTTCTCAAGTCAATTGACGCTTCAGACGTTGTTAAAGATGCTCAAAATGCTATTTAAGCTTCTTGATGACATTGTGAAAGAAATTGGAGATGACATAATGGTCCAAGTTGTTACTGATAATGCTAGCAACTACAAGGCTGTTTGGAAACTTTTGATGGAGAAGAGAAAGAGTCTCTATTGGATACCATGTACAACTCATTGTATTGATTTGATACTCGAGAAGCTTGGAGAGCTGCCACAACACAAGAATGCATAGTTGAAAGCAAGAAAAGTAAGCAATTTTATATACATTCATGGATTTGTGTTGGCACTGATGAGAAAATTCACAAAGAGAGAGCTCATACGTCCTGTGGTCAATAGATTTGCTAAAACTTTTTTGACTTTGGAGAGTTTGGTTGAGTCGAGCAACCTTTAGAAGCTATGTTCACCTCTGCAAAATGGGTAAATAGTACTTGGACAAACAAAAGAGATAGAAAAGCAGTAAAAAAGATAATTTTAAATAATCCATGATTTTGGCGTAATATTATGTATGCCTTGAGCACTGCAAGATCATTAGTGAAAGTGTTGAGAATGGTGGATGGTGAGCAAATGCCTGCAATGAGATTTATATATGGTGCCATCGATACAGTCAAGGAGGAGATTGCAAAAAATTTGGGAGGTCAACTTGGCGATTATAAAAAAATATGGGATATCATTGATGCAAAGTGAGAAAATAAATTGCATTGTAATTTACATGTTGCATCTCACTTTCTAAATCCTCGATAACAGTATTCTCTAAATTTCTCTAGTCATCATGAAATTAAGAAAGGTTTGACGTTTTGTATGCAAAAACTGATTCCACGAGAAGACTTGTTATAAGTTGATCTTCAATTGGATCATTTAGAACAAAACATGAGTTTTTTGATCTACAAACAATGTTGAAGAGTTACAAAACAAGATCTCCTGGTAAGTTACTAAGTAATAATATTTTTTAATTAATAGTTGTTTAATGTTTACATAATAATTAACTTTTATTTGATTCACAACAACTGATTGGTGGATTCAATATGGAGATTCAACCCCAGAGCTTCAAAGGCTTGCTGTGAAAGTATTGAGTTTGACATGTTCAGCTTCAACTTGTGAGCATAGCATAATTGGAGTAAGTTCAATCACATATTTTTTGATATATATTGCTATTAGTTAATCAATTTATATATTTTACATAACTATTTAATATTTAATTTATAATTTTATAGGTGCACACAAAGAAAATGAATCGTTTGATTACATACAAGCTCAATTCTTTGATGTACATCATGTACAATAGAAGGCTGAGAGCAAGACACTTCAAAGTGAAAAGTCGTATAAAAGATAAGGACTATTTGGAAGTTGACCACTTGGCCTCCACTGATGAATGGTATATTGGCAATGAGAATGAGCAAAATAATAGTGTTGCAAGTCTAACTGCACATGTGAATAATGATTTGGATCAAGAAATCTAGAATCATTTAGATGATACACAAATGTCAAATGTAGGAACATCGTCTTCATCAAGGACTACTAGTAAGAAAAGAAAGAATAATATAAATTCAAAAGGTGAACTTTGATTTTACATTTCAAGTTGAAATATTTTTATTTATAAATTTTATATGTTTATTTACTTATATAATTACATTATATGTAATTTAGGGAAAGGTAAAAAATGAAGGATTGAAATGAAGTTGACTGACGAAGAAGAAGATGAAGAGGAAGAGGATGTTGATGAGATGACAAGAGAGAATGAGGACAATGATGATGATGATGAATGAGATGAGTTAAATATTTGAAATTTTGATGAATTACTTGTTTATGCCCACTTTATTTCTTTATTTTGATGTTTTTAAAACTTAAAAATCATTTAATTTAATATTTGACTTATTATCTATTATTTTATACTTTATTTATAATTTTTTGGATTTTTTTATTATTGTTGAGGCTAACACCTCGAGGCTTACCGCCTCGCCTCAAAAAGGTGAAACGCTTCACTACCTCTTCAAACTTTTTACAACATTGCACAAAACATTACTCTCCTAAATCTACGTGTCAAAAGAAATGAGCAAAAATTAATGGGATAAAAATGGTAATTTTAGGGAAATCTTATTTTACACTGCTCTCGATGATCTATCTTTGATATTTAATCCACCATCTATTAATTATATTCCTAACATGCCTATATAATTAATTGCAACAGATAGATATTTACTTGTATTTACCTACGAATTTTTGGGATATCTGATTAATTGCGGACTCCAGCTCTGATCTTTTGGACTGTATCTCGAATGCATATTCTTCATCTATGGAGAATAATGCAAAATTTCGCCTTCTATATGTTTCTATGTGATTTTTGAAAATCACAACAATAATCAGATCATCTGATTTTTCTTCCACCTTGTATTTATAATGCATTCCTATAATCCTATTTAGATATGATCATTGCATATCTACTAAATACAATAATTATCTTCAATCCTTGAAGATAAATCATATCTAGAATAATTATCTCTTGATATCTAATAATAATCCATGATTTTGGCGTAGTATTATGTATGCCTTGAGCACTACAAGATCATTAGTGAAAGTGTTGAGAATGGTGGATGGTGAGCAAATGTCTGTAATGGGGTTTATATACGATGTCATCGATACAGTCAAGGAGGAGATTGCAAAAAAATTGGGAGGTCAACTTGGCGATTATAAAGAAATATGGGATATCATTGATGCAAAGTGAGAAAATAAATTGCATTGTGATTTACATGCTGCATCTCACTTTCTAAATTCTCGACACCAGTATTCTCCAAATTTCTCTAGTCATCATGACATTAAGAAAGGTTTGATGTTTTGTATGCAAAAACTGATTCCACGCGAAGACTTGTTATAAGCTGATCTTCAATTGGATCATTTAGAACAAAACATGAGCTTTTTGATCTACAAACAATGTTGAAGAGTTAAAAAATAAGATCTCCTGGTAAGTTACTAAGTAATAATATTTTTTAATTAATAGTTATTTAATGTTTATATAATGATTAACTTTTATTTGATTCACAACAACTGATTGGTGGACTCAATATGGAGATTCAACCCTAGAGCTTCAAAGGCTTGTTGTGAAAGTATTGAGTTTGACATGTTCAGCTTCAACTTGTGAGCGTAATTGGAGTATTTTCAATCAGATATTTTTTGTAATATATATTGCTATTACTTAATAATTTATATATTTTACATAACTATTTAATATTTAATTTATAATTTTATAGGTGCACAAAAAGAAAAGAATCATTTGATTACATGCAAGCTCAATTCTTTGGTGTACATCATGTATAATAGAAGGTTGAGAGCAAGAAACTTCAAAGTGAAAAGTCGTGTAAAAGATAAGGACCATTTGGAAGTTGACCACTTGGCCTCCACTGATGAATGGTATATTGCCAATGAGAATGGGCAAAATGAAAGTGTTGCAAGTCTAACTGCACATGTGAATGATGATTTGGATCAAGAAATCTAAAATCATTTAGATGAGAAAGAATAATACAAATTCAAAAGGTGAACTTTGATTTTACATTTCATGTTGAAAATATTTTTATTTATAATTTTTTATATGTTTATTTAATTATATAATTACATTATATGTAATTTAGGGAAATGTAAAAAAATGAAGGATTGAAATGAATTTGATTGACAAGAAGAAGAGGAAGAGGATGAGGAGATGACAAGAGAGAATGAGGACAATGATGATGATGATGAATGAGATGAGTTAAATATTTGAAATTTTGATGAATTATTTGTTTATGCCCACTTTATTTCTTTATTTTGATGTTTTTAAAACTTAAAATTCATTTAATTTTATTTGACTTGTTATCTATTATTTTATATTTTATTTATATTTTTTTGGATTTTTTGTTCATTATTGCTGAGGCTAATGCCTCGAGGCTTACCGCCTCGCCTCAAAAAGGTAAAACGCTTCACTCCCTCTTCACGTTTTTTACAACATTGCACAAAACATTACTCTCCTAAATCTACGTGTCAAAAAAATGAGCAAAAATAATGGGATAAAAGTAGTAATAGTAGGAAATCTTATTTTACCCCGCCTCGATGATCTATCTTTGATATTTAATTCATCATACATTAATTATATACTTAACATGCACCTATATAATTAATTACAACACATATGTATTTACTTGTGTTTACCTAAGAATTTCTGGGATATCTGTTTAATTGCGGACTCCAGTTTTGATCTTATGGACTGTATCTCGAATGCCTATTCTTCATCTATGGGGAATACTGCAAAATTTCGCCTTCTATATGCTTCTATGTGATTTTCAAAAATTACAACAATAATCAGATCATCTGATTTTCTTCCATCTTGTATTTATAATATATTCCTAGAATCCTATTTAGATAGGATCCTTGCATACATACTAAATACAATAATTATCTTCAATCTTTGAAGATAAATCATATCTTGAATAATTATCTCTTGATATCTAATAATACTAGATAATACTATCTAGCTATTGGAGATGTATTAAAATAATATATAAATCAGAATAGAGTCCCAGTGGGACTACATAAGGGAGGGACAAAATTATGGCAGTAACTGGCCTTGATGGGCCAACCCAGTAATCAAATGCAAGGAATAAAGACGAGCCTAAAATGAATTAGTTGTTTTATGTTCAACCCAAAACATAAATTAATTCATAAATATTTATTCATTCCACTAGAGAACAAATGTTGATTTACCCCTTTATTACCGAAGTTGAGTCGGGCTTGAACTTAGACTTATGAATCCCCATATTTAAGATATCGCACGTCCATTAATTATTTATAGCATTATGACTGCTTAAAATAATTAATCTTTTTAATTTCTTAAGTAGTACAACTCAATCTTATTATTGTACTTGAGCTAACTCAACCTGTATGGTTTAGTATAATAAACATTTGAGCTCCTTAAGGGGATATCATCATCCTAAACGGACACGGTGACTCGATACAGGTAACTAGCATGACATACGAGCACTGCCACCACCCAAGATGCGGAGAATCTTGGGTTATCTTATGTAACCTCACCCATAACAAGTCCAAGTGATGGTCAATAACACATACTCACCAAAACCTTATCGATGTTTAGATCAACGTAAAGTCACCGAGATCTATGTTTTTCATGACGGTTAGATAGAAGAACTCATCTCACTGTGATCCATCAATACGTCAAGACATACCGGCATAAACAAGCAACTAAGTCAAGTCACTTCTTATCATACTGCAACCTATATTGACTACTCGTCCTCAAGTTGTCTCAGTTGTGATCCTTTTTATATCTCATTAAACTTAACCAATCATACAAACTTCTGTGATCTTCTACACACTGTATGATCTAACTTTCGTATGAGATAATGAGATAACAAATGCAACCAAGTAAACAATTCAGATAGGAGATTGTAATAGTGGTAACAGGAAATATTGTATACAAGCTCAATCATTCTGCTTTCAGTATACAAATCCAACAGTAATATAATCGTCCATTTTGTAACATTTTGAACGAAGAAAAAGGTTCGCAACCAACTATTCGAGAATCGTTATACATAAGGCTGATAATTTTCAACACGATAAGAACACGCACGAAATTAACGGGTTCGTGTTCAACCTTATCGTATTCGTATCCTTATCGTATCGACACGATAATGGCATAATATTTTTGTGTCTTGTTCGTGTCATGTTCGTGTAACACGATAATTTTCATGTTGCATTCGTGTTCATGTCAAATTGTATTGTTTCATGTAATTCGATAATATTATATATATTTAATATTAATTTAATTATATTTATATATTTTTATTTCTTTTATTAATTTATTTTTTTATTTTAATTTGAATTTATCGTTTCGTGTTGTGTCGTTATGGTGTCGTGACAACATGAAAAAAATCGTGTCATATTCGTGTCCGTGTCATGCTTGTGTCGTGTCCGTGTCAGTACATTTCGTATTGGACAGATCCTTAACAGATCGTGTTCATGTTTGGTCATATCGTGTCGTGTCGTTATTGTGTCGATACGATAACGATCCGACTCGCACGAACTGCCAGCCCTAGTTATACATAAAACTATTAGTTGTATGACATACTCGTTTTATACTCCCTCTGTCCCACCCAAGACGACTCATTTCTTTTCAGCACGGTTATTTAAGAGAATGGTATAAAGTGATTACAAATAGATAAGTCTCATAACTTTTGAAGATATAATTATTTTCTAAAAATGAAACAGACCATCTTGAGTTAGACAATCCAAAAGGAAAAACATGTCATCTTGGATAAGACGGAGGGAGTAATGTATAAATTATATTCCCTCCGTCCCAATAATGATGACTCCTTTCTTTTTTGTATGTAGATTAAGGAAAATTGTGTTTTGTGTGTAAAGTAGTGGATGTAACGAAATTCGAGACACTTTTTAGTATAAAAAGTGTTTTCTTTTTTGAAAACGGACCAACTTAATGGGACAACCCAAAAAGAGAAATGTGCCAATAATAATGGAACGGAGAAAGTAAAAAATAAGATTCGAACTTGAAATATTTTATCATTAACATGTTAATTCCATCGATAAATCATCTAGGAAAACATGTGATGTGTAAGGGGACTAGCCTCTCATCCCAAAACTTAAATTGAAAGAAAGTTAACAACACAATTAGAATGTAGCTTCGTCACATACGATTCATGTGTTTATATGTATACATAGAAAGGTTTAAATAAGAAATTTTTCTAAAGTGAGCATCTGAGAATCATTAAATAAGAATTTTTTCTAAAGCGAGCATTGAGAATCATCTTTACATTAAATAAGAATTTTTTCTAAAGTGAGCATCTGAGAATCATCTTTACAATTTTCATATTTGTATGGTAGCTTATCTATATGTCTACACATACGCATGATTGGTGGTGTTTGATTTCGAGTATTATAACAGACGTCACACACACATACGACAGAGAGAGAGAGAATGGCTTCGGCAGAATATGTTGAGAGTTTACTGGGAAAAGAGGACTACGTCGAGGGCTGCCCGGGATGTGAAGTTGATCGGCAGAAACAATTACACAGAGGGCTTCCCCTCAAGCAAATCCTAACTGTCTGGATTATTGTGCTCACCAGTGGTAATCAAACCTCTAATCTCTCTCTCTTCATATCTCCATTGTTAATCGAAGTTTCAGCTATCTGCAACTCGACACATCGTCTCTAAAATGTCGTTGAAAGCAACACCTTCTCAGACGATGCCTAGTGCTGTACGCTTTTCATGCATGATTTGCACTTTGTTGTCATTAAAAAGGTCTATTTCGGAAATATGGAATTTACTCATACCACACCCTTCCACTTCCAGATTTGACACATCTAACTTTTGTCTAATCTATCACTGTTTTGTCTAATATAGAAGTGCACGAAATTGAATCAAATTGAAAATTCATTATTGATATTACAAGAAAAGTAAAAGAAAAGATGGTGAAAATTCTTTTATTAGTTTTGTGTGGTATTGGTGTGATATATGGAAATCCAATTTGTAGAATTTTCAACTAGTTAAGTTATTTTATTTTATTTTATTTTATTTTATTTTATTTTATTTTAATTGGGAGGGGGGGGGGGTCTAGAAAAACTGCAGTAACTGTGTGCTTATATTGGGAAATAACTAAGACGCCATGCAATCATCACATAATCGGTTTTTGTTAATCATCAGTATATGTTAAGAGTTTTGAATGCAGAAACTTGTTGTTTGGTCATGGACAGTACAATGGCAACTTTTCTTTTGAAGTGTTGTTTTCGTGTGAGAGTCATGTTTCAGTCAGTAGAATGCATGGATCATGTTTCACTGAGCATGAGTCTAGATGTTTTACGTGATTTTGATAGAAATTGTGCTTAATCTTGGTCACCAACTGCTTACTACTGCTTACTATGCTTGGATTCGACTGCCTTAGCATTGCCGTCTCTATAGTTCTTTTATTTCCTTGGTACTGAAACTCTTTTTTGTCGATTGCTTGTCTACAGCTCTGACAATATCATCTCTCTTCCCATTCCTTTATTTCATGGTAAGCGTTTGAATCTTTTTCTTCATCAGAGTATTTTGGGATAAAACTCTGTTTTATGTTATTGTCAAATGATGACAGTATAATACAGTTTTAGTAGGACTAAGTCATTACTTAAAGAAAGATGGAACTATCTGTTCTGCATCGAATTTAGATTTAATAAATATGGATAAAAAGAATGAAGCTATATATTTCACTGGTAAAATATTTGGTTATTGCACCTAGGCCAATTTAAATACTGTTAATTAAGCCGTTTCTCATCTGTGGATTCGCTGGAAAGAAAACAAAATAATTTCCGATGGACATCTTACCCTATTTGAGGGAATTTCTCATTTTTCATGTTCAAGTACCTTTGCCATCTTGTTGCTCTTTTGCATGTGGACTGTACAAGAGCTAACATCTTCCTTTACCCAAAGTATCATCATCAGTAGAAGAAGTCTCAAAGTTATGACTATTGCACTCACTGATCATATCAGCAGAATAATATAATTTTATCTTTGAATCATGATCTCTTCAGTTATGAAAAAAATATAAAAATATTGTGTAATTAGAGTAGCTGATCAGAAAGAAGTTAAAACAATTCTTAGTCCTGCCATTGTATACTGAAGTGCTGGATATAATACATATGGATCCTAGGAAACTTAAGGGAATTTTAATAGGTTTCACAGGATACGTTCCTTCTCCATTTTTTAGGAATGTTAGATCAAACTGTATTGTTCTATATTGTTTACTAGCAGTTGGAACTCATGAAAAGCATGTTTTTATTCAGGATTTCCACTTTAAATATATAGTTACTTTCTGTAGCTATTCATAGTACATGCTATCTGTACTATCTCCTTCTTGGCTTGTCGAAATTATCCAATTCATTTTTGATTAAAATGAGAACCCGTGTATCAGACTGATGGAAAAAGTATACTTCTTTTTGTGTTGTTTTCCTTTGTCTCTGTTTGTTGCAGATAAGGGATTTTAACATTGCAACAAGGGAAGAGGATATTGGTTATTATGCCGGTTTTGTAGGTAGGCTAACCTCTTCTTTTCGATATTCTCAATTACTTTCCACAACAAATTTCTTTATTATATGAAGGGTCTGCATACATGATTGGAAGGGCTATGACTGCTACCTTGTGGGGAGGAATTGCTGATAGATACGGTCGAAAACCTGTCATAATTTTAGGCTGCTCCACAGTGTCAGTAATCAATTTATTTGCTTTAAGCTTCTATAGACGTTCATTTTGGGCATCCGCATAATTAGATGTTCATTCATGTCCAGGGTTGTTTTCAGCACTCTGTTTGGCCTTAGTATAAACTACTGGATGGCCATCATAACGAGGTTTCTTCTTGGTAGTTTGAATGGCTTACTTGGACCCATAAAGGTATTATTGACGTAAATTGCCTATTGTTGTGCATTTTCTCTACAGTAATGGAGATTTATTTAATTTGTAGTAGTTTATATTCATTTCTTTTTCCACTGGATTCCTCATTCTATGGCTTCACTCTATGACCAGGCATATGCATGTGAAACAGTTCGTGATGAATACCAGTCTTTCGCATTGTCGGCAGTAAGCTGTTATTGAATGTCTTTTAGTACTTTATTTGTGTATTTTGATAACCAACAAAAATATGCTATCACATATGGAGCAACTCATGGGATATAGTATAGATCATGGAAGAATACCTGTTGAGAGTGCATCTGAAAGGTTTTGGACATTTGAAGTCTGGGTCAACGATATCATCTCTAAGATTGCATTGAATAAGAAAAACAATGACCATAGAACCTCTGAAAGTTATTATTTTTCATTGACAACGTTTTGTAATTAAGATGCTTATTTTAAAAAGCTTATGATCTTCTACATTTATAAGATGTTATTAGTACTGACAAAGCTGTAATTGCATCTCTGAAATGTAAGTGGTTTTCCGAAATAAGTTATATTTTTATAAGAGCTTCTAAGCTCCTAATGTTTTATTTGAGGAGAAAATCACAATTTTTTAGAAGATGGTTTTGAAGGAAGTTCTAATCCCTCAAACCTCTTAGTAGCTCTTTTGAAGAGCTTATTAGCTTAGCCAAACACCCTTTAATTCAGAAAGATCCCAGAAGAGGGAGTGGCAGTTATGACCTATTGTTGTTTCTCAAGTGACTCATTTTAGCGTAGCAACATCTGAGATTTTGAATTCAATTTTTCAAAGGTTAGCACAGCATGGGGTGCAGGATTAGTTATTGGACCAGCTTTAGGAGGCTTTCTTGCTCAGGTACTAATATATATGTGTTTGTTTGTGCATCAATTCGTCCTCTGTTTTTATAGTGCAATAGCTAACAGCTGGAGTTGATTATTCAATTCTGCAACCATCTTAAATTTTTAACTGTATATAAGGCCAAGGGAGAAGATCTATTCAACTTTTCTGTTATGTAACTAAATTTACTGCAGTTTGTAACATATTTTTTACTATATCACCCATCCATCTCCTCTATACCTCCTGGAGAAGCTTTTTATCCTACCTAGTGCAATGACTAGGTAAATGAAAAATCGAGACTGTCTCCATTCTAGTAGTATGGTAAAACTGTGACAACTTTTTCTTCCTTTTGGTGCATGATTATTATGCTTACCGGTCAGGAGTTAATCTTCATTTCCTCTCTGCAAACAACTTCTTAGCTCTGGAGCATCTGGCCCCCATTATGCTTCATGTGTGAAATATATATCTGAAAATTTATTCTTAACTGCCTAAGGAACTTACCCTAGGGTTTGTCTTGTCATTTTTCTTTTCGCTGTTATTTGTAACATACCTGTAATCCCAAAATAATTTCTGGATGACTATATGTGTATGTGTGCATGTCTGTCATCACCAATTTAACAGCTCTTTTTTTTCTTTGGACTAAGCCTGCAGACAAATTCCCTGGAATATTCACATCAGATTCTTTTTTGGCGAGGTGCTTATACTCTTTCTCCTCTCTTTCTTATGCATATTACCTTTGTATTCTGGTTTTGTAAACTGTAATCTAATTTTTTTTTGGTAGATTCCCATACTTCCTGCCCTGTCTGATAATCTCAATATTTGCGGGTATTGTAACTATTGCTTGTTTCTGGATCCCGGTACGTTTCTGTATCTCATATGCTATATACTTCCTGAAAGCTTACTGTGTATTTTTCTGATGTTATAAGAAGAATATCTATTTGTGAGCATCAACTGTTTTTTGGCAGTGCTCGGTTGTCACTACCAAATGTCTAGACAATGTACTCAAGTTTTAAAGTGGACAGACTTAAAATCTAGAAAATATGCATGTGATTTCTTAGAGTAATTGATTTCATCAAGTATGTTTTGATTTTCCGATGACGGTTTGATCTAAGTCTTAAGAGATGCAGGAAACTCTTCACACACACAGCTCAGAGAGTTCACATTCTCAAGGTTCTTCTGATGCTTTGGATGCAGCAACTCAACAGTCTGACATTAAAGAGATCGGAAAAGATAAGGCATCTAAGAAAAGCCTCTATAAGAACTGGCCACTCATGTCATCCATTATCGTATATTGCATTTTCTCACTTCACGATATGGCTTACACCGAGGTAAGTTATATATTACAGCCTAGTAGTTGTAACAAAAGATATTTTCTCTCCCAAGTTCCTAAATTGCTTCCAGAAAGAGGTTTAATTTTAGTTTTTAGTTGATTTAACCGAGTGTTAAAAAGTAAATCTACACAAGAACTCATCAACAATTTCGGTACAATGTGACAGATGCCTTTTGCATTTCTTTTCTTATCATTACTGTGATTTCCTTCTATTTGGGGGAGCATATACTTATTCCCTGCATGAAGCAGCAGTACATTATATTTCTTTAAGTTCAAGAAATGCCCATTCTATAGCGTTACCTTCCTTGGTCCTTTACAAACCCTGAGTTTATTTTTATTTGCAGCATGAACATTATGTTATACCTAGCACCAAGCAGTAATGTCCCATAGGAATTGCCCTAGTAAACTGTAACATCATAATGTCCCATAGGAATTGCCCTAGTAAACTGTATCATCACAGTTGAGTTCTGTATTTTCTTTTCAACCTTTAAAGACAAAAAAATGTTCGTGTTTTGCAGATTTTCGAAAAATGGATTTATTTTTTGTATAAAGTTCCCTGGCATATTTGTTTTTCAGCTGACCTAGTAGTATGCTTACAGCCATGAATTTTTTATGTGAACAGATATTCTCATTATGGGCTGAGAGCCCCAGAAGACTCGGGGGCTTAGGTTATTCAACTGAGGATGTTGGAACAGTTCTTTCAATCTCAGGTATAGTTGAAAAGTTCCTGCTTGTAATATACGTCATCCTTAGTGTGGAAACTCAGTTGATTTTCTATAATCTGAATTATAAAACTAACAGGATCTTGAAATCAATGATTCTCACATGCATCATAAGATAATATGTACCTTTCTTCCTGATGTGATCCCTAAAACAGTTGGTCTTGAGTTTTCTTGATGGATGAAGAAACTAATGTTTCTCTACCTTGATGTTTCTTTTATGTTCTCTCTACGTACGTGATGGCTAGAGTTTGAGAGATACACTTTATGTCATGGAGATGACCTAGGGCCTTTTAGTTCCCCTCAAAACTGCTATTCCCCATAAGTCCAATTAATAATTTAGTCTCAATTATTTAATTACTTGTTTGTTAGTCCTTAGTTGTCATGTGAGACATTAGAATTTTACATAGTATTTCTATAGTGATAACAATCACTAATTACAATTACAAACCAGGTTTCTCATTTATAACATATTTCGCTGTGACGCTCTTTTCATAAACTTTACAGTCAATCTATACTGTTCCATATGTTAACTAAGCTTGTGTTAATAAGTTTATGGCCTTCATAGTTTTCCTCACTCAGTACTAGTGAATTCAAATAAGAATATAAGATGATAAACATCTACGTTTATTTTCATGCCTGCTGTAATATATTGCTCACTCTAATACATTGGCCACTCGTACAAATTTCAGGTTTGGGCCTTCTGGTATTCCAGTCTTCCTTGTATCCAATTGTTGAGAAAATCATGGGTCCCATCTTAGTCTCTCGAGTTTCAGGAGTATGACCTTGGAACTTAGACATATTATATGGATATGATGTAGACAATCTATTTATTGGAGGTTTCTTTTTGAATGCAGATCGTTTCAATTCCTCTATTAACAAGCTATCACTACATAGCCATGCTATCAGGGATCACGCTATCCATAGTGTTAAATATTGCCTCTCTGTTGAAGAATGTCCTAACGGTAAGTGATTACACTGCAGGAAGTTCTCTCAAGCTTCTATTTTGGAGAATGTTATGTCTGGATGATACCATCATAGTGAGATAGTTTAGTAGCCATACTTTATTAGGTTGATTTTCATTCAAATTATTACTAAAGAAAAACTATATGTATGATATAGACTTGTGTTTCTTTTACAATTAAAATAACTTTAAAGAACTTCACATAACATAAAGTCCATGTAGTCTTGGACACCATCTCCATTCAAAACATGCAATAACCTTATTTGTTTCTACTCTTAGATATGTACCTTAAATGTAGGTCTTCTGCTCTTGTACATTATTTTCTTGGATAACCTCAGTTCAAACAAAACTTTTATCAGGGCCATATATTCTGAATCTGGCAATAAAGTATGAGACTTGTCTCCAAATCCTTTGACCTAACACACTACCTTCTCTAATTTGTAGATGCCCTTCGCACAAATTTCGGGTACCCTGTTCATGGCACAAATTCGTTAATTCTTCACTTACTGGACAAAAAATCTTCTTAGTGCAAGAAAGTAGATCTAATGGAATCATATTTGTAGTACTTTATATGATGGTTCTTGTTACTACATCGATAGTAGCTTCTTCTTTGTTGAAGATTTGGATTTAATTACTTTTTCTGTTCGAGCAGATTTCCATTGTGACGGGGCTTTTCATATTGCAAAATAAAGCTGTGGTAATTCTCCAATCATGAGTCTTATCTGTCTTCCTGCTTGCTGGCATTAGTCCACATGATTGTGCATCTGGTAAATGACTGTGTTCAATTAAATGATCACAGGACCAAGATCAAAGAGGAGCAGCAAATGGTATGGCCATGACCTTTATGTCACTTTTCAAAGCATTCGGTCCAGCAGGAGGAGGAGCACTGTGAGTTTCTCTCGGAAATAGTAACTTTACTGTTCCAAGTTATGTTTGATCCGGATTAATCGAGTTTAATTTAATCTTCTCGTGGCAATAACTTCTTAAATCTTTATTACCATTTGATGTACCAGAACAAATATGTCTCCAACCATGAACTAATCCATGCACCTATGAAAGCATAGTGCAGGGATAGACCTCAGACATACACAGACAGTTACATGTGACATGAAACTATTCAGAAATTTTACATGACTATTTCAAATTTTATCTTGCTAAGTTTTCAATGTTCAATTCAATTTATGCAGGTTTTCTTGGGCAGAAAAACGCCAGGATGCATATTTCCTTCCAGGTATGTGTCACTGAGTTTATTACAAGTGATTATTATAGCCAAGGCGTACATTACAACAAAATTATACCAATTAATCCTACCCTCATCAGGGATCATGATGTTATCATCATGCTTTATTAGGACCATGCATGTCTACTCTGGACCTCTAAGCCCCAAATCCATTTATAAACCTTATGCAATGCAATATGTGTAGTTCCTTTGTTAAATCCTATAGCATACAATCGGAAACTCCCTGGTTGGATAGATGCCATCTCAGCAGCAATCTATGACATTTTTTTGTATAAATACTGAATATGTTTCACCCAAGATTTTGCTTGAGTCTACCCACGGCAATTGCAGAATATAGTTTGAGCTACTCTTCTCATTTTGCTCTTCATTTGAGTTGGTGTAGGAATAATGTGATCCTCTTAATGCAGGAGATGAGATGGTTTTCTTCATCCTGAACGTGATCGAGGCAATTGCAGTTCTGCTGACATTCAGACCATTTTTGGTGGAACGACGAATCAGTTGAGCAAGCAGTGATTACAAATTTGATTGTAATTGGATGATAAGAGTGTAATATTCTTTGTAAACAAGAGTTGCTGCAGAGAGGAAAGAAATTACATGAAGATTATAATTTGTTGTAAACTATTGTTGTACTGAATAACTGTATTCAGTAAAACAATAATTTAGTGGGCTCGAACTCGAATTCGAGCTTTAATTTGAGTTTGAGCTCGGCTCAAAAGATTTAAATAGAGCTTGAGCTCGGTTTGTTAGTTTACTCGTTTACACCATATTTGAGCTCGAGTCGAGCTCGGTTCGCTAGCTATTCGTTTACACCATATTTGAGCTCGAGCTCGAATCCTCTTGAGCACAAAACGTCTAATTTTTTTGGTTAATGACTCGATTTCGGGAGGCTCGAGTAAGCTCGGTTATGAGGCTCGCGAACATGTTTGGGAGCATGCTTGATTAGACTCGAATTCGAATATGTTCGCGAGCCTAAAGAGTTGAACACCTTAAAGCTCGAGCTCAGCTTAAAATGTTATCAAGCTCGGCTTGTTTACTTAACAAACGAACTTCAAATGAGCCTTTTTCAAACGGAACTTCGAATAGCTCATGAACGACTTAGTTCGTTTAAACCCACGAACTACTTGAGGTTCGGCTTGGTTCGTTTAGACCAACAAACTACTTGAGGTTTTTTATATAACATATAGTGAAATTACAATTGAATGTCCAAATTATTAACCTTTCAAATGAAAACTAGTTGTGCTCAACAATTACTCAGGTTAAAATAGTAGAAAATAATAACTAATTTATAAACCATAAATATATAACAAAATTCTAAGATATTGTGAAGCTTAAAAAATTACATCAAAATGTGACGCTTACCTAAATTATTTTTATGTAGTATTACAGTAACACCATACCTGAACAGACATATAGCCACCATGAGAGATCATAAAAAACAATTAGTTTTTGGTTCCCTTTATTGCTTTATTACAAACTTCCCCTCCCCCTCGTGTCAGCTTGAGTATTTGAAAGGAGGGTACTCTTTTTACTTGTATGGTGTTTTATCCCACTGGGTTTTCGCCATACAAGGTTTTGACGAGGCCCGCTCATTCCGTGTAATGGGTTTGGGTGTGTTCGGTATGTTGGGATGTTATGATGATATGATTTCGATTATGTGTTTTCTCTATCCTCCTATTTCGGCCGTCTGTTTGACCTTGCTTTATTTGGATACCTCTTAGAGGAGGGTCCATTTCCCACCCCTGGTGCCTTGCAGCTTTTATCCCTCGGGTATGCCTGAGTATTTGTATATGATATCTATTCATTTATGAAATTTATTTATAAAGAAAAAACAATTAGTTAATGCAATGTTTAGATCCTTGATCAATTGTATCCATGCCAGCCTATAAATTTGACAAGATTTATCATGTTGAAGTTTTGCTATTAACATAATCTTGTTCTTGAACACCAAAGATGCTACCCTTGCCCTTATCTTGATTTTCTTGAAAATCTTTTATAGCTATCTTGTTCACTTTGAAGATTCACTTTGACTAACCTTACACACACACACACACACACATATATATATATATATATATATATATATATAGGAGTGGATCAATGAGAACTACATCTTTTTACGAACTCGCGAACTATGTATAAACGTAAAGATGATGCACATAACAAAGATAAAGTTGTGCACAATGAAAACTTTCTAAAATTATTTTGTTGTGCAACAATTTTAGAATGCTTTCGTTATGAACAACTTTATAGATTTTGTTCATCAACTTTTTACGTGTGTGCATAGTTCTCAAGTTCTCAAAAGATGAGTTCTCATCGATCCAACCCTATATATATATATATATATATATATATATATAGGAGTGGATCAAATGAGAACCATATCTTTTTGCGAACTCTAACCATGCATAAGACGTTGACGATGATGCACAAGACGGTATAAAGTTGTGCATAACGAAAACTTTCTAAAATTATTTTGTTGTGCAATAATTTTAGAAAGTTTTCGTTATGCACAACTTTATACCGCTTTTGTGTATTATCTTCAACGTTTTATGCATGGTTCTCAAAAAGATGAGTTCACTAGATACAACCCTATATATATATATATATATATATATATATATATATAGAAGGGATCAAATAGTACCCGGCCCGAGATAGTATGTAGTACTCAATCTCATCCACTCATCTCATAGATATTATGGTTCGATTTTTCGGACTTTTAAGCTTAATTTCGCTGATTTTCGTTACATTAAGGGTAGATTAGTAATTTGATTTGTTATGTGATTGCGAAAACAAACAATGCATTTAGTTGAACGATAATGCATTCAAATGAACAAAAAATGCATGCAGTTAAAGAGAATAATGCATGTGATTGAAGCTCGCACCTAGCGCACGGGCGCGCCCATCGTGCGCCACGCCCAGCGGCTGGAGCGCCAACAGGCGCCCATGTCACACACGTCACTCGGCGCTCGTTCGCGCCCGTTGGCCTGCATTTTTACGTTTTGTTAAATGCAAGAAGATGTTTTGTTAAATGCATGGACATGTTTTGATCAATGCATGAATGTGCTAAGTTAAATGCATGTTTCTGTTTCGTGGGAACATGCATTTTTATGTTTTGTTCAATGCAGTTTCATGTTTTGTTCAATTCATTTTTATGGTTTTCGACACCAAATCTCTCATCCATCATTCTCTTACAATTCCGTCGTCTCTTTCACTGATTATCGGCGAATTTGTCGTGAACCACCGTCATAACCACCATCTTTTTCGATTCTTCAATCATCTATCAAATTCATCTTCTATTTTTTCTCAAAATCCATCAATTTTATTCCTCAAATTTCTTTCTTCTTTTTCTTTCTTTCAAAATCTGTTGTTTGTAGTTGTTAGTGTATCTTGTTGCTGTTCGCGGTGTTGCCGCCGGCACCGTCCGCTCCGATGTCGCCGTCAGCCGCCTCGCGCTCCGTCGTCGTCATTGTCGAGGAGGAGAAGAAGAAGGCGATTTGTTTCTTCCGTTTGCCCTTGCGAAAATTAAAAAAGAAAAGAAAAGAAAGGAGTTGCCACGTGTCACCAGATGTGGTCACATGTTCAAATATGTGATTTAGATTGGGTACATACTATCTGGGGATCGAGTACTACGGAACCCAACCTTTATATGGGTTCCCGTGGTACCCGGCTCCTAGATAGTATGTAGTACCCAATCTAGATCACATATTTTGAACATGTGGCCATACCATGTCGACACGTGGCAATCCATTTTTCATTTATTCATCTTTTTAATTTTCGCAAGGGTATATTGGGCAAAAATAAAAATGTAGTCTTCTTCTTCTTCTTCTCCTCCTCCTCCTTCGATTTTCTTCATCTTCTTCGAATTTTTTTTAAGGTGACGACGACGACAGGCAGCGACGGTTGCAGTACGACAACAGCAACGGTGGCGGTACGAAAACAGCTATGTGAAGCAAAAGATAACAGCTTTTGAAAGAAAAAAGAGAGAAAAAATAAAATTTTGAGAAGAAATTTGAGAGATTTCATATAAAAAAAAAACGAAATGTGGATTTTGAAGGATCGAGAGACATGGTGGTTATGACGGTAGTTTACAACGAAGTTCGCCGGTAATCGGAGAAAAAAAGGGCAAAACGACGGAGAAGGATAATGAGAAGTTTTGTTGTTGAAAATGAAGTATGCATACTGCAAAATGTAAAAATACATATCACAAAATGTCAACATGCATTCTATAAAACGTAAACATGGATACTAAAAAAATATAAACTTGTATATTTTCTAACAAAAATATGCATATTGCAAAACAATAATCTGCATACGACTAAACACAAACATGCATGCTACGAAACACAAACCTGCATGCTTTAAAAAAGAAAATCATAGGTATCTCATTCACGATATCCACAAATACTTATCTTGTTGATATTTTTTTTCTTTATTGTTGATCATTTGTTTTCTTTTGAATTATGAAATTAGAAATAATCGATCTGAACGTGAGAATAAATTTTGGAGAAATCAATCTCATATGCATTTTGTGTTCAACATTATGTAGTTTTATGTTTTAAAACTTGCATGGTTTTTTTTTTATATCACATAAAAAACCAAATTATTAATCTACACTTAGGTAGTGTTTACATTGCATGATTAGGTTGGATAGATAAATTAATCCAACCTAATCAAGTGTTTACTTTTAAGGATTAATATTTGAGGATATCTCAAAGCCCGGCATTATTTTAATCCTTTGATTGTTCTTCCTTAATTTTTATCCAACCAATATAGGTAGGATTGAAATAATCATCCAAATAAAAAGGAGAATTATTTATCCCATGTTTAATCATTCATTAATCATTTGTAGTAAATAAAGGATTGATAGATAAAAATTATCTTATCACACATTTAATCCATCAAATAATCAATCCTCCAAAATACTAATCATAAAAAGTAAACACTACCTTACTGTAGCGAAATCAGTACCAAATGGCTTAAAAAATCCGAAAAAATCTCTACCATAGGATCTATGAGATGAGTGGATGAGATTGAGTACTATATACTACCCCAGGCTCGAGTACTATTTGATCCCTCCTATATATATATATATAAACCTCTTAAATAAGAACTAAGAACCAATAACCACCGTTAGATTGAATAAGATAGGACGACTTATAATTATTTAATAAAAAATATTTGAATCCCTAAATTTTCGCTATTTGAATCTTTCACATTCTATTCTTCGTTGTTCGTATAATTCATGTTGTTGTTCATGTAATAATAGTTCTTGTGCATGCTATCACATTCCAATTCATTGTCATGTTCAGGTTATTCATATTGTTGTGCATGTAATCGAAGAGATTGAGCAAATGAAAACAACTACCATAAATGAATATATAAAATCCATTGATTATGGGTTAAACAGTTATCATTAAAACATGAGGATAATAAATGATTTATAATTAATCTTAATCTGTTAGATTATAAAAAATGGATGAACCACATTAGTTCTTAGTTCTCAAACAAATTAGAGTTTTTCACACAGTAATTATTCTCTCCATATATATATATATATATATATATGGTTGAGTTATAATAAAAAACCTAAAACCAATACACTTTATGTACAAAGTTAATGCATTTTACATATAAAGCTAATGCACATATGAGTTCGGGTAAAAGACAACACTATTCATCAATATTTCGTAGAGCAGTAACTTTATACATAAAGTGCATAAACTTTGTGAGAAAGTTTTATCGACTGCTCGCAGAGAATAGTAAGAGTTTCCTAGCACCAGCAAGCACAAGAAGGAACGACAAGTTAGGTGGGATACTGTAAGGTGACCTAAGTATCCGAGTTTTACTTTTATACCCGTAAACAAGACCCAATCCGAAACTAATGGATTGACTGAACAATCAGTACGTGGACATAGGAGTTGATCTCTTCAAACCACGTTAAAATCAACGTGTTATTTACTTTCATTATTGCATTGAATATTACATGTTATTGAACTGTCATCATCAGCATACAACAACACATCATCGATTTGAAACACTCTTATTAGTATTCGTTTGATACTGGAGAGATAAACTGAAAACTGACTAAGCAATATTTGGCCAAGTTTACCAATCAGTTTTCTATGGCAAACCAGTAACCACCACATTCTTCAAGTACATCGCTTATCACCAATTGGCCAATTGCCTCAAGTAATCGAAGAGGTTTGCTAACCGATATCACTATTCTCAAGGCTTCCTTAATCGAATCGATCAAGAGTACTACCATTAATATCGATTGCATTCCACGCCAAGCTACCGCTTTGTAGTCGACGGTCTTGATTAAAGAAAAGTTTAAATTTACCTTGAGGTGTATTCGCCCTCCCCTATACATCAAATCGTACCAGCAGGACCTATCACTTGATGTATTGATGGTTTACAGTAAGATGAGTTCTTCTCTTTGATCGTTCGTGTATTTATATACTCATTTTAAAGTTCGTGTGCAAAACCAAAATCACATTAAAGTTTTAGGGAAAAACTATGTTTAGCCCTCTCCCGATGATCTATCTTGGATGTTTAATTCACCATACATTGATTATATACCTAGCATGCACCTATATAATTAATTGCAACACGTTGGGGTTTTCTCGTGTTTACCTTTGAACTGCCGAGCGGAATGGATCGAGACTCGTGCTTTGACCTTCCGGATCGATCCCGATCGCCCAATCTCCAACGTCGAGTGAGGACGATCTATGGAGAATGCTTCGAAAATCACCCTCAAGCTCTCAAGAATTTTCGAAATCTCTCAAAGGATGAACCTCAAATTCTCGAAAATAATGATGATGATTATTAATCATTGACCTAGATTTAATCTCTTACCTCATATTTATAATACATTACCATAATCCTATATGGAAATTATCATAATCCCATATGGAAATTACCATAATCCCATATGGAAATTACATAATCCTTTATGGAAATTACCATAAACCTTTATGGAAAGGATTATTACCATAATCTTATATGGAAAGGATCTATGCATATCCCATAATTATAATAATATCCTTATAGGATAAAGAGAATCAAATCCTTGCCTTGTAGAGCATAGGGGCACCGATTTTGCTTAACTTACGGCCCGGACGGGCCACCAGGATCAAATGCAAGGAATAAAGATGAGCCTCAAATAAATTAATTATCTTATGTTCACCCGTAACATAAATTAATTTATAAACATTTATTCATGCCACTAGAGAATAAATGTCGACTTACCCTTTATTACCGGTTGAGTCGGGCTTGCACTTAGACATTACGAATCCCGTATTTAAGATATCGAACGTCCATTAATTATTTATAGATTCTCGATCGCTAAAATAATTAATATCTTTAATTCCTTAAGTAGTACCACTCAACCTTATTATTGTACTTGAGCTAACTCAACCGCGGGTTTAGTACAATAAACCTTTGAGCTCCTTAAGGGACGCCATCATCCTAAACGGATACGGTGACTCAACATGATAACTAGCATACATACAAGCACCGCCACCACCCAAGATGCGGAGAATATCAATAGAACATATAACCCTCTCCCATAACAAGTCAGTGATGGTCGAACTCATACTCATCTAATACCTTATCGAGGTTTAGATCATCGTAAGTCATCGAGATCTTGGTTCTTCACGACGGTCGATAGAAGAACTTATCTCACCGTGATCCTTCAATACGCCGTAGACGTACCAAAGATGACAAACAACCAAGTCAAGTCACTTCTTATCTATATCGCAGCTTATACCGACAACTCGTCCTCAAGTTGTCTCACCAGAAACTTTTTATATCTCATTAAGCTTGACCAATCATACGACTTCTATGATCTTCTACACAATCGTATGATCTAACTTATATATGAGATAAGAGGACACGATATATGCAATCAAATATTCATTTCGTGATAGAGATTGTAATAGTGGTAACCGGAAACATTGTATACAAGCTTAACCAAACTCGCTATCAAGATACAAATCCAACAATCTCCCACTTATACTAAAGCAAACTTTTAGTATACAATGTGTCTCTACTAGCTATTACAAACAAAACCAACATTTTGCTTCTCCCACTTATACAAAAGTTTCCTTTCTAAGTGGGTGCCATCTAGCGTAATTCAAGTCCTCTAACGTCCCCGACGAGACTTATTGCGGCAGTTTTAGCGGGTGCCATCTAGCGCAATTCAAGTCCTCTAACGTGCCCAACGTAGACTTATAGCGACAGTGCTTCGTGAATGGATCCGTGGTTATCCGTCGTTTCAATCTTTGCAATCAGCACATCACCTCGCCTAACGATTTCTCGTATGACATGGTACTTTCTCTCTATGTGTTTGGTCGCTTTGTGGGTCCGTGGTTCCTTCGAGTTTGCATCGCACCGAGTTATCACAAGAAACTATGATACTCTTGGGCAAACCAGGTACCACACCTAGAACCATGAGGTAGTTCTTGAACCATACAGCCTCCTTAGAAGCCTCCAAGCGGCTACATATTCGGCTTCCATGGTAGAGTCCGCAATGCATCGCCGCTTTGCACTCCGCCAGATACGGCCCACCTCCCAAGGTAAACACATAGCCCGAGGTAGACTTTTTCTCATCACGGCCACTTGAAACCGAGTCCAGATAACCCAAAGGCATTAGACTATCTCGCATGGTAAACAGCCTATAATCTCGAGTCCTTTTCGTGCACTGAGTATATGCTTTATCGCAGTCCAATGAGCTTGTCCAGGTTAGATTGATATCTAGCTACTATGCCTACCGCATAGCGATATCGGCCTCGTGCATAGCATTACAGACATGAGACTTCCTACGGCGAAGCGTAAGGAACTTGTCTCATTTCCTCTATCTCCTTCGCATCATAGGTGATCATTGCTCAGATAAAGGAACGCCATGTCTAAAAGGAAGCAATCCTTTCTTGGCGGTCTCGCATACTAAAACGAGTAATCACAATATCAATGTAAGACGCCGAGATAAGCTCAACATTTTCTTCTTACGATCTCGGTAAACCTTGATCCCAAGAATGTACGCGCATCTCCTTAGTCTTTCATTTGAAACCGATCGGATAGCCAACTCTTTACGCCGATAATAATGACTTCACGTTGTTGCCAACTAGAAGAATGTCATCTACATAAAGTGCAAGAAATACCACATCACTGTTGACATCTAACCGATACACACAACTCGCTAGGAAACCGGTAAATCCATAGACTTTACCACATCGTCAAAGCGTAAGTTCCATGATCGGAGGCTCGCTTAAGTCCATAAATGGATTTCTTAAGCTTCCATACTAGATTCTCTTCACCCTTTACCACATAACCTTCGGTTGTTTGACATAGATGTCTCTACCTTCCTCAAGGTAACCGCTTAGAATAGCGGTTTTAACATCCATTTGCCAAACCTCTAGTTCAGTGGGCTGCTATGGCCAAGAATTCGATGGACTTGAGCATTGCTACAAAGCAAAGGTCTCATCGAAATCGATGCCCTCAACTGCGAGTGTACCCTTTCGCCACAAGCCCGGCTTTAAAAGTCAAACCTCTCCATCGGAATCTCTCTTCCTTTGTATATCCACTTATCGCCTATGGCTTCCTTGCCATCCGGTAGAGGTGTCTTTCATATACATCCATAGCCGCTATGGACTCCATTTCTAAGTCCATAACGGTGTGCCATGATCTTGCATCAATGTTTTATATCGCCTCCTCAGATGTCCATGGGTCGATTATTGCTGCTCGCTTCGACTAAACCAAGATTCTCCCACGAACATAAATCGCTCGGGTCGACGAACAACCTCCCACTACGACGAGGTTCTACAGCACAATGGCAACGGTGGGTGCGAAACTTGTAGTTCTCTATCTTGCACAACTTGTCGGGTAGGTACCACTTGACGGTCGGTATCTCCAAAGTGATCTCGACCCACTTCAATTTCTTGAATTATCCGTGTCGATCCTCCCACTAGACTCGATATCTCGCACCTTTCGCCTAATCGGTATGGAATACGATCATCTTCTAATTCTTAAAGAATGATTTCAACTTTGGACTTATGATTCTTCATATAATCCTCTTCTAAGAATCGGCATTAGTGTTAATAATGACCTTCCGATCCTTAGACTATAGAATAAACCACCTTCGCTCCTCTAGATATCCAATAAATGCCTTTGCGTCGGATCTAGCCTCCAACTTGTCGCCTTCTTGTTCAAAGACGTGTGCCGGATCGCCCATATCCTTATGTGGCTTAAATCGACTTGCGCCCAAACCACAACTCGAAAGGGGTCTTTTCGATCGACTTGATGGTACTAGATTTAGCAAGTATGCCGCCGCTTTCTAAGGCATACCCCGTAACGAAATAGGCAATGTTGCATAACTCATCATTGATCTAACCATTTCAAAAGAGTCATATTTCTTCGCTCGACACACCATTTTGTGTGGTGTGTCTTGTGAAGGCTTGCCGGGAGGTAATCCCATACTTCACTAGATAGTCCATGAACTCACATCGAGGTATTCGCCACCGCGATCGACCGTAGTGACTTGATACTCTTACCAACCTTCGCTCCATTTCCGCCTTAAACTCTTTGAATTTCTCAAAGCATTCGGACTTATGCGAAGTAGGTATACGATCCGCACTCTGAGTAATCGTCAATGAAAGTGACAAAATACTGTATCTCCACGAGCTTGTGTGGACATTGGTCCACACAGTCGAATGGACTAACTCTAACATTTCTTTCGCTCTATAACCTTCGCTTTGAAGGGTCCGGTCGACATCTTACCTTCTACACAGATTCGCAGATCGGAATGGAGTAACTGTGAGATTACCCAACGCCCATTCTTAGCCGCCTTTGATCCTATTTAGATTGATGTGATCTAATCTAAGATGCCGAGAAATATGGTGTCATCTTGCTAAGAAAACTTTCTCTTTCTGGGTTTGAAGAAGATGCACATAGTTATAGGTATTATGTTTTGCGTAAATAGTATAAAGCGAATTATATAAAGTGCAACACGTATAACTTTGTCATTTCTTATGATAGAAACACGACTATCAAAATAATGTAATATCCATGAGTAAATAGTTTCAAATGTAAACAAGGTTCCGCCGAAAATCCGCACATATAAAACGCCTTTAAAACTAAACTGCTCTCTCAAAACATAAAGTAACATCTCCGACCGCAACGCCCTCGACTTTCGCCGCGTTGCCCATGGAGATCGTTATCTCGCCATTACTCGCCTCCCTTGTCCGCAGAACCCCGCAGTGTAACAAACATGATCAACAGACTCGTTCTACTACCCAAGAATGGGTAGAACAAGTTGCTAAACATGTTTCACATTAAAGCAAACGGCGACTTGAGCCTTCGAGCATAGGGCACTTAGCCTTCCAATGCCCGCCTTACCGCACTAGAAGCACTTGCCTCTTCTTCGCTTCTTCAAGCCTCCGGTGGCGCCCATGTTCTTGCTCCCATTACTCCCACTATTTCCTCGCCTCTACCACCTTTGGTGCCCCTTTTCTTTTCCATTTTGCAACAGTAAAATTTGGGCCCTTAGATGTGCTAGCAGAGCATGTGCTCCTTTCCCATAACTCCTTCCGCACCACGAGATCATCGAGCAACTCACTAAGTGTATACCGGCCTTGCTCATGATCGCATTCACGCCGAAAGTTCTCAAAAGACTTGGGCGGTGTATTGAGGATGATATCGACCTTGGCTGGCCAATACCTCCTCCCAACCGATCAAGACTATCCATGAGATGAGTCATGTGGAGACATGTTCATGGACCGAACTTCCTTCTTCCATCTTACACGCCAAGATTTCTCTCATTGTGTGGAAGTCGATCGTCTGATCCGATCGCCCAAACTTACCTCGAGACTCGACCAAATATCGTCAAGGCTCACCATCGATCGATGTCGCACTGCAAGCCTTTGGACATAGTAGTCATCATATAGCATTTAGCCATATTGTTCGACTTATTCCAAAGTCTCGCCGACTCTCCGCTCATTAGTCGATGCGCCGAAGGGGCATCGGGTTTAGGAGTAGTGAGAACAAACATGTGTTCTTCAAAGGATAAGAACATATTCCATGTTTCGCTTCCACTCGATAAAATTTGGACCGGATAACGGATTTTGTGCGAGCATATTGATAATCGGTGTAAGAGACATATCCGAAACGATAATGTAAACACATAAGCATACGATCGCACATAATTCGTAATAATAATATTGTAACATTTTGATAAAACAATATTAATTGAAACCTCCAATCGCCCAAGGAATCCCACATGCATGCCACGCAGCGTGTGGACGCTACACACGAACCCTCGACTGCACTAAAATATACCTTTAGTCGCTTAATTTTAATCCATGTCAACTTATCCTTACGACAAATGAAATTAACGATCGACCTTACTGCACCACATCACTATCACAAGAAGGGACTTCGTGGAAGTTGTACTTGAGGTGATGTCTACAATGACCACATTTTAACAACAGAAACAAATTCTTAGAATTAGCATACTCACTAGACCATACCGCTTCAATTCAAATTCTTTTGTTATCTCATTTTATATCTATCTCTAGAGAACTTATGAAAATCGCACATGTAAGCCACACATGTGGACGCTTACATGAAACTCCCACTTCTCAATAGATTTAAAATGTTTTATTTAGAAATCTCATCTAACAAACTTATGATAAACAAAGGCAAGCAAGCCACGCTGTGGACGCCACTCACAAAGGCGTATCACTTTGTTTAGAGATCAAAAGTGAGGTCTTGACATTTTAATTTAAAAATTAATTTGTCGGGTTGCTTGCTTAGTCTTTTGTTCAAAAGGTTTATCCATGCAGATCACGTAATCCTAGCATGCTTGTCTACGTAACTCAACATGTAAAACATGCTCGCAGTAATTCTAAAATATGCTTGAAAACGCGATAAACCTAGCATGCTTACTATGCGCATCCAATTACGAAACACGAAGGTTTGTCAACGTAATTTAAACATACATAGCATGCTATCGCATTATTTAAACATCCACGACATGCAATGAACGATAAAATAAAATAAAACGCTCATCGTGGCCCACTGTGGAATCGCACTTTCCGCCTAATCTATTACATAGAATTGCAAAGCATGATCTTTATAATCTTCAAAACGGCCTCGCGGCACGGGCACGGACCGATTCAAAACGGGCCTCGCGTGCCCGGCACGGACCGGACTCACAAAACAGATTCGGCCTGAAAACGGATCTCGGCTCGGCCCGTCCACGCGCGCATCCGCGAGCGCCGTGCACGCCATGCGTCGCCACCCGCACGCCGCATGCACCCATTTTTCCCGCTGCCTCGATCTCGCCGCTTTCATCTTCATTTTAGTTTTACAGATAAGATTTACAGAAAAATAAATCTAATCTAACCACGGATTTTCTCGTGGTGAAAAACAAAATCCGACAAAATAAAACCGAGCCACGATGAACGACAGATCCAACAAATAATATATAGCGCATGTAATAATCAAACGTGAATTAATCCAACAGAGCCAAGATTCTGATCCCAGGCTCTGATACCAATTGTAGGGAAAAACTATGTTTAGCCCTCTCCCGAGGATCTATCTTGGATGTTTAATTCACCATACATTGATTATATACCTAGCATGCACCTATATAATTAATTGCAACACGTTGGGGTTTTCTCATGTTTACCTTTGAATCTATCGAGGCGAAATAGATCGAGACTGCGTGCTTTGAGCTCGGATCAGATCCCATTGCCCAATCTCCAACATCGAGTGAGGACGATCTATGGAGAATGCTTCGAAAATCACCGTAAGTCTCAAGAATTTTCAAAATCTCTCAAAGGACGAACCTCAAATTCTCGAAAATAATGATGATGATTATTAATCATCGACCTAGATTTAATCTCTTACCTCATATTTATAATGCATTACTATAATCCTATATGGAAATTACCATAATCCCATATGGAAATTACCATAAACCTTTATGGAAAGGATTATTACCATAATCTTATATGGAAAGGATCTATGCATATCCCATAAATATAATAATATCCTTATAGGATAAAGAGAATCAAATCCTTTCCTTGTAGAGCATAGGGCGCCGATTTTTCCTAGCTTACGAGCCCGGATGGGCCAAAATTGTGATCAAATGCAAGGAATAAAGATGGACCTCAAATAAATTAATTATCTTATGTTCATCCGTAACATAAATTAATTTATAAACATTTATTCATGCCACTAGAGAATAAATGCCGACTTACCCTTTATTACCGGTTGAGTCGGGCTTGCACTTAGACATTACGAATCCTCAGATTTAAGATATCGAACGTCCATTAATTATTTATAGATTATGACCGCTTAAAATAATTAATATCTTTAATTCCTTAAGTAGTACCACTCAACCTTATTATTGTACTTGAGCTAACTCAACCCGCAGGGTTTAGTACAATAAACTTTGAGCTCCTTAAGGGACGCCATCATCCTAAACGGATACGGTGACTCAACATGATAACTAGCATGACATACAAGCAATCGCCACCACCCAAGATACGAGAGAATATTGGGTTAGAACATATAACCCTCACCCATAACAAGTCAAAGTGATGGTCAAGAACTCATACTTATCTAATACCTTATCGAGGTTTAGATCATCGTAAGTCACCGAGATCTTGGTTCTTCACGACGGTCGATAGAAGAACTCATCTCATCGTGATCCTTCAATACGCCGAGACGCATCAGGCGTGAGACAAGCAACCAAGTCATGTCACTTCTTATCTATACCGCAGCTTATACCGACAACTCGTCCTCAAGTTGTCTCACCAGGAAACTTTTATATCTCATTAAGCTTGACCAATCATACAGACTTCATGATCTTCTACATCTTGTATGATCTAACTTATATATGAGATAAGGGGACATAAATATATGCAATCAAGTATTCATTTCAGATAGGAGATTGTAATAGTGGTAACAGGAAACATTGTATACAAGCTTAACCAAAACTGCTTTCAGTATACAAATCCAACAAAAGTTTATATATTTATATGCTAATAACCCAATTATTTTTTAACATACACGCGACTTGAGAGGAAAAGGAGTTGCAAAATGTGTTATGTAAGATCTATTTGATACAATATCCTACGTGAAAAACTGTTGTGTCATATAATTAAATATGTTCGACAAGAGGCTATTGCGGCTGCATATACATTGACTAGTTATGCAAAGTCATTATCTAGTACTTGTTTTGCATGTTTTTGTTATGTTTTTCTTTAGTTGTTTTTGACGATTTGGTTCCTATTTGTTTATTTTTTGAATATCTTTTGTTGGAATCATGTTCGTTTTCGTTTTGTGTAGGGAATGATCGTGTTAAACCATTTTGCGCATCGCGCCGCGAGGAAGCAAAGAGAAGACCCGCGTCCGGTGCTGGGTTTCATGTCCGAGAGCGCCCGCGTCCGACGCTGGCATGCGTCCAGCGCTGGGCGCCCAAGCTGGAGTTCGTCTCGAGAGCTCGTGCGTCCGACGCTGCACAAGATTTGAAGTTCGTCCCGAGAGCTCGTGCGTCCGGCGCTGCATCGCATCCTGCGCAGTGCAAGATTTGAAGATCGTCCAGAGACTCCACGCGTCCGACGATGGCATGCGTCCAGCGCAAGAACTGACGAGTCCGGCGTTGCGATGCGTCCGACGCTGGGCGAGTATTCCAGGAGAGCGTCGTCCCAGCTGGGTTCGCGTCCGGCGCTGCACGTGAATTTTCGGGCGCTATATATATGTTTTAAACGCTGAAACCCTAGTGGGAATCATTCATTCTCTTCTATTTTTATTTTAGTCTGCGCCTCCTTCACGCAATTTGTTCCTTCAAGTTTTTCCAAGTATTTCTTTTGTTGAATTGTGATTCAAGAACTTTGATTGAAGAAATTCATCAACGACTATTGCGACTGTAAGGATTATCATTGTTGGATTTCTACTCCGGAACACTTTAATTTCAATTCCATCGTTCGTTCTTGTTCGTAAGATTTCTTTATTGCTTTCTTCCGTCATCTCGTATTTCTTTGATGGTGATTTTTACGCTTTGGTGTTGATTAATGTTGGTATTTATTTAATTGTTCTTGTTTTTCCTTTAATCTCTTCGAATTATGTCTAGGGTTCATTATGTTGATTCCGTGTTCTTCAATCTAGGGTTCAATCATTGTCTAGATTATTTATTTGCTTTGTCAATTTCCGCCTAGTTAATTCGCCTTTCTTTCCTTAATAATTCCTCACCTAGGTAATCTACAGTTTTAAGGTGACAATCAAACAACTCTTTGTGATTAGAATGTTTAGGGATTTAATTGCTTTCGTGTGGTAACTTAATAACGCCCTGTTAAGTTTTCCTTGAGAGACGACTCGGATTAGCTTGCTCGCTAGGACGACCTCGTTAGATTGCGAGGGACTTTATTAGTGATTTTTTCAGTCCAACAAATTTTGGCACCGTTGCCGGGGAAAACTTTAGGCGTTTTCTTAATGTTTCCTGTTTTTCGTTTTTATTCTTCTCTTTGCCTTTCTTATTTTGTACCGCAGTTATGTTTGATCTCGTTTGTCGAGTGTTGTGTATACAAGGACGCCGAAGCCTAACTCCTAGATTGGTGTCCCGTTGAAGGATACTGCAAGCCAAGGAAACCATGATCGCTTAGTGTGTGGAGTTTGATCACTCCGCCAGATAGCTCCCTGTGAGGACAGCTTCTCTCACTTTCGAGAATTTCTTGTTTGAAGAAACCCTCACGAGAACCATGGGAGACCGACAAGACAATAACAATGACAATGCAAACAATAATCGGGGTGCGAACAGCCACGCCTCGATGGGGATTACTCCCGCCCAAAGATAGGGGAGACTACAAACCCTATCGTGTTGTGCCCCACGGCACATGGGTATGAGTTGAAGCCAAACCATTTCAATCTCATTCCTACTTTTCATGGCATGGTGAATGAGGATGCCTTAAGCATCATCAGAGAGTACAATCAAGTGGTGTAATCGTTCCCTCTATTTGGTCTGAATGAGGAACAGTTGAAGATGCGCTGTTTTTCTTATGCTCTGAAAGATAAAGCCAAGTCTTGGCTTATGAGCTTCCCCGCCGACTCTTTGGCAAATTGGAACTCTATGGTGGAGCAGTTCATGTTGAGGTTCTATCCGCAGCAGAAGACCAAAGATCTTCGATCCAAGATTATGTCGTTCAAGCAGGAACTGGATGAGCTGTTTCATGAAGCAAGAGGAAGATTCAAAGAGCTACAGAGGCAATGCCCACATCACTATTTCCCGTTGGTTCTCTTGTGTCAATTATTTTATGATGGGATCCTAAAATCCAATCAGGAAAAATCTGACGATGCGGTAGGGGGCAACATAGCTCATATCACAGCCGAGGCTCTAGATGAGATATTTGATGTCATGGAGAGCAACTCCCTCCAGAAGGCATCTAGTACGCGCCGGTCCATGTTGGATTTATATACCGCGGCGCTTTGGTTGAGCTTGTATACAATGTTTCCTCGTTACCACTATTACAATCTCCTATCCGAAATGAATACTTGATTGCATATATCTCGTGTCCCTTATCTCATATATAAGTTAGATCATACGATTGTGTAGAAGATCACAAGTCTGTATGATTGGTAAAGCTTAATGAGATATAAAAGTTTCACACCGAGACAACTTGAGGACGAGTTGTCGGTATAGCTCTGTATAGATAAGAAGTGACTTGACTTGGTTGTTTGTCTATGCCGGTACGTCTCGACGTATTGAAGGATCACGGTGAGATGAGTTCTTCTATCCGACCGTCGTGAAGAACCAAGATCTCGGTGACTTACGATGATCTAAACCTCGATAAGGTATTAGATGAGTATGAGTTCTTGACCATCACTTTGACTTGTTATGGGTGAGGGTTATATGTTCTAACCCAATATTCTCTCGCATCTTGGGTGGTGGCGGTGCTTGTATGTCATGCTAGTTATCTCAGACGAGTCACCGTATCCGCTTAGATGATGACGCCCTTAAGGAGCTCAAAGTTTATTGTACTAAACCCCGCAGTTGAGTTAGCTCAAGCACAATAATAAGGTTGAGTGGTACTACTTATGAATTAAAGATATTAATTATTTTAAGCGGTCGAATGCTCTAAATAATTAATGGACGCTCGATATCTTAAATACGGGATTCAGTAATGTCTAAGTGCAAGCCCGACTCAACTTCGTAATAAAGGGTAAGTCAAGATTTATTCTCTAGTGGCATGAATAAATGTTTATAAATTAATTTATGTTCGGTGAACATAAGATAATTAATTTATTTGAGGCCCATCTTTATTCCTTGCATTTGATCCTCGGGTCGGCCCATCCAGTTCCGTAGCTTGAAGGAAAATAGGCGCCTACTTTCTCTACATGGCAAGGATTTGATTTTCTTTATCCTACAAGGATATAATTATATTTATAGGATATGCATAGATCCTTTCCATATAGATTATGGTAATTTCCATATGGGATTATGGTAATTTCCATATGATTATGGTAATGCATTATAAATATGAGGTAAGAGATTAAATCTAGGTCAATGATTAATAATCATCATCATAATTTTCGAGACTCCCATTGTTCTTGGGAGAGAATTTTCAAAAAAGTGTAGAGAGGATAAAGGGTGATTTTTCCAAGCATTCTCTATAGATCGTCCACACCGACGCTGAGATCGGGCAACCGGATACATCCCGTAAGGTCAAAGCACGAGTCTCGATCCATTCCGCCTCGGATTCAAAGGTAAACACGAGAAAACCCCAACGTGTTGCAATTAATTATATAGTGCATGCTAGGTATATAATCAATGTATGGTGAATTAAATATCCAAGATAGATCATCGGGCGGTGGCTAAACCAAGTTTTCCCATCAATTGGTATCGAGCACGGATCGTGATCTCGGCTCGCTGGATTAATTCACGCTTGATTATTACGCGCGCTATATATTAATTGTTGAATCTGCTCATCGTGGCTCGCTTTTATTTTGTCGGATTTTTTTTCACCACGAGAAAATCCGTGGTTAGATTAGATTTATTTTCCGTAAATCTTATCCGTAAAAGTAAAATGAAGACGAAAGCAACGGATCGAGACGACGGAAAATGGGTCGCACGGCGTGCGGGCGGCGCGGCATAAGCGTGCGGCATCGGCGCCGGGACGCCGCCGCAGACGGGCCGAGCCCGATCCGCTTTTCCACCGAATCTGTTTTGACGAGTCCGTCCGTGCCGCGCACGCGAGGCCCATTTTCGAATCCGGTCCGCGTCTGCACGCGAGGTCTGTCAAGATTATAAAGATCTATACTTTGCAATTCTATGTAATAGATTAGGCGAAAGTGCGATTCCACGAGTGGGCCACGATGAACGCTTTTATTTTATTTTATCGCTCATTGCATGTCGTGGATGTTTAAATTATGCGAGAGTATGCTATGTATGTTTAAATTACGTTGACAAACCTTTAAGTGTTTTATTAATTGGTGCGCATAGTAAGCATGCTAGGTTTATCACGCCAAGCATATTTTAGAATTTCATGAGCATGTTTTACATGTCGAGTTCTATAGAAAAGCATGCTATGATTACGTGATCCGCATGGACAAACCTTTTGAACAAAAAGACTAAGCAAGCAAACCGACAAATTAATTTTAAATTAAAATGTCAAGACCTCCACTTTTTGATCTCTAAACAAAGTGATACGCACCGTGAGTAAACGCCCACACGCGGCTTGCTTGCACTTTATCATAAGTTTGTTAGATGAGATTTCTAAATACAACATTTTAAATCTATTGAGAAGTGGGAGTTTCATGTAAACGCCCACACGCTGTGGGCTTACATGTGCGATTTTCATAAGTTCTCTAGAGATAGATATAAAATGAGATAACAAAAGAATTTGAATTGGAAGCGGTATGGTCCTAAAGAGTATGCTAATTCTAAAATTCGTCATTCTGTTGTTAAAAATGTGGTCATTGCTTAGACATCACCTCAAGTACAACTTCCCACGAAGTCCCTTCTTGTGATAGTGATGTGGTCTAGTAAGGTCCAATCGTTAATTTCATTTGTCATAAGGATAAGTTGACATGGATTAAAATTAAACGACTAAAAGGTATATTTTAGTCTAGTCGAGGGGTTCATGTAAACGCCCACACGTGGCTTGCATGTGGGATTCCTTGGGCGATTGGAGGTTTCAATTAATATTGTTTTATCAAAGGTTACAATATTATTGTTACGAATTATGTGCGATCGTATGCTTATGTGTTTACATTATCGCTTCGTATATGTCTCTTACATCGATTATCAATATGCTCGCACAAAACCGTTATCCGTCCAAATTTTATCGAGTGGAAGCGAAACATGGAATATGTTCTTATCGTTGAAGAACACATGTTTGTTCTCACTACTCTAAACCCGATGCCCTTCTTGGACGATCGACTAATGAGCAATAGAGTCAAGCGGACTTTGGAATAAGTCAAACAATATGGCTAAATGCTATATGATGACTACTATGTCCAAAGGCTTGCATTGCAAAGATCGATCGATGGTGACGCGATCGATATTTGGTCAAGTCTCGAGAGTAAGTTTGGGCGGTCGGATCGGACGATCGCGCCCACACAATGAGAGAAATCTTGGCGTGTAAGATGGAAGAAGGAAGTTCATCCATGAACATGTCTCCCACATGACTCATCTCATGGATAGTCTTGATCGGTTAGGAGGAGGTATTGACGGCGGCCAAGGTCGATATCATCCTCAATACACCGCCCAAGTCTTTTGAGAACTTCGCGTGAATGAGATCATGAGCAAGACTGAGTATACACTTAGTCAGTTGCTAAATGATCTCGTGGCAGCGGAAGGAGTTATGGGCAAAGGAGCACATGCTCTTGCTAGCACATCTAAGGGCCCAAATTTTCCGTTGCAAAATGGAAAAGAAAAGGGCACCAAAGGTGGTAGAGGCAAGGAAATAGTGGGAGTAATGGGAGTAAGAACATGGTCGCCACCGAGAGCTTGAAGAAGCCAAATGAGAAGGGCAAGTGCTTCAAGTGCGGTAAGACCGGGCATTGGAGGCTAAGTTCCCTATGCTCAAGGCTCAAGTACGCCATTTGCTTTAGTAACGAAACATGTTTAGCAACTTGTTCTACCCATTCTTGGGTAGTAGACACGAAAAGCGACCGATCATGTTTGTTACACCTGTGGGTTCCCGCGACAAGGGAGTCGAGTAATGGCGAGATAACGATTCCATGGGCAACGCGGCGAAAGTCGAGGCCGCTGCGGTCGAGATGTTACTTTATGTTTTGAGATAACAGCTTTAGTTTTAAAGGACGTTTTATATGTGCGGATTTTCGGTGAACCTTGTTTCTGCTTTGAAACTATTTACTCATGGATATTCTGTTATTTTATAGTGGTGTTTCTATCATAAGAAATGACGGTTATCCGTGTTGGCACTTTATATAATTCGCTTTATACTATTTCTACAAAACATAATACCTATAACTATGTCAGCATCTTCTTCAAACCCTAGAAAGAGAAAGTTTTCTTCGAAGATGACACCATATTTCTCGGCATCTTAGATTAGGTCACATCAATCTAAATAGGATCCAAAGACGGCTAAGAATGGAGCGTTGGGTAATCTCACGGTTACTCCATTCCCGATCAAATGAATCTGTATAGAAGGTAAGATGTCGACCGAACCCTTCAAAGCGAAGGGTTATAGAGCCAAAGAAATGTCGAGTTAGTCCATCCTGACCTGTGTGGACCGATGTCCACACCAGCTCGTGAAGGGTACGAGTATTTTGTCACTTTCATTGACGATTACTCAAGGTACGGATACGTATACCTGCTTCACCGCAAGTCTGAATGCTTTGAGAAATTCAAAGAGTTTAAGGCGGAAGTGGAGACGAAGCTTGATAAGAGTATCAAGTCACTGCGGTCTGATCGCGGTGGCGAATACCTCAATAACGAGTTCATGGACTATCTAGTGAAGTATGGGATTACCTCCCAACAAGACTTCACCGGGCACACCACAAAGAAATGGTGTGTCGAAACAAGAAATAGGACTCTTTTGAAATGGTTAGATCAATGATGAGTTATGCAACATCGCCTATTTCGCTCGGGGTATGCCTTAGAAACGGCACATACTTGCTAAATCTAGTACCATCCAAGTCACTTAAAGACCCTTTCGAAGTTGTGGTTTGGCGCAAGCCCGTTTAAGCCACATAAGGATATGGGCGATAGTCCAAAGACACGCGTCTTTGAACAAGAAGGCGACAAGTTGGAGCTAGATCCGACGCAAGGTCATTTATCGGATATCCTAGAGGAACGAAGGTGGTTTATTCTATAGTCCTAAGGATCGGAAGGTCATTATTAGCACTAATGCCCGATTCTTAGAAGAGGATTATATGAAGAATCATAAGTCCAAAGTTGAAATCATTCTTCAAGAATTAGAAGATGATCGATTCCGCCACCGATTAGGCCAAAGGTACGAGATGTCGAGTCTAGTGGGAGGATCGACACCGATACTTTTAAAATTTAAGTGGGTCGAGTTCCACCGAGATACCGACCGCATGTGGTACCTACCAAAGAAGTTGTGCAAGATAGAGAACACAAGTTTCGCACCCACCGCCGCCATAGTGCCTCAGAGAACCTCGTCGTAGTGGGAGGGTTGTTCGTCAATCCGAGCGATTTATGTTCGTGGGAGAATCTTTGGATTTAGTCCCGTGAAACGAATGTGCAATAATCGACCCATGGACATACAAGGAGGCGATACAAGACATTGATGCAAGATCATGGCACACCACTATGGACTTAGAAATGGAGTCCATAACGGCTATGGATGTATATGAAAGACACCTCTACCGGATGGCAAGGAAGCCATAGGCGATAAGTGGATATACAAAAGGAAGAGAGATTCCGATGGAGGTTTTGCTTTTAAAGCCGGATTGTGGCGAAAGGGTACACTCGATTGAGGGCATCGATTTCGATGAGACCTTTTCACTCAGTAGCAATGCTCAAGTCCATCGTAATTCTTCGGCCATAGCACCCACTTGAACCTAGAGGTTTGGCAATGGATGTTAAAACCGCTTTTCTAAACGGTTACCTTGAGGAAGGTAGAGACATCTATATGCAACAGAACCCAAGGTTATGTGGTAAAGGGTGAAGAGCATCTTGTATGGAAGCTTAAGAAATCCATTTATGGACTTAAGCGAGCTTCCCGATCATGGAACTTACGCTTTGACGAGGTGGTAAAGTCCTATGGATTTACCCAACAGCATAGCGAGTTGTGTGTATCGGTTAGATGTCAACGGTGATGTGGTATTTCTTGCACTTTATGTAGATGACATTCTTCTAGTTGGCAACAACGTGAAGTCAAGTATCGCACGTAAAGAGTTGGCTATCCGATCGGTTTCAAATGAAAGACTTAGGAGATGCACCGTACATTCTTGGGATCAAGGTTTACCGAGATCGTAGAAGAAAATGTTGAGCTTATCTCAGGCGTCTTACATTGATATTGTGATGACTCGTTTTAGTATGCAGACCGCCAAGAAAGGATTGCTACCTTTCAGACATGGCGTTCCTTTATCTAAAGGGCAATCACCTATGACTGCGAATGAGATAGAGGAAATGAGACAAGTTCCTTACGCTTCCGCCGTAGGAAGTCTCATGTACGCAATGCTATGCACGAGGCCCGATATCTGCTATGCGGTAGGCATAGTAGCTAGATATCAATCTAACCCTGGACAAGCTCATTGGACTACGATAAAGCATATACTCAAGCACCGAAAAGACTCGAGATTATAGCTATTTTACCATGCCGATAGTCTAATGCCTTTGGGTTATCTGACTCGATTTCCAAGCCGACCGTGATGAGAAAAAGTCTACATCGGGCTATGTGTTTACCTTGGGAGGTGGAGCCGTATCTGGCAGAGTGCAAAGCGATGCATTGCGGACTCTTCCATGGAAGCCGAATATGTAGCCGCCTTGAGGTCGCTAAGGAGGCAGATGGTTCAAGAACTACCTCATGGATCTAGATGTGGTACCGGTTTGCCCGAGAGTATCATGGTTTCTCGTGATAACTCGGTGCAATGGCAAACTCGAAGGAACCACGGATCCACAAGGCAACCAAACACATAGAGAGAAAGTACCATGTCATACGAGAAAACGTTAGACGAGAGGACGTGCTGATTGCAAAGATTGATATGACGGATAACCTAGCGGATCCATTCACGGCAAGCCTCGCCGCTATAAGTCTATGTTGGGCACGTTAGAGGACTTGAATTGCGCTAGATGGCACCGCTAAAGCTCGCCGCAATAAGTCTACGTCGGGGCGTTAGAGGACTTGAATTGCGCTAGATGGCACCCACTTAGAAAGGAAACTTTTGTATAAGTGGGAGAAGCAAAGTGATGGTTTTGTTTGTAATAGCTAGTAGAGACACATTGTATACTAAAAGTTTGCTTTAGTATAAGTGGGAGATTGTTGGTTTGTATCTTGGCGCTTTTGGTTGAGCTTGTATATAATGTTTCATGTTACCACTATTACAATCTCCTATCTGAAATGAATACTTGATTGCATATATCTTGTCCCCTTATCTCATATATAAGTTAGATTATACAATGTGTAGAAGATCACGAAGTCCGTATGATTGGTCAAGCTTAATGAGATATAAAAGTTTCACAAACCGAGACAACTTGAGGACGAGTTGTCGGTATAAAATGCGGTATAGATAAGAAGTGACTTGACTTGGTTGCTTGTCTATGCTTTGATGCGTCTCGACGTATTGAAGGATCACGATGAGATGAGTTCTTCTATCGACCGTCATGAAGAACCAAGATCTCGGTGACTTACGATGATCTAAACCTCGATAAGGTATTAGATGAGTATGAGTTCTTGACCATCACTTTGACTTGTTATGGGTGAGGGTTATATGTTCTAACCCAATATTCTTCGCAACTTGGGTGGTGGCGGTGCTTGTATGTCATGCTAGTTATCTCAGACGAGTCACCGTATCCGCTTAGAATGATGACGCCCCTTAAGGAGCTCAAAAGGTTTATTGTACTAAACCTCGCAGTTGAGTTAGCTCAAGTACAATAATAAGGTTGAGTGGTACTACTTAAGAATTAAAGATATTAATTATTTTAAGCGATCGTAATGCTCTAAATAATTAATGGACGCTCGATATCTTAAATACGGGATTCGTAATGTCTAAGTGCAAGCCCGACTCAACTTCGGTAATAAAGGGTAAGTCAAGATATATTCTCTAGTGGCATGAATAAATGTTTATAAATTAATTTATGTTACAGGTGAACATAAGATAATTAATTTATTTGAGGCCCATCTTTATTCCTTGCATTTGATCCTGGGTCGGCCCATCCAGTTCCCGTAGCTTGGAAGGAAAATAGGCGCCTACTTTCTCTACATGGCAAGGATTTGATTTTCTTTATCCTACAAGGATATAATTATATTTATAGATATGCATAGATCCTTTCCATATAGGATTATGGTAATTTCCATATGAGATTATGGTAATTTCCATATAGGATTATGGTAATGTATTATAAATATGAGGTAAGAGATTAAATCTAGGTCAATGATTGATAATCATCATCATAATTTTCGAGACTCCCATTGTTCTTGGGAGAGAATTCTCGAAAAAGTGTAGAGAGGATAAAGGGTGATTTTTCCGAAGCATTCTCCATAGATCGTCCTCACTCGACGTTGGAGATTAGGTAACCGGGATACAGTCCAGAAGGTCAAAGCACGAGTCTCGATCCATTCCATCTCGACAGATTCAAAGGTAAACACGAGAAAACCCCAACGTGTTGCAATTAATTATATAGGTGCATGCTAGGTATATAATCAATGTATGGTGAATTAAATATCCAAGATAGATCCTCGGGGCGAGGGATAAACCGAGTTTTCCCATCAGTCCACTGTCAATTCCGTGGAGATAGGATCGATTAACGTGGCAGATGGCGCAGCTTATGAGAGAAATGAACGAAATGAAGATGAAGCAGGCTGAGTCCCCTTCACCGTCCCTGGAGTTCACTGCACCTTCGTAGGAGTTCGTCGCACCACCTCAGGATTTCTCTATGCAGCCTTGTGGAATTTGCATGGAGATGAGACATACAACCGATGTTTGTCCCAATATGGGAGCACCCGTGTATGAAGGCGGAGTAGAGGCCTATGCTATGCAAGGCTTTCCGCCTCGGCAGCCTTATGAGCCGAGGCCGACCTATGAGCAAACCCAACCGCAGTACAACTTGAGATGGAAGAATCAGAGCCAAGGTCAGGGGTCGGGTTCAAACCCACAGACTCGACGCCCTCCTGCGCAGATAGCACTCCATCGCATAGTACCCATCGCAACAAGATCTATCTCGGTAGACTACCAAACAAAGGGCTTATGGTCAACAATATCGATATCGACAACACCATATCCACCACCGCCATACCGCAGATCCCTACCCGCAGCAGCCACCGCCAACTCAAGATCCATACCCACAGTAGCCGTCTCCGTCGTAGCAGTACCCTCAGCAGCCTCTGCCGCCACAACAGTTTCCACGCGGCTCCCCGCTATCTCGGCCGACTCTGGCCGAGAATCTCGACGCCTACATCACTAAGAACAATCAGAGAATCGACAGTACTGAGGCGACGATGAGGTACCTCGAGGATACTATGGGTCAGATTGCCACTTCAATTAATGAGATGAGGCAGCAGGGTGAGAGGCACAAGTTTCCAGGACAAGCTCATCAAGCTCATGCCGTGACGGTGCTCCGAAGTGGAAAGGTTATCGACAACAAGGTGACTATGCCAACTCCCGTGCCTTAACAGACACCCACCGCCGACGCCGAGCAACCTCATATGAAGAAGAGGTTCCCGAGAAGAAAGATGAGAGTGCGTTGCACAAAGCCTCCAATCTTTATGTTCCGTCGGGACAATCTACAAAGGCATTGTTCAAGCCTCGGGTCCCTTATCCCCATCGGTTGACGAATGCCAAGCAAGACCAATAGTTCAACGATTTCTACAAGTTGTTGTCTCAAGTACATGTCAACTTGCCTCTGTTGGACGTCATCCGGGTTGTCCCTGCCTATGTTAAGTTCTTTAAGGAGCTCACCTCCAAGAAGAGGAACTGGGGAGACATTGACAATGTGGTGGTCTCCGAGACAACTAATTCGATCATGCAACTTTCTCTTCCACCCAAGCTTCGCGATCCAGGTAGCTTTATCATTAAGATTGCTATGGGGAATGGGAAAGAAGCCTTGGGTATGCTTGATTTGGGGACGGGGATTAATTTGATGCCTTATTCTATCTTTTAAGAATTAGGTCTTAAGGAGTTGAAACTCATAGGAATGACCCTTCAATTAGCTGATAGATCTATGAGATACCCCAAGGGGGTAGTGGAAAATGTTATGGTTAATGTGGGTCTAATAATTTTGATGGATTTTGTGGTTTTGGAAGTCGGGGATGTTAGGATGGTAGGTCTCACACTATTCTCCTAGGTAGACCGTTTATGGCCACCACTAATACCATGATAGATGTCAAGAGTGGCCTTATCAAGATGACTGTTTTGGGGACTACGATTACCTTTTCTGTGAGAGACAACCTTAATGCCCCTACTGCTCATTATATTGATGATTGTGCCTTTGTTGATGCTATTGAGCCCTTGGTCGAGAATGTATTTTTGCAGGCACACACAGTAGAAGAGGTTTACATGGGATCGACCGACGAGCAAGAATTATCATGTGAGCTGGCAAGCTTTCTCGAGTTGCCGATCGAGCTCAAGGAGCTCCCAACGCACTTGAAGTATGTGTTCCTAGAGGAAGGGAAGGCCAAGCCAGTGATCATCTCCTCGACTTTGGCTCGGTATGAGGAAGATACGTTGATTGGTGTTTTGAAGAGGAACAAGCTTGCCTTCGGGTGGAGTTTGGATGACATCCGTGGTATTAACCCCGCCACATGTATGCATCGCATCACCTTGGAAGAAGGAGCTCGCCCGACGAGAGATGGTCAAAGGAGGTTGAACCCTGTGCTCTCTGAAGTAGTGAAGAAGGAGATCTACAAACTCCTAGGCGAAGGTCTCATCTTTCCTGTCGCCGATAGTGAGTGGGTGAGCCCCGTGCATGTAGTGCCGAAGAAATGGGGCACCACTGTAATCGAGAATAGCAAGGGGGAGTTGGTGCCGGTCCGAGCCACCACAGGATGGCGCATGTGCATTGACTACCGAAGCTGAATGCCACCACCAAGAAGGATCACTTCCCTCTACCTTTCATTGATCAAATGCTTGTCAGGTTAGCCAGACATGATTTCTATTGTTTTCTTGACGGCTTGTCTGGTTATTATCAGGTTGCCATAGCTCCGGAGGACCAATCCAAGACGGCGTTCACGAGCCCGCATGGGACATTTGCTTACCGCCACATGCCTTTTGGCCTTTGCAATGCACCTGGGACCTTCCAACGGTGCATGATGTCCATCTTCTCAGAAATGATCGACTTATACATGGAGGTATTTATGGATGACTTTCCTATTTTCGCTCTTCGCTTGATGACCGCTGGCTAAAATTGATCGTGTGCTTAATAGATGTGTCGAGAGTCATTTAACTTTGAGTTGGGAAAAGAGTCATTTCATGGTTAATAGTGGTATAGTACTCGGGCATGTGGTGTCTCGTGAAGGGATTGAGGTTGATAGGGCTAAGATTGATGTCATAGAAAAACTGCCCCCACCTGTTGACGTAAAGGGGATTAGGAGTTTCTTGGGGCATGCGGGTTTCTACCGTAGGTTTATTAAGGATTTTTCAAAAATCTCTCAACCCCTGTGTCGTTTTCTTGCCCAATATGTGTCTTTTGTGTTTTTTCATGATTGCATGCATGCATTCTCCGTGTTGAAAGAAAAGTTGACTAGTGCCCCCGTGGTTATAGCCCCGAACTGGAATGAACATTTTGAAATCATGTGTGATGCTAGAAATCACGCCGTAGGGGCTGTTTTAGGTCAACAAGTAGATAAGATGTTCCGTGTAATTTACTATGCTAGTTCTATCTTAAATCATGCATAGTGAATTACACAACCACCGAAAAGAGATGTTAGTGTGGTTTTTCTTTTAGAAGTTTCGCCTTATATCATAGGCTCTAAAGTGATTGTCCATAGTGACCATGCACTTTGAGGTACTTGTTAACCAAACCTCAAGCCAAGCCTAGGTTGATCCGCTGGGTACTTCTCCTTCAAGAGTTCAACGTAGAAATTAAGGATATGAAGAGGAATGAAAATTGTGTGGCTGATCATTTGTCCCGTCTCCAATCCCCGAGTGTTAGACTCTTGCATGAAACTGTTGCTAATGATTTTCCTTATGAAAATGCCTTTGCGGTCTCATCTTCCCCGTGGTTCGCTGACATTGTTAATTATCTTGTTTGTGGGGAGATGAGACATGATCTAACTTTCCAGGAGAGGAAGCGTTTTCTAACCTTGTGCAGGCAATATTTCTGGGACGAGCCATATCTGTTCAAATTCGGGAAGGATGATGTGATCCGCCGATGTGTGCCTGAGGAAGAGCAATCCCAAGTGTTGGAAAGGTGCCACAATGGCTATTGTGGAGGCCATTTTGGTGGACAAAAGACAGCCTTTAAGGTGCTCCAGTCGGGATTCTACTGACCATCTTTGTTAAAGGACGCCCAAACGTTCTACCGTGTTTGTGACCGATGCCAGCGCATGGGATCTATAGGTGCCCGGAATGAGATGCCCCTCAATAATATTCTTGTGGTCGAAATTTTTGATGTGTGGGGAATTGATTTCATGGGACCTTTCCCTAAGTCTTTTGGTTTTGAATATATTCTGCTTGCCGTTGACTATGTGTCCAAGTGGGTCGAGGCTATCCCCACTAGGAATGTGATTCTTATGTCGTTTTGAAGTTTGTGCAGGAGAATATACTTTGTAGGTTTGGTTTTCCCAAAGCAATTATTAGTGATGGTGGAAAGCACTTTTGCAAAAAGTTGTTCGAGAAGTTGATGAAAAAGAATATGATTAACCACAAGGTGGCGACGCCTTACCATCCACAAACATCGGGACAAGCCGAGACTAGCAATCGGCAAATCTAGGGATTTAGAGAAAACGGTCCAACCTTCTCGTAATGATTGGTCCACCAAACTTCCCGATGCGCTATGGGCATATCACACCGCATACAAAGGCATCATTGGGATCGAGCACAAAGCCTTGTGGGCTATCAAAACCATTTCTTTGGAGATGCAAGATGCTTCCCAGCGCAGGATGTCACAACTCTCGGAACTTAAAGAATTCCGTAATGAGGCATACGATAATGCCCGAATCTACAATGAAAATGTGAAGGCCCTCCACGACAAACACATTGTGTAAAAGGATTTGAAGCCCGGAATGAAGGTCTTGTTATTCAATTCCCGGTTGAAGATCTTTCCCGGGAAGTTGAAGTCCCGTTGGAGTGGCCAGTTCATTATCAAGAAGGTGAAGCCGTATGGCTCGATTGTGCTCACTAAAGAAGGTTCGGAGGAATCGTTCGAGGTCAATGGTCAACGTGTGAAGCTCTATGTAGAAGGGGGTCCGACCTCCATCACGGTGGAATCTATTTCCGTTGCTGGCCCCTCATCGTCATGATCTATTCTCGTCAAGCTAATGACAGTAAGCAAGCGCTTCATGGGAGGCAACCCACGTGTAGGTTTGGTTTTCTTCCGTTCCTTTCCTTTCCCTTGTTTCCCTTCTTTTTATTTTTGTTTTCCTTTTTGTTTTTGTTTGGGTTTTCGTCTCTATTTTGGTTTTGTGTGGTGCAGGATGAGGAGTTATTTTATCTAGAATTAGAATATGGATCGGAAAAGACGAAGCGTGGAACACAACCTTTTTGGAGCAGAAAAATGCACCCAAGCGCAGGACGCATCCAAACCGGCGCTGCGAGCATTGAAAAATTGTGTCCAGAGAAGTACCCCAGGCGCTGGACGCGGTGAAACCGGCGCTGGGTACAAATCGAAATTGGGCAGAAAAGTTGACCCAGCGTCGGATGCCACGAAACCGGCGCTGGGTCCATTGATAATAAAAAAATATATTATTATTTATATATATTATACGTGAGTTAGGGTTCTTCTCACGTCTCTCTCTCGTTTTCTCTCAGCGCCGCTTTTTCTCTCCCAAGCGCCCGCTTCCGCTTCTCCGTCCGGCGCTCCGCGTTCTACAACGCCGTGCCCCAGCGCCCGCTGACAACGCGTCCGACGCTATCTCTCCGCGCTCAGCACCGCCATGCCCAACGCCCGTTCTTTCTCGTCCGGCGCTACCCACCGCACGTCGCACGCAGTGCTCCAGAGCTCACCTCCGTCCGGCGTTTCACCCAGCTAGCGCTCGTTCTGCCTGGTGCTCGAGCTCCGTCCAGTGCTCAGCAGCTGCGTCTCTTGGCCCGTCTTCCATGTGCCGCAACCCAGCGTGCGACTCCTTCCGTCCGGTGCTATCTCTCAGCGCCGCACAACCCAACGTGCGACTACTCCCGTCCGACGCTTCGACCTGCGCCGCGCGCCAACGTCATGCCAACTCCGTGCTCACCCAGCAACGTGCATTTCCTTTCCGTCCGGCACTACCTCCCAGCGCCGCACACCCATTTCTCTTTATTCGTCCGGCGCTACCCTCAGCGTCGCGTGCTACACGCCCCAATGCCCGCATCCTTCCGTCCGTGGCGCTAACATCACGCGTCTCGCGCCTCAAAGACGCTTGCTTCGTCCGGCTACTTCATTGCCGTGCACCGCGCCTCAGCGCCCGCTCTACCGAGTCCGGCATTTCCCAGCTCCAGTGCTCAGCCTCCGTCCGGCATCCATTGCTCACTCGCACGTTTATCAGTATGGTTCGAACAAAACAGGCTGCCGGATCCAGCTCCCGTCACCCTCGAGATGATGATGTCCATATGGAGGAACCAGTGGAAGATATAAGCATAATGTACTCAGTCACATTTCCAATTTATAATCCAGTGGAAGGTAAGCTTTATCGGCGTTTTGCACATCAAGATATAACTCCTCCGCGTCAATTCAATTGGCAATTGATGCAAAATTTGGGTCTTGAAGATAAGATAAAGAAATATTTAAAGACTTTAGGACTGCTGCAATATGCTATGATGGAATTTTTGGGTTATTCCCCATTATTGATAGAATTCTATTGCACAATGAATTTTGATGATGAATCTGATACTATGACATAAATCGTCCTTTGGGTCAAGAGTATCTTTATTCGCCTCGTATTATGAAGAGGGTATTTGGATTTCCAACTTTAGGTGCACGCGGTGTACCATCTTCTTTTAATGTTAGAGAGGCTTGGCAAGAATTGTCGGGGTTTAATAACTGGTCCTCAGTAGGAATGCCGAGTGGATTTATTAAGGATGCATCATTGGCTATGGTGCATAAATTCATCGCTTTTAATGTTTTTGGGAATGAGCAGGCCAACAAGGTCAACACCGCTGAGGTCTTCTTGCTCACATGTGCGATCAAGAAAACAAAGGTTTCGCCTACATTCTTCATATGGGAACACTTGCAGCTGGTTCAGAGGCGTAAGAAATGTCGGCCAACCTTGTGTCAAATCCCTACTTGTCTGTCAGTGCATTTAGGGATCATTAATAATGAAGGACGACATATTCCAAGGCAAGATCTTATCCGACCTAAGATGATTGATCTTAGCGAGCTTTGAGGTGCCCCTTTTACGTATAATGAGACAACTCTTGTACCTCATCATTCGAGGAATTGTCTGAAGAGATATATGCATGCGCATTTCGCAAGCCCAAGGCGGTGCGGGACCATCTCATGCGCCTTGAGCGATATGGTCATTTTTACACTACTCTTGAATCCAAGATGAAGGTGACCAAAGATAATGGGTAAGAGGATCTGAGCTCGTTCATAGCAATGCCGATCCAAATCATCCACAATTCCCTTATTAGCAAGGAGCATCGGGCAAATGTATAACTCCATACGTGAATAGTTGAGCCAGTTCAGGAGTGAATTAGCTGGCCACTAGACAGAATTTCGTGAAGATATCTATTCCAGATTTGACGAGCAAAATCAGCGTCTTGACGAACAGAACCGATTGTGGCATGAGCAGAACCAGCGCTGGAATCAGTATAATAATCAGATGATCGAGCAAAATCAGCGCATGGCTGCTCTCGAGGCCTAGTGGAACGCTTGGACCACATTTCATGGCGCTCCACCTCCACCACCGTCGTCTGACCAATAGTGATTCATCACTATTGGAGTGTATGTTATTTCTATTTTTGTGTGTGTCGTTTTGTTTTAGTTTTTTTTGCTTGTCTTTGTTTGCTGTTTTTTGTAGGTTTTGTCTTGTGCTTGATGCCCCGCCGTTCCGTTTCTTCGCTTTCAGGGAAGTCGCCTCTTCTATTCTCTTATATATTTATCTGCAATGAGGACCTTGCCTGTTTTAAGTGTGGGGGGTGTCATTTTATGTTTTGTCGTTTGTGTTTTGTTCTTAGCTTTTTGTTTGGATAAGAGATGATTTTATGTTCTTGAAATCAATGGTGCATGAAGAATTATGCTTTAAGTTGAATTAATTGTGTTTTGATCTGAATTTCATTGCGTCTTGGTATATGGTTTTAGTGTGATGAAACTTAGGTGTCAATTTGAACTGTGGGACATGATTAGGAAGCTGTGATTAGACAATGTGTGTGATCAGTTGTCATATACTTCATACATGGGACCCTTTTCTTGTATATTTTTTTTTTAAAAATGAAAAAAATAAAGAAAAAAAAGAGGAAAATAATTGAAGTTGTGAAATAAGTGGGGTTAAAATTCGAATAAGGGACTCTACCTCTCTTGCTTGTGTTGTCTCTCGAATGGAGACTCTATGCGATGGGTATAGATATCTACGTTAGGATACTCGAGTGTATAACTTGAAGGTTTCACCTAATGATTATTATCCTATAATCGGTTTTAAGTTCCACACGTTTTATTTATTTTTATCATTGGGATGTCTTACATGAAAGGGAACCATGTGAGTTGTATATTGATTTCTGAAATCATATTTGAGTCGAAGCACAACTATTCTATGATAAGTCACATGTTTGGATTGATGAATGAGGATCATTGTATTGAGATTTATATTATTAAGATGCATTGAAAAGATGTGAATATGTGATTGATTCTATTTGAAGTATTGATTCGATGTGTACCATTCTTTTCAAGAAACTAAAATTTGCTCGAGGACAAGCAAAGAGTTAAATGTGGGGGAGTTGTTTTGCATGTTTTTGTTATATTTTTCTTTGGTTGTTTTTTACTATTTGGTTCCTATTTGTTTATTTTTTGAACATCTTTTGTTGGAATCATGTTCGTTTTCATTTTGTGTAGGGAATGATCGCGTGAAACCATTTTGCGCATCGCGTCGCGAGAAGAAGAAGACCCGCGTCCGCCGGCATCGTCCGACCGGGTTCCGTCCGAGCGCCGCGTCCGTGCCGGCTCGCATCCGACGCTGGCGCTAAAGTTGAAGTGTACCGAGAGCGCACGCGTCCGGCGCTGGCATGCGTCCGGCGCTGGATGCCCAAGCTGGAGTTCGTCCCGAGAGCTCGCGCGTCCGGCGTTGCGCAAGATTTGAATTTCTTCCCGATAGCTCGCGCGTCCGATGCTGCATCGCGTCTGGCGCTGCGCAAGATTTGAAGATCATCCAGAGACTCCACGCGTCCGGCGCTGGGCTCCGTTTTCGAGAGCTGACGAATCCGGCGTTGCGATGCGTCGGTATTGGGCGAGCCGTTCGCCTTTTTTGAGCTCATGTCCGGCGCTGGGTTCGCGTTCGGCGCTACGCGTGAATTTTCGGGCGCTATATATATGTTTTAAACGCTGAAACCCTAGTGGGAATCATTCATTCTCTTCTATTTTATTTTGGTCTACGCCTTCTTCACGCAATTTGTTCCTTCAAGTTTTTCCAAGTATTTCTTTTGTTGAATTGTGATTCAAGAACTTTAATTGAAGAAATTCATCTACGACTATTGCGACTGTAAGGATTATCATTGTTGGATTTCTACTCCGGAACACTTTAATTTCAATTCCATAGTTCGTTTTTGTTCGTAAGATTTCTTTATCGCTTTCTTCCGTCATCTCGTATTTCTTTGATGGTGATTTTTACGCTTTGGTGTTGATTAATGTTGGTATTTATTTAATTGTTCTTGTTTTTCCTTTAATCTCTTCGAATTATGTCTAGGGTTCATCATGTTGATTATGTGTTCTTCAATCTAGGGTTCAATCCTTGTCTAGATTATTTATTTGCTTTGTCAATTTCCGCCTAGTTAATTCGCCTTTCTTTCCTTAATAATTCATCGCCTAGATAATCTACAGTTTTAAGGTGACAATCAAACAACTCTTTGTGATTAGAATGTTTAGGGATTTAATTGCTTTCGTGTGGTAACTTAGTAACACCCTGTTAAGTTTTCCTTGAGAGACGACTCGGATTAGCTTGCTCTCTAGGACAACCTCGTTAGATTGAGAGGACTTTATCAGTGATCTTTTCAGTCCAACAATACTCCTTCCATCCACAAAAAGCTTACATTTAGTTCTCTTTTAATATTCACAAAAAACTTGTATTTTTCATTTTGAAAACATCAACTACCTTCAGTCTAACACTTATTTACAAAAAAATCACATATGACCCAACTTGTCGAAATGTAGTAAAGTAGTTCCTTCCCTTATTGTTGGCCTGTTTTTTTTTTTTTTTGGTTATCCTGCTATTGTTGGCTCCTTTCAAAAAAAGAAAATAGTTTTACATTAAAAAGTGTCTCAAATTTCATGTCACACAATATTTTACACACAAAACATAATTCTTCTAAATCTACGTATCAAAAGAAAGGAACCAAAAATAATGGGACGGTATAGTAATATAATCGCCATTTTGTCACATTTTGAACGAAGGAAAAGGTCCGCAACCAATTACTCGAGAATCGGTTATATATAAAAATGTTAGTTTGTATGACATACTCGTTTTATAATATATAAATGAGATTCGAACTTGAAATATTTTATCATGAACATTTTAATTCCTCTAGTAAATCATCTACAAAAACATGTGATGTGTAAGGGACTATACAAAATATATTTTTATTTAGGTTTTGAATTGGTAAAGTCTCATGAAAAAATAGATCGTGGAATTTAAATTATAAAATTTGTTAAAAAAGTACCAAAATATATCGTTTTATTTAAATTTTTAATTGTCGAAGTATCATGAAAATTAGATGTGAGATTCAAGTATCTTTTATTTAGGTTTACAATTTGTGAAATATCATAAAAACTCGACGTGAAATTTGGCAAAATCTTATAATAATACACACTAATTATTCGAAATATTTTTTATTTAATAATGTAGTTAACAAACTATTAAGATGGCAAAAATAATTTGAAAAAATAAGCAATTCAAGAAAAATTATTTATTTGGACAGATTAAATTAAATAAACCATTTATTTGATCAAATTAAATTGGTGGTGGAAAATTGTATAATAATACTTAATAATTATTGATTTTTATTATTAAATAGCATAGTAAATAAACTATTTGGCCAAAACAAATTGAAAAGATAATTTATTTAGCCAAAGTTATTTATCTGATCAAATTAAATTAAATAAACTATTTATTTGACAAAATTAAATTGATGGTATAATTTAAATTTAAATAATATTAATATCAATAACTATACCAATTATTAAAAGTGAAAATTTGGTTGAGATTTGAAGAATGAAAATATCATTATATATAGGTTCTAATTTGGCTAATTTTCATTAAGAAATTAATGTGGGATCGGAGAGTGCTTAGAATGCATATAATAGAGCTTTTAGAAAAATAAGAAAGAAAAATTGAGAAAATCCACATAAGATTGAAGATCAATGTAGTGCCTCCAATATGTAATAGAATATATAATAAATTTAGTTTTTAGATTGTGAAATCTCATGAGAAATTGATGTGCAGTTAAAATTGTTTTTTAGTTAGATTTTAAACTGATGAAGTCTAATAAAAAAAATCGAGATTCCAAATTTGATATAAACAAATTCTATACAAAATATATTTTTATTTAGGTTTTGAATTGGTAAAGTCTCATGAAAAATATATTTTGGAATTTAAATTATAAAATTTGTTAAAATAATGTACCAAAATATATCATTTTATTTAAATTTAATTGTCGAAGTATCATGAAAAGTAGATGTGAGATTCAAGTATCATTTATTTAGGTTTACAATTTGTGAAATATCATAAAAATTCGATGTGAAATTTTGCAAAATCGTATAATAATACACACTAAATATCAAAAATATTTTTTTTATTTAATAATGTAGTTAATAAACTATTAAGCTGGCAAAAATAATTTGAAAAAATAATTAATTCAAGAAAAATTATTTATTTGGACAAATTAAATGAAATAAATCATTTATTTGATCAAATTAAATTGGTGGTGGAAAACTGTACAATAATATTCAATAATTATTCAAGTTTTTTATCATTAAATAGTGTAGTAAATAAACTATTTGGCCAAAAAAAATTGAAAAAAATAATTTATTTAGCCAACGTTATTTATCTGGTCAAATTAATTTAAATAAACTATTTATTTGATCAAATTAAATTGGTGGTATAGTTTAAATAATATTAATATCAATCACTATACCAATTATCAAAAGTGAAAATTTGGTTGAGAATTGAAGAATAGAAATATCATTATATATAGATTCTAATTTGGCTAAGTTTCATTAAGAAATCAATGTGGGATTAAAGAGTGATTAGAATGCATATAATAGAGCTTTTAGAAAAATAAGAAAGAAAAATTGAGAAAATCCACATAAGATTGAAGATCAATGTAGTTCCTCCAATATGTAATAGAATATATAATAAATTTAGTTTTTAGATTGTGAAATCTCATGAGAAATTGATGTGCAATTAAAATTGTTTTTTCTAGTTAGATTTTAAACTGATGAAGTCTAATAAAAAAATCAAGATTCCAAATTTGATATAAACAAAGTCTATACAAAATATATTTTTTATTTAGGTTTTGAATTGATAAAGTCTCATGAAAAATAGATTGTGGAATTTAAATTATAAAATTTGTTAAAATAATGTACCAAAATATATCATTTTATTTAAATTTAATTGTCGAAGTATCATGAAAAGTAGATGTGAGATTCAAGTATCATTTATTTAGGTTTACATGACTAGTTATGCAAAGTCGTTTTCTAGTACTCATTCCGTCCACAAAAAGCTTACATTTAATTCTTTTTTAGTATTTCACAAAAACTTGTATTTTTTATTTTTGAAAACATCAACTACCTTCAATCTAACACTTATTTACAAAAAAGTCACATATGACCCAACTTTTTGAAATGTAGTAAAGTAGTTCCTATGTTCCCTTGTTGTTGGCCTGTTTTTCTTTTTGGTTGTCCTGCTATTGTTGGCTCTTTTCAAAAAAGTAAATAATTTTATATTAAAAAGTGTCTCAAATTTCGTGTCACACACTATTTTATCCACAAAACATAATTCTTCTAAATCTATATGTCAAAAGAAAGAAAACAAAAATAATGGGATGGAGATAGTAATATAATCACCCATTTTGTCACATTTTGAATGAAGGAAAAGGTCCGCGACCAACAACTCGAGAATCGGTTATACATAAAAATGTTAGTTTGTATGACATACTCGTTTTATAATATATAAATGAGATTCGAACTTAAAATATTTTATAATGAACATTTTAATTCCTCCGGTAAATCATCTAGGAAAACATGTGATGTGTAAGGGGACCAGCCTCTCATCCCAAAACTTAAATTGAAAGAAAGTTAACAACACAATTAGAATGTAGCTTCGTCACATACGATTCATGTGTTTATATATATATATATATATATAAAGGTTTAAATAAGAATTTTTTGTATCCGAGAATCATCTTTACGATTTTCATATTTGTACTGTAGCTTATCTAGATGTCTACACATACACATGATTGGGACAGGATTGGTGGTGTCTGATTTCGAGTATTTATAACAGAGGTCACACACACATACGAGAGAGAGAGAGAATGGCTTCGGCTGAATATGTGGAGAGTTTACTGGGAAAAGAGGACTACGTCGAGGGCTGCCCGGGATGTGAGGTTGATCGGCAGAAACAATTACACAGAGGGCTTCCCCTCAAGCAAATCCTAACTGTCTGGATTATTGTGCTCGCCACTGGTAATCAAACCTCTAATCTCTCTCTCTCTTCATATCTCCATGGTTAATCTCTTTTCATATCTCCATGGTTAATCGAAGTTTCAGTTATCTGCAACTCGACACACAGTCTCTAAAATGTCGTTGTCAGCAACACATTCTCAGACGATGCCTAGTGCGGTCTGCTTTTCATGCATGATTTGCACTTTGTTGTATTTAAAAAGTTCTATTTCGGAAATATGGGATTTACTCATACCACACCCTTCCACTTCCAGATTTGACACATCTTAACTTTTGTCTAATCTGTCACTGTTTTTGTCTAATATAGAAGTCGTGCACGAAATTGAATCAAATTGAAAATTCATTATTGATATTACAAGAAAAGTAAAAGAAAAGGTGGTGAACATTCTTTTTTATTAGTTTTGTGTGGTATTGATGTGATATATGGAAATCCAATTTGTAGAATTTTCAACTAGTTATTTTATTTTATGTTATTTTAATTGGGAGGTGGGGGGTTCTAGAAAAACTGCAGTAACTGTGTGTTTATATTGGGAAAGAACTAAGACGCCATGCAATCATCACATAATTGGTTTTGTTAATCATCAGTATATGTTAGAGTTTTGAATGCAGAAACTTGTTGTTTGGTCATGGACAGTACAATGGCAACTTTTCTTTTGAAGTGTTGTTTACGTGTGAGAGTCATGCTCCAGTCAGTAGAATGCATGGATCATGTTTCACTGAGCATGAGTCTAAATGTTTTACGTGATTTTGATAGAAATTGTGCTTAATCTTGGTCACCAACTGCTTACTACTGCTTACTATGCTTGGATTCGACTGCCTTAGCATTGCCGTCTCTATAGTTCTTTTATTTCCTTGGTACTGAAACTCTTTTTTTTTCCTGTTCGATTGCATGTCTACAGCTCTGACAATATCATCTCTCTTCCCATTCCTTTATTTCATGGTAAGCATTTGAATCTTCTTCTTCATCAGTTTATTTTGGGATAAAACTCTGTTTTACGTTATTGGCAAATGATGACAGTATAATTCAGTTTTGGTGGGACTAAGTCATTACTTAGAGCAAGTTGGAACTATCTGTTCTGCGTCGAATTTAGATTTAATAAATATGAATAAAAAGAATGCATTTCACTTGTAAAATATTTGGTTATTGCACCTAGACCAATTTAAATACTGTTAATTAAGCCGTTTCTCATCTGTGGATTCGCTGGAAAGAAAACACAATAATTTCCGATGGACATCTTACCCTATTTGTTGGAATTTCTCATGATTTTTCATGTCCAAGTACCTTTGCCATCTTGTTGCTCTTTTGCATGTGGACTGTACAAGAGCTAACATCTTCCTTTACCCAAAGTATCATCATCAGTAGAAGAAGTCTCAAAGTTATGACTATTGCACTCACTGATCATATCAGCAGAATAATATAATTTTATCTTTGAATCATGATCTCTTCAGTTATGACAAAAATATAAAAATATTGTGTAATTAGAGTAGCTGATCAGAAAGAAGTTAAAATAATTCTTAGTCCTGCCATTGTATACTGAAGTGCTGGATATAATACATATGGATCCTAGGAAACTTAAGGGCATTTTAATCGGTTTCACTGGATACGTACCTTCTCCATTTTTAGTAATATTAGATCAAACTGTATGATTCTATATCGTTAACTAGCAGTTGGAACTCATGAAAAACATGTTTTTATTCAGGATTTCCACTTTAAATATATAGTTACTTTCTGTAGGTATATATAGTATATCTTTAGATCTCCTTCTTGACTTGTCGAAATTATCCAATTCATTTTGCTTAAAATGAGAACCTGTGTGTCAGACTGATGGAAAAAGTAGTGGACTTCTTTGTGTGTTGTTTTCCTTTGTCTCTGTTTGTTGCAGATAAGGGATTTTAACATTGCAACAAGGGAAGAGGATATTGGTTATTATGCCGGTTTTGTAGGTAGGCTAACCTCTTCTTTTCAATATTCTCAATTACTTTCCACAACAAATTTCTTTATTATATGAAGGGTCTGCATACATGATTGGAAGGGCCATGACTTCTACCTTTTGGGGAGGAATTGCTGATAGATACGGTCGAAAACCTGTCATAATTTTAGGCTGCTCCACAGTGTCAGTAATCAATTTATTTGCTTTAAGCTTCTATAGACGTTCATTTTGGGCATCCGTGATAATTAGATGTTCATTCATGTCCAGGGTTGTTTTCAACACTCTGTTTGGCCTTAGTATAAACTACTGGATGGCCATCATAACGAGGTTTCTTCTTGGTAGTTTTAATGGCTTACTTGGACCCATAAAGGTATTATTGATGTAAATTGCCGATTGTTGTGCATTTTCTCTACAGTAATGGAGATTTATTTAATTTGTAGTAGTTTATATTCATTTCTTTTTCCACTGGATTCCTCATTTTATGGCTTCAATCTATGACCAGGCATATGCATGTGAAACAGTTCGTGATGAATACCAGTCTTTCGCATTGTCGGCAGTAAGCTGTTATTGAATGTCTTTTAGTACTTTATTTGTGTATTTTGATAACCAACTAGAATATGCTATCACATATGGGCAACTCATGGGATATAGATCATGGAAGAATACCTGTTGAGAGTGCATCTGAAAGGTTTTTGACATTTGAAGTGTGGGTCAACAATATAATCTCTAAGATTGAATTGAATAAGGAAAACAATGACCATAGAACCTCTGAAATTTATTATTTTGTATTGACAACAATTTATTCATCTACACACACCACTTCTAACGTTTTGTAATTAAGATGTTTATTTTAAAAAGCTTATGATCTTCTACATTTATAAGATGTTATTAGTACAGACAAAGCTGTAATTGCATCTCTGAAATGTAAGTGGTTTTCCGAAATAAGTTATATTTTCATAAAAGAGCTCCTAAACTCTATTTGAGGAGAATATCACAATTTTTTATAAGATGGTTTTGAAGGAACTTATAATCCCTCAATAGCTCTTTTGAAGAGCTTATTAGCTTAGCCAAACACCCTTTAATTCAGAAAGATTCCAGAAGAGGGCCTGGCAGTTATGACCTATTGTTGTTTCTCAAGTTACTCATTTAGCATAGCAACATCTGAGATTTTGAATTCAATTTTTCAAAGGTTAGCACAGCATGGGGTACAGGATTAGTTATTGGACCAGCTTTAGGAGGCTTTCTTGCTCAGGTACTAATATATACGTGTTTGTTTGCGCGTCAATTCGCCCTCTGTTTGTTTTTATAGTGCAATAGCTAGCAGCTGGAGATGATTATTCAATTCTGCAACCATCTTGAATTTTTAACTGTATATGAGGCCAAGGGAGAATATCTATTCAACTTTTCTGTTATGTAACTACATTTACTGCAGTTTGTAACATATTTTTTACTATATCACCCATCCATCTCCTCTATACCTCCTGGAGAAGCTTTTTATCCTACATAGTGCAATGACTAGGTAAATGAAAAATCGAGACTGTCTCCATTCTAGTAGTACGGTAAAACCATGAAAACTTTTTCTTCCTTTTGGTGCATGATTATTATGCTTACCGTTCAGGAGTTAATCTTCATTTCCTCTCTGCAAACAACTTCTTAGCTCTGGAGCTTCTGGCCCCCATTATGCTTCTTGTCATTTTTCTTTTCGCTATTATTTGTAACATATCTATAATCCCAAAATAATTTCTGGATGACTATATGTGTATGTGTGTGTCTGTCATCACCAATTTAACAGATCTTTTTTTCTTTGGACTAAGCCTGCAGACAAATTCCCTGGAATATTCACACCAGATTCTTTTTTGGCGAGGTGCTTATACTCTTTCTCCTCTCTTTCTTATGCATGTTACCTTTGTATTCTGGTTTTATAAACTCTAATCTAAGAACATTTTGGTAGATTCCCATACTTCCTGCCCTGTCTGATAATCTCAATATTTGCGGGTATTGTAACTATTGCTTGTTTCTGGATCCCGGTACGTTTCTATATCTCATATGCTATATACTTCCTGAAAGCTTACTGTGTATTTTTCTGATGTTATAAGAAGAATATCTATTTGTGAAAATCAGCAGTTTTTGGCAGTGCTCGGTTGTCACTACCAAATGTCTAGACAATGTACTCAAGTTTTAAAGTGGACTGACTTTAAAAATCTAGAAAATATGCATGTGATTTCATAATTAATTTCATCAAGTATGTTTTGATTTTCTGATGACGGTTTGATCTAATCTAAGTCTTAAGAGATGCAGGAAACTCTACACACACACAGCTCAGAGAGTTCACATTCTCAAGGTTCATCTGATGCTCTGGAGGCAGCAACTCAACAGTCTGACATTAAAGAGATCGGAAAAGATAAGGCTTCTAAGAAAAGCCTCTATAAGAACTGGCCACTCATGTCATCAATTATCGTATATTGCATTTTCTCACTTCACGATATGGCTTACACCGAGGTAAGTTATATATCACAGGCCTAGTAGTTGTAACAAGAAGATATTCTCTCCCAAGTTCCTAAATTGCTTCCAGAAAGAGGTTTAATTTTAGTTTTTAGTTGATTTAACTGAGTGTTAAAAACTAAATTTACACAAGAACTCATCAACAATTTCGGTACAATGTGACAGATGCCTTTTGCATTTCTTTTCTTATCATTACTGTGATTTCCTTCTATTTGGGGGTGGGGGGGGTGGGCATATACTTATTCTCCTGCATGAAGCCGCAGTCCATTACATTTCTTTAATTTCAAGAAATGCCCATTCTATAGAGTTACTTTTCTTGGTCCTTTTCAAACCCTGAGTTTATTTTTATTTGCAGCATGAGCATTATGTTATACCAAGCACCAAGCATTAATGTCCCATAGGAATTGCCCTAGTAAACTGTATCATCACAGTTAAGTTCCGTTTTTTCTTTTCAACCTTTAAAGACAGAAAAATGTTCGTGTTTTGCAGATTTTCAAAAATGGATTTCTTTTTTGTATAAAGTTCCCTGGCATATTTGTTTTTCAGCTGACCTAATAGTATGCTTACAGTCATGAATTTTTTATGTGACTACAGATATTCTCATTATGGGCTGAGAGCCCCAGAAGACTTGGGGGCTTAGGTTATTCAACTGAGGATGTTGGAACAGTTCTTTCAATCTCAGGTATAGTTGAAAAGTTCCTGCTTGTAATATATGTCATCCTTAGCGTGTAAACTCAGTTGTGATTTTCTATAATCTGAATTAGAAAACTAACAGGATCTTGAAATCAATGATTCTCACATGCTTCATAAGATAATATGTACCTTTCTTCCAGATGTGATCCCTAAAGGCTAATACAGTTGCTCTTGAGTTTTCTTGATGGATGAAGACACTAATGTTTCTCTACCTTGACGTTTCTTTTATGTTCTCTCTACGTACGTGATGGCTAGAGTTTGAGAGATGCACTTTATGTCATGGGGATGACCTAGGGCCTTTTAGTTCCCTTCAAAACTGCTATTCCCATAAGCCCAATTAATAATTTAGTCTCAATTATTTAATTATTTATTTGTTAGTCCTTAGTTGTCATGTGAGACATTAGAATTTTACATAGTATTTATATAGTAATAACAATCACTAGTTACAATTTACAAAACCAGGTTTCTCATTTATAACATATTTCCTTGTCTCTCTTTTCATAAACTTCACAGAACTCAGCTTGTGTCAATAAGTTTAGGGCCTTCTAGTTTTCCTCACTCAGTACTAGTGAATTCAAATAAGATGATAAAGATCTAGGTATATTTTCATGCCTGCTGTAATATATTGCTCTATCTAATACAGTGGCCACTTGTAAAAATTTCAGGATTGGGCCTTCTGGTCTTCCAGTCTTCCTTGTATCCAATTGTTGAGAAAATCATGGGTCCCATCTTAGTCTCTCGAGTTTTAGGAGTATGTTCTTGGAACTTGACATATTATTATTATATGGATATGATGTAGACAATCTATTTATTGGAGGTTTCTTTTTGAATGCAGATCGTTTCAATTCCTCTATTAACAAGCTATCACTACATAGCCATGCTATCAGGGATCACGCTATCCATAGTGTTAAATATTGCCTCTCTGTTGAAGAATGTCCTATCGGTAAGTGATTACACTGCAGGCAGTTCTTTCAAGCTTCTATTTTTGAGAATGTTATGTCTGGATGATACCATCATAGTGAGATAATTTACTAGCCATACTTTATTAGGTTGATTTTCATTCAAGTTATTACTAAAGAAAAATTATATGTATAATATAGACTTGTGTTTCTTTTGCAATTAAAGTAACTTTAAAGAACTTCACATAACATAAAGTCCATGTAGTCTTGGACACCATCTCCATTCAAAACATGCAATATCCTTATTTGTTTCTACTCTTAGATATGTTCCTGAAATGTAGGTCTTCTGCTCTTGTACATTATTTTCTTGGATAACCTCAGTTCAAACAAAAATTTATCAGGGCTATATATTCTGAATCTGGCAATCAAGTATGAGACTTGTCTCCAGATCCTTTGACCTAACACAGTACCTTCTATAATGTTGTAGATGCCCTTCGCACAAATTTCGGGTAGCCTATTCATGGCACAAATTCTTTAATTCTTCACTTACCGGACAAAAAATCTACTTAGTGCAAGAAAGTAGATCTAATGGAATCATATTCGTAGTACTTTATATGATGGTTCTTGTTGCTACATCGATAGTAGCTTCTTCTTTGTTGAAGATTTGGATTTAATTACTTTTCTGTTCGAGCAGATTTCCATTGTGACGGGGCTTTTCATATTGCAAAATAAAGCTGTGGTAATTCTCCAATCATGAGTCTCGTCTGTCTTCCTGCTTGCTGGAATTAGTCAACATGATTATGCATCTGGTAAATGACTATGTTCAATTAAATGATCACAGGACCAAGACCAAAGAGGAGCAGCAAATGGTATGGCCATGACCTTTATGTCACTTTTCAAAGCATTCGGTCCAGCAGGAGGAGGAGCACTGTGAGTTTCTCTCTGAAATCTTACTCTTTACTGTTCCAAGTTATGTTTGATCCGGATTAATCGAGTTTAATTTAATCTTCTCGTGGCAATAACTTCTTAAGTCTTTATTACCATTTGATGTACCAGAACAAATATGTCTCCAACCATGAACTAATCCATGCACCTATGAAAGCATAGTGCAGGGATAGACCTAGACATAAACAGACAGTTACATGTGACATGAAACTATACAGAGATTTTACATGACTATTTCAAATTTTTTCTTGCTAAGTTTTCTGTGTTCAATTCAATTTATGCAGGTTTTCTTGGGCAGAAAAACGCCAGGATGCATATTTCCTTCCAGGTATGTGTCACTGAGTTTATTACAAGTGATTATTATAGCTAGGGGCGTACATTACAACAAAATTATACCAATTAATCCTACCCTCATCAGGGATCATGATGTTATCATCATGCTCTATTAGGACCATGCATGTCTACTCTAGACCTCTAAGCCCCAAATCCATTTTCAAACCTTATGCAATGCAATAAGTGTAGTTCCTTTGTTTCAACTTTTGTTAAATCCTATAGCATACAATCGAAAACTCCCTGGTTGGATAGATGCCATCTCAGCAACAATCTATGACATTTTTTGTATAAATACTGAATATGTTTCACCCAATATTTTGCTTGAGTCTACCCACGGCAATTGCAGAATATAGTTTGAGCTACTCTTCTCATTTTGCTCTTCATTTGAGATGGTGTAGGAATAATGTGATCCTCTTAATGCAGGAGATGAGATGGTTTTCTTCATCCTGAACGTGATCGAGGCAATTGCAGTTCTGCTGACATTCAGACCATTTTTGGTGGAACGACGAATCAGTTGAGCAAGTAGTGATTACAAATTTGATTGTAATTGGATGATAAGAGTGTAATATTCTTTGTAAACGAGGTGCTGCAGAGAGGAAAGCAATTACATGAAGATTATAATTTGTTGTAAACTATTGTTGTACTGAATAATTGTATTCTGTGTGATTTTAAATGCTATGGCTAATACTGAACTGGTTTTTCTCGGATCTTCAGAAGAGCCTCTTCTACACATGGTGTTTGGTCAAGCAAAACTCGAGGTTTTGAGAATTTTATGATTCGATATGTAATTCGAACTCTGATTAAGAACACGAGTTGAGCCGAGCCGAATATCAGCAGGCTTGAGCTCTGCTCGTGAAGATTTTAGTGGGCTCGAACTCGAATTCGAGCTTTAATGTGAGTTCGAGCTCGGCTCAATAGATTTGAATAAAGCTTGAGCTCGGTTTGTTAATTTACTCGTTTACACCATATTTGAGCTCGAGTCGAGCTCGGTTCGCTAGCTATTCGTTTACACCATATTTGAGCCCGAGCTCGAATCCTCTTGAACTCAGCTAAAACCGAAGATGAAAGCTGATAAAGAAATCAGCTGATAGAGTTTGAATTTTAAACAGTTAATTGCAATGGTTAGTTTACGTTTGAACCTCTATAAATAGGGGACTTCATCTTTTGGCTGACTTAGTCATATTTTGTAAAAGCTTAAGCAAACTGAAAAGTTTTCAGTCATTTGTATTCCTTCCTCCCTCCCTCCCTCCATCTCTATATCTGACACCATGTTCATAGGACCTACAAACATGATTCATAATGTGTCACATGCAAAAGTAATGACGTGTGTTTGGCATAACCTTTTCAACTGCAATCTTCAACACTGAATCATGGTCAGTTATCAACATTTGATGATTTCCCATACATTGAACAAATATCGATAACATCCATGAGTATGATTCCATGTCTTCGTTTGACAATAATCCAGTCTCAAACTTAACACATCGACCATGATTGTCCTTTCCATGAAAGAAAAAAAAATCATGTTGTATTTGCATATCCTAGTAACAGTCAACATTAATTTCATGTTGTAAATTTGCACACCTAATATCATGTTTATAAGTTTAAAATAATATATATATATATATATATATATATAGGGTTGGATCCAGAGAACTCATCTTTTGAGAACTTGAGAACCATGCATAAAGTTGAAGATAATGCATAAACAAGATATAAAGTTATAACGAAAACTTTCTAAAATTGTTGCACAACAAAATAATTTTAGAAAGTTTTCGTTATACACAACTTTATACCGCTTTGTGCATCATCTTCAACGCCTTATGCATGGTTCGCAGAGTTCGCAAAAAGATGTGGTTCATTGATCCACTCCCTATATATATATATATATAGATGGGTTCGTAATACACGGTCCTCGGGTAGCACGTAATACTCAATCTGACCACTTAATATCTTCATGTGGACATCCTAGATGGCGACAAGCAAGATAGTAATTGTATATTCTTCTTCTTCTTCTTCTTCTCTGTTGTAAATTATTGTTATTCGTCGGAGAATAAAGAGAAGTAGGTGGCAACGATAGCGTGGTGGAGATGGTCACGGTTGTAGCATTCATGGCAAGATAAGGTGGTACATGGCGGAGCTACCTAAAATTGAAAAAAAATAAAAGAGGATTTTGAGATAAGGTTGAAGAATCGAGAGAAATGATGATAATGATGGTGTTTACGATGAAGTTCATCAAAAATCGAAGAAGGATGTTGTGGTTTACGGTGGAGTTAGTTCGAAATCTGAGAATGAGGTAAATCGGATAAGAAGGTGGCGAGATGAAGCTCCCAACGAACAATATGCATAATAATGCACATAAACCTGCATAATGATACATATAAACCTGCATATGTATACTACTATATAAACATGCATATTACAAAACAAAAACATGCATACTATTAAACAATAACATGCATACTACGAAACACTAACATACATGCTTTAAAATAGAAACTCGTAGGTTTTTCATTCACGATATCTCTTTTTCTCTATTCTCCAATATGCGCAAACACTTTTCTTGTTGATCATTTGTTTCTTTCGAATTATAAAGCTAGAAGTAGTCGATCTAAACGAGAGAATAGATTTTGGATAAATCAACCTAATATGCATTTTTGTGATCAATATTATGCAGTTTTGTGTTCATATGTATGCAGTTTTTGGTTTTAAAACATGCATAGTTTGTTTTTCTATATTACATAACAAAAAATTATATAATTTTGTGTTCAACCGCATGCAGTTTTGTGAATAACAATATGTAGTTTTATGTTCAATTGCATGCAGTTTTATGTTTAGTTACATGCATGGTTTGATTTTCTGTATTACATAACAAATCAAATTATTAATCTACCTCATCAGAAGCGAAATCAACGCCTGATGGCTTAAAAAATCCAAAAAAATCTCTGCCATAGGATTAATAAGATGGATGGATGTGATTAAATACTACATACTATCTCGAGGCTCGGGTATTATATGATCCATCATCTCCTCTCTCTCTCTCTATATATATATATATATATATATATATATATATATAGGATGGTTAACGTGAGAACCATTTTTATTGTGAGAACCAAAACCGATGAATTCACCGTAAAGTTGATGAATCATTGGAAAAATTATCGAATCCAAAAAATAGAATTTTCGCCTCATGGGATTCGAACCCGGGTGAAAATTGCAATTTCAATTCATTAACTTTCATAACTAATTCATTTGGTTCTTAGTTTTAGGATAAGAATGGTTCTTATTTGAACCAAACTCTATATATATATACATATATATATATATATAGGAAGAGTTCAATAAAACCTATTTTTCATAAAACCTACAAACCAATGCACTTTATTTACGAAGTTAATACACTTTATGTATAAAGTTCTCGCATTACGAAATATTGATAAATAGTGTTAGCTTTTATCAGAACTCAATGGTGCATTAGTTTTATACATAAAATGCAATAACTTTATACGTAGTGCATTGATTTTAGGTTTTTACTAAAAAAATAGGTTTTATTATAACTCAACCATATATATATATATATATATATCGTAGTTTAAGACAATAAACTACAATTTGCAATCGTCTCTATTTGAAGTTGCAATTTTGCAATTGGGAAAACTTTAAAACTTGAAACTCCATAATGCGATTAAATTAAATTGCACTAAAAAATACACATTATATATATATATAGGGGTTGGTTATAGGAGAACCACCTCTAAGATAAGAAATAAGAACTTATAATAACCCTTGATTTCGTCTAATCTAATGGTCCATATTTAATTTGTACATAATGCAAATTTTTCATTTTGTGTGCTATCTTTATGCAATAAAAGACGTTAAGGATGGAAACATCTATATAAAAAACACTATAACCTGCACCAACCAACCCCCTAAATTTTCGCAGCATAACAATGCACTTTTCATCTCACTAATTGAATGCCATTCTCTCTCTTATCTTCACTATTAGAAAATCAATATCATTATCTCTCTTTTCTTTCATCTCAGAAAATCTGCAAACTCAATTACAGATTTTCACAAACAAATGGAACACAAATTTTCTTTTTCACATAAAGTATATTTTATCACTAATATCTTGGTAAAAAATCTCGATCATATATATCCTTGAAAATCAAACCCATTTCACATTGATGTGGATGTATTTTTTATGTTCTGATTTCACTTCCAGCCAAGGTAAATATTGTGCAGTGAAGAACGCAAAATTTCGGTGTGAGCAAAAAAGTAAGGCTTCTGATTTCAACGTAAGTCATGCGAAAACCTATATATTTTGTGCATCAAAACTCGATTAGAATTAGAGTATATGTGCAAATCCAACTCTTAAAAACCATTTTTGATGTTTCACCTTATTTTTGTGCATCAATACTTGATTAGTTTCTTTGTTAAATTGCGAAATGATGTTATATACACAATTTTGCTTATAAATTTGAATATATATCACAAAATGATGCACAACCCCTAAACGTGTGCACAACCCCTAAACATGCGCGTATATTTTTTTTTCCAATATCAGCTTCATTGTATTGCAATTGCTTCATGAATGTTTTGTGTGAACATGTATCACAAAATGATGCACAAGCGCCAAACGTGTACATACCTATATGAATATTTTGGTGCTCATATGTTAAACTATGGTTTGCCATTCAAATTTTCTTTTCGACTTACGATAACAACAAATATTATGCCTTTGCGTTAATACAATAAAGAATCAGATCTTTGTATTAGATAACACAATTGACAGCACTAAAGAATGTGATATGCTCAAATATGAGAAAGTGTGCCATGATATTGAAAGTGTTGAATATCATGCATAAGTGCACTTTGGGTTATGCATAACGTATGGTAATTGTATGCACAATGTATGTATGACAATAGTTAAAAAAAAATATGCAGTGATTTGTATTAATCCTAATATAATAAACTTCTTTTATGTAGAGACTTATGCTATCAGTATACCTAACTTACCGTGATGAACAGATTAAGGCCAACAGTGTATCTAAGACGAAGTTGCATTTGGTGAAGATGAAATAGGCTAACAAAATGAACATAATAGATACTGGTGTGTAACTTTTGAGATATTTAGAAATATTTTATGGGAATTGAATCTAATAGTTGGAAGTATGGATTTCAACAGTATTGGCACGACAACAAAGGCGTACGCACATCGAATATTGTGTCTCCCTGTTGAGTTATCACCTAAACATTGTAAAATAAGATGTCTTGGATGGTGTGTCTGCTTATTACCACGAGTTATGCATGGATCCCGACTTCAATGCATATATAGTATTGCTCCGATGAAATGTACAACATGTTTCATACGAGAATGTTATTTCATTCTAAAATACATTAGAATTGTTTAAATTTTCAGATGACTTTGTTTGAATAATATGTACCTTCCACTTTACAGTTGAGATTATAAGTTTTGAACAACATCGAATTTTACACTAGATTAATTTATTGTGCAACTATCTTTGTTGATTGTGCAATCAACTTATATGTAAATTGAAATTGCTTTATCTCTTGTGCGATGACAATGCAGATAGTATCAATGTGCACAATCCTGCACAAAATAAGCTCGTATTCCTCTGAAATTATGCGACAACATTTATTGTATTAGGAGTTACATGATCAATGCTCATTTGTGATACCAGTCGAGTAAACATTAAAGAACAAATAATTTACAAAGGAAATTTATATTATTACTTATATGTTACACGTACAATGATCGTAAAGACATTGACCTCAGTTAGAGCTATAAACAAACTAGCAGAAAGAATATGTACTAATGTTGAATGAAAAAAAAAATGATGTGCACAACGTACAAGATAGACGCGCATATGTTTGTATGCACTTATAGGTAATTATGTAATCTTATTTCAAACATGAAATACTTACTTAAATATTGTGCACAACAAACAACAAACTAGTGCATTAGAATCTACGAACAACAAACATAGAGAGTTGCATAAAAAATATAGAATCTGATGAAGCCATTAAAATTTATTAAGTTTTTCTCCAAAAAAATCTTTAATATGCTTCCAACATGAAAAATGCACGAATGAAGATGATATACTTTGCAAATAAAATATACCATAAATACTTATTAGAATCCCATATTTTAAGGAATGAAACAGTTACATTAAATAACAAAATTACATTAACAACCTTATTACTAAAATCTGTAAAAAATATCCTAAAATAATATTGAATCCAAACCATCGGATACACCAAGATCTACACACATGATTAGTTCTCATTTCTTAAAAACTATGAGTTCTCATTTGATCCATAGATCATATAGTACCCAAGCCCCAGATAGTATGTAATACTCAATCTCATCCATTCATCTCATAAATCCTATGGTTGAGATTTTTTTCGGACTTTTTAAGCTTAATTTCGCTGATTTTCGCTTCATTAAGGGTAGATTAGTAATTTGATTTGTTATGTGATTGCGAAAACAAACTATGCATTTAATTGAACTCGAATAATGCATTCAAATGAACAAAAATGCATGCATTGAACACAATAATGCATGCGATTGGAAGTCACGTCCGGTATGGCGTGCCAGCGTCGCTTCGCACTGCGCTACCAACAGGCGCTTCGTGCTTTCGCAAGGCCCCGGCCGCTTCGCTCAGCGCCGTTGGTCTGCATTTTACGTTTTGTTCAATGCATTGACATGTTTTGATCAATGCATGGACGTGCTTTGTTCAATGCATGAACGTGCTTTGTTCAATGCATGTTTGTGTTTTGATGCAACATGCAGTTTTATGTTTTATTCAATGCATTGTCATGTTTTGTTCAATGCAGTTTCATGTTTTGTTCAATGCATTTTTATGGTTTCGACAGAAAATCTCTCATTCATCCTTCTATGTCAATTCCGTCGTCTCTTTCGCTGATTACCGGTGAATTCGCCGTGAACCACCGCCATAGCCATCATATTTCTCGATTCTTCAATCATCTATCAAATTTATCTTCTATTTTTTCTCAAAATCCATCAATTTTGTTTTCAAATTTTTTTTCTTCTTTTTCTTTCTTTCAAAATCAATTGTTTGTTGTTGTTTGTTTATATTGTTGATGTTCGCGGTCTTGACGTCGCCGGCGTCGTCATGCCGCCGCTGCCGCTGGGCGTCTCCCAGCCACCCTTTGCCACCAAGGAGGAGGAGAAGAAGGTTGATTTGATTTCTTCCCATTTTGTCCTCATGAAAATTAAAAGAAAAAGAAAAGAAAAAAGAAAGAAAAGAAAAGAAAAGAAAAGAAAAGAAGATGCCATGTGTCGCGTGGTGCACCACATGTTCAAAATGTGTGATCTAGATTGAGTACTACATACTATCGGGGACCGGTACTACGGAATCCAACCCTATATATATATATATATATATATATATATATATATATATATATATATAGGGATGATTAACGTGAGAACCATTTTATTGTGAGAACGTAAGAACCAAAAATGATGAATTCATAGTGAAAGTTGATGAATCCACGGGAAAGTTGATGAATCCAAAAATAGAACTTTCGCCCCTCATAGGATTCGAACCCGGATGAAAAATTCTAAATTTTGAATTCATTAACTTTCTCAACGGATTCATCAACTTTCATAACGAATTCATTTGGTTCTTAGTTTTTAGGATAAGAATGGTTCTCATTTGAACCAATATATATATATATATATATATATATATGGTCAATTAAATACAAAAATTTAAAGGTCGGGTCACGGTGTACTCGAACTCGAAACCTTGGACCTCGAGCATTAATCACTCTACCACTGTCATACCCCAATTCCCGAGGGAAGGCACGGATGTCGGGGTGTGATTAGGGGTAGGGGTTAAGAAGGGGGGAATACATAAAGCATACATAATAAGAAGATATGACCATAAAATCGGGTTGTATCTCCTCTATAACAAGGACACATCCTGAATGGGAGGGGTGAGCAAACAATCCACCAATAAAATTATATCGACATCATAACTTCAATGAACGTGATCTTGATTGAATATTATTAATGCAGGGAAGCAAAATAGCATTACAACCTGTTGACTAGATCGGTCAATCACATAGCATGCTCTTGTCGAGACTCACAACATAATAACATAATAGCGAATCTTGTTCCCAATCATAGAGCAAAATAAAGGGACAAGAATACATCAACAACAGAATATGTATATATAACACAACATCGCGGAAGCAGATAGCACGAAGGAACCCGCAGCTCCACCCCTCAGCGTCGCCCATCCAGCCCTCCTCCATCTGTGAAAAACATTTGAAAAGATTTTGAGGTAAGTACTACCGCACTCAGCTGGGGTTTTTAACATAAAACAAAACCATGATGCCGTGTTTAGAGCACTTACCTTAGAAGGTTTTAAAACGTAAACCCACTTCTAAGTAAGAAAAAAGAGAATTTCCTTTTGATACTTGACCCGTTATTATTGTTACTCCCATCATAGAACCACGGCACGGAACGTATCCCGCCAGCCCATCACATCTCTCGACCCGGAACATATCCAGCCAGCCCATAATATCTCGGCTCGGAACATATCCAGTCGGCCCACGCCCGGAACGTATCCAGCCGGCTAACTCGGTGTGGACTTCAGGGGTCTATCCTCGTCAGAACCATAACCACCTCATTATCATTTCTGTGTGGACTTTCGGGGTCTATCCCCTTCAGAACCATAACATCGTGTTCGGGGTCTATCCTCAGATCAATACTCAAGATGGTGATCAACCCACCGAATAGAGATCGTGCACAATCACAATAGAATCACATCTCGAGCAGAGAATGAATAACTTCGTTAAAACATTTTACGGCGCATATTTTATTTTGAAATATCGAGTAAATAACTCAAAATAAGCATATATAACCCAACCCGAATGCATTTAAAACGCTCAATCGGGAGATATCCACGATCCAACAACCTCACCGATCGCCTTTGGTAGGTACCGGTAACAAGATGGAACAACTTTTGGGGTCACATCCCACAAAGCAAGGCAACAACGTGATCCAAACGAAGATCGAAGCAAAAGGAGGTTTTGACTTTACGAACACACATTTGCACTCTCCGGTTTTCAAATCAACTCGATGCGTAAGGAAATATGTTCAGGCATCAAGACCAATAATCGGTACCTTCAAAATATGCATGCATGCAAGTTGACACAAATCTTAGCAACAAGAAGTTTCAAAATCGATGCCTATCCTCGATCTAGGATAAACCATCCAAAACCAATGCATGAAATGGAAACATAAGCAATATGCATAACGAGGAACATGGGATGACAAACTATGTTTAAAATGGATAACCCGGGCATGTACTTCCTTTAGAAACTCGAAACGACGGAAAACATCACGATATGCAAAAACGTGAAAAACGAAAAAACAAAATCGGTACTTTAGTAGAACACATAGCCCGAAACTCAAAACGTAGCGGCCTGTAGAGCTGGTGGCCGTGCTGACCACCAATCGGCGGCCAAGATGGGCGACGGCGGCGGTTTAGCCAAATCGGTCAGTCTCCGACCGTTTTCTCGTCTCGTCCCTTTAGAAACCCGAGTTCTATGCTTGCTATCTACTAAAAGGCGGAATCAAAACAAAAAGGATAAAACGGAAAACGGATCGCTGGGGAGGGTCGATCGATCGTGGTGGCGGCAGAAGAACGCAATGGCGCCGCCGCCGAGCCTCCCTGCCGATCCCCACTCCTCCGTGGCTCGCAGCTGCACAGAGTTGCTCGCCTGCTCGTAAACACGAGAGACGAAGGAAATGAACGTTGAAAATGAAGGTCATATCCTCTATTTATAGGAAAGAGGGTCACAAGTTGCTTGCGTAAGCGGTCCTTTTTCAAAAGGCAAAAGGTATGTAACTTTGCAAACGGACTCAAATTCAGCAAACTTGGTACCCATGGACTCGAAATAAAATACGGACACAACGACTATAAACTAGATATGCTTTTCAAAGACCCTTAAAGTCCGATTTTCGATAACTTCCCGGAGTGCCAAACCTTCGTGGGTGGTCGAAACTCAGATACTTAGTGTCTATGAATTCGCCATAAGACACTCTTCACAACGCCTCGAGGTTTCATGATGGTCGATCACCAAACAAAAGTCACCTTTGACCTTTCTCGAAAACGTGCCATGCAAACTGAAGCTTAGGAAGACGGGTATTACATCCTCCTCCTTAGAAAAATTTCGTCTCGAAATTTCAAACACGTATGGAAATAACTCGGGTTCTCGAGCCCCGAACTTGTTTTCCAACTCCCACGTAGCTTCCTCATCGCCATGGTGATTCCACAACACTTTCACCAGCGGAATCCACTTGTTCCTCAACTCCTTGACTTCCCGTTCCAAGATAGCCACTGGTCTCTCCTCGTAACTCAAATCCTGAGCAAGGATTACCTGATCATGCTTGATCACGTGTTTTGGATCGAACACGTACTTTCTCAATAGAGAAACGTGAATCACGTCGTGCGCATCTCCGATGCTAGGAGGCAACGCTAACCTATAGGCGACAGGGCTTATCCTTTCGAGAACTTCAAAAGGTCCAACGAACCTCGGTCGTAACTTACCTCGTTTCCCAAAACGGACGACTCCTCTTGTCGGGGAAACCTTAAGGAAGACGCGATCTCCGACCATGAACTGAAGATCCGTACGGCGCTTGTCCGCATAGGACTTCGTCTGTCTCCGAGCTTCCTCGATCCTCCGCTGATCTCGATCAATAACCTCGATCGTCTGTTGAACCATCTCTGGTCCTAACATTTTTCTCTCGCCCACTTCGTCCCAATAAAACGGCGATCGACACTTCCTTCCGTACAACGCTTCATAGAGAGCCATTCCTATGGTGGCCTGATAACTATTGTTATAGGCAAACTCCACCAAAGGTAGTATCTCTTCCAATTTCCTCTCGTCGGCCACGATCGCATAAAGATATCCTCCAAGACTTGAATCGTCTTTTCCGATTGACCGTCTGTTTGAGGATGGAAGGTTGTACTGAGATTCAGCTTGGTCCCCATGGCTACTTGCAAAATTCTCCAAAACCTTGACGTGAACCTTGGGTCACGATCTGACGTAATCGATACCGGCACACCATGTAACCGTACGATCTCTCTGACGTAAAGCTGATCAAGCTTATCTAACCCGTACGTCATCCGAATTGGTAAGAAATGAGCTGACTTTGTCAGTCTGTCGATGACAACCCATATAGCGGTGTTTCCTCGCACTGACCTCGAAAAACTCACCACAAAATCCATACCGATATGCTCCCATTTCCACTCCGGGATTGGTAGCGGCTGCAACAAACCTGACGGACGTTGGTGCACAGCTTTCACTTGCTGACAAGCCAAACAACGTTCCACAAACACGGCTATATCCTTCTTTAGCCCTTCCCACCAAAAGTTCCTTTTAAGGTCTCTGTACATTTTGGTGCTTCCTGGATGAGATGTGTATGGTGCCTCATGATCTTATCTCTCAATTCCTTATTGAGTGGCACACATAACCTTCGCTTCTGTGAAACCCTTGCTGTCTTCGAGCCTTGCTTTCAACACATCTTTCCAAGAACTGCTCTCGCCAAGACTCACGATCGCTTCTCTCGGATCTCGATTCACCGTCGAGCTGCGATGAAACCTTGGACTGATTCCGGCGGATGAATCACTTCCAAGCTGAGCTTCTCGCAATCTCGAATAAGCTCTTTCTATCGCGTAAGAAGACATCACAACTTCTCTCTCGACTTGCGACTAAGGGAATCTGCCACGACATTGGCTTTCCCCGGGTTGTAGCTAATAGAGCAATCATAATCCTTCACCAACTCCAGCCATCTTCTTTCCCTCATGTTCAGCTCCTTTTTTTCAAAGAAGTACTTTAGGCTCTTGTGATCCGTGAAGATCTCACACTTGACCCCGTAGAGATAGTGCCTCCAGATCTTGAATGCATGAACGACTGCTGCTAACTCCAGATCATGAGTTGGGTAGCTCAACTCGTGCGGTTTCAACTGACGAGATGCGTAAGCTATAACTTTGTTGTTCTGCATAAGAACACAACCCAAACCAAGCTTGGATGCATCAGTGTAGACCATAAAACCATCGTTTCCTTCCGGTAAAGCTAACACTGGAGCGGTTGTTAGCTTCTTCTTCAACTCTTAGAAACTTGTTTCACAAGCTTCTGATCATGAGACCTTGATTCCTTTTCTCACCAAGGCCATCGGCCTCGCCAACTTCGAAAACCCTTCGATGAAACGCCTATAATACCCTGTTCTAGAAAGCTTCAACCTCATTGGCATTAGTCGAACCTTCCGCTTTCATCGCTCAACCTTCACTGGTCGACTTTGATTCCTTCTGCATACACGATATGTCCAATGAACATCACTTCTTTGAGCCAAACTCGCACTTACTATACTCGCATACAATCTCTCGCTTGTAACATTTTCAAAACGGTATGGAGGTGTTCTCCATGCAACTCTGTATTCTTGGAATAGACGAGAATATCATCGATAAAACCAAGATGAAGCTATCCAGACATCGATGAAAACTCGATTCATCGGATCCATGAAGATCACGCGATTGGTCAAACCAAACGACATCACGATGAACTCGTAGTGCCCATACCTCGTCCCCGAACGTGGTCTTCGCAACGCCCTCCTTCCCGATCTTCAGTGATGGTAGCCTGACCTCAAATCGATCTTAGAGAAGACGCTGCTTCTTTTGAGTCGGTCAAATGATCGCCGATCCTGGAAGAGGGTATCTGTTTCGATCGTCGCCTTATTCACTCAGTAGTCAATGCACATCCGCATTGACCCATCCTTCTTCTTGACAACGTAAGTGCTCCCCACGCGACACGCTAGGTTGGATAAAACCTAGATCCAACAACCCTCGCAATCGCGGCCAGCTCTTGCAATTCTTTAGGTGCTATTCGATGGTGCCTTTGATCATCGGCTGCTCACGGTTCCGCATCAATAGTGAATTCCACTTATCTATCGCGGCAAGCATGGCAAGTCCTTGGAAACATGTCCGATATTCACACACGGTGGCTCCTCTTTGCAACTGCTTGCCTTTCACAGGCGTCCACAAACTTACCAAGAAAGTTCGACTTCCCTTCCCGATTATCCTCACTTCCTTCAAGGTGAGATCATCGGCACGCAAACACCCATCCTATGCCATGGAAGCAAACTTTCACTCTTTGGCTATTCGAAAAGCAACTTCTCTCGAGACAACGATGGTTGCCTGCTTTTCCAACCAATCCATGCTAAAGATGACATCAAATCTTCCATTCCGATGACATGCAAATTGACAAGGACCTTCGCTCACGATTTTTACTTCCCGATCCGGCAAATCTCTTTTGCTTTTAGCACTTCACGGGATGCTAATTTCCGTGGTACTCGTGATTCCTCGAGTATCAAACTCAACCTCTCACATGCAATTCTCGAAATGAAAGAATGTGAGGCTCCTATATCAAACAAAGCGAAAATGGGTATATCACTCATATGGATTATACCTGCAAGGTTTCCTGTAGCTTGTGCTGCCTGCTGCTGATTCAAGGCGTACACTAGGGCTGGCAATTTTTGACACGACACGAACACGCACGAAATTAACGGGTTAGTGTTCAGCCTTATCGTGTTCGTGTCTTTATCGTGTCGACACGATAAGGACACGATAATTTCGTGTCGTGTTCGTGTCGGATCCGTGTCGTGTTCGTATAACCCGATAATTCTCGTGTTGCATTCGTGTTCGTGTCGGATCGTGTCGTTTTCGTATAATTCGATAATATTTATATATATTTAATATTAATTTAATTATATTTTATATATTTTTATTTCTTTTATTCATTTTTTCTATTTTTGATTTAAATTTATTGTTTCGTGTCGTGTCGTTATCGTGTCATGTCAACACGAAAAAAATCGTGTCATATTCGTGTTCGTGTCGTGTCCGTGTTAGTACATTTTGTGTCGTGTTCATGTTCGTGTCGGACAGATCCTTAACGGGTCGTGTTCGTGTTTGGCCTTATCAGGTCGTGTCGTTATCGTGTCGACACGATAACGACCCAAAACGCACGAATTGCCAGCCCTAGCGTACACCCTGGCCTGCTGCGGCGGCTTTTGATTTGCTGGCCTCGGATAACCTCCCGCTTCGTGGTTCATCCTTGACGGAGCCTGGTTCTGCCTCTGCGGATCTTGTCTGTCTCCATCATGGCCGCACCGCTGGTCCTCCTATCGATGGGCAATCTCGAGCATAATGCCTAGACTTCCTATAATGGTAACACTCGACGTTACCTTGCCTGCACTCGTCCAAGTGATTCCTCTGGCATTTCTGGCACCAAGGCTTCTCTGCACCTTATCCCCATCGCCGCATGGGTTGGAAGTTCCTTCCCAAGGTTGCCTTTCTTTCCTCGAATACCTAGATTCCTCGAATCACTGACCGCCTGGTTCCTCGGAACACCGATTGCCTCTTCCCGATCTTCCCATTTTCTCTTACCTCTTCCTCCGCCACCGGCTGTCCCGTGGCATCGTTTTCCCGGGCAACATCGACTTAATGTTTAATGTCCGATTCAAGGACCGTGCATACGCCGATCTCCCTAATCGACGAGCAAAATTCGATCTCCGGTCGGAGTCGCCTCGAACTCGTCTCGCCTGGCAGCCTCGTACAACCAGTGCGAGCGAACGCCGACAACGCGATTGAACAAGCGATCGATGCGGTGACCGTCCTTCTTCCTCGACGAAGATTCCAAACTCGCTTCGTCTTCGCCGCAGTAAACGCGTGCACATACTTTTCCATGAGTTCTTCCTTGAAATCTTCTCACGTATACCTTCCCCACTGTCCTAGTGTTAGGGTCATTCTCACGGATTCCCACCAGAAATCAGCCTCATCGGTTAGCTGAAAGATTGTGCAATTCAGCTTTTCTGCTTCTTAGCAACCGATGTATTCAAAGATCCTTTCGGTGGATCGTATCCAGTTCTTAGCGTCGATCGGTTCGCCGAGATCGTCGAATGTAGGGGAATTCTACCTACGAAAACTCTCGATCGCATGTCGTTGAACCAAGGGTGGTTCTCGGGCTTCTTCCACGTTATTGTTCCTCTGGTTCCTTGTTCTCGGCATTCTGTACCGACGTTGAAACATTAGAATCACGTTCGCATAGATAACCAGGTACCATCGCACAACATATATCATCAAGCATAATCACATATTATCACATATGTCACATATCACAATCGCACATATCCATGCAATCTCATCGACACATTATCATTATGCATTTCACATAACATCATCACCTATCATCACATCATCACATAGATCATATGTCATCATAGCATAGCTCATATCACATACATGCATAAAACATAAACATCCTGTCATAGACAGCGTTAGTATCAGTATTATCCAAGTTTCCATGAAGGACTGTCACAATACAAGATCATAGGTACGTCAGTCAAAAAAGGTCAGATATGAGCAAAAGAATCGACTCCTAAGCATCGCTAAAAGATTTCGCCTCGTCTGCGTGCGATAGCAGCACTCACTGCGCTATCACTATACATACTGACCACCTAGATCTCCATCCTCCACGTCCGTCTACTGCCCCAGTTCACATCATCTGTTCCGTTCTTCCTTTCCTCCTCCTCTCTCCCCCTTCCGATCAGAGCTCGGACTCGGGCTGCTGCCTCCGTAAAATGATCCCGCATGGTAGCAAGCCTTTCATGAGTATGATCTCACCCAAGATGTGCTCTGATTGCCTGAGTCTCAGGTGAATACTGCTCCTGGGTTCCAGTCTCCGGCATTTTCCCTTCCTCTATATGCTCGACCCCATCTGAGTCATCCACTATTCGAATTACCAGATCCTCTGAGTCCTCACTTTCCTCCTCATCCTCCTCTAGGTCTTCCTCCTCCTCAGAATCTCCTTCTCGGGAGGCCAACCTCATCGGCCGGTGGCGCGGTGACTCTTATCCCGGCCTCTTCTCTCGCCATGATGGATGGATCATCTTTCACCGGAGGGTCTCGTCGAAATCGCTCCGGTCTTCCCGGAAGCGCGAGGTCGTAGATGAGTGGTAGTGATCGGCGATCCCGACGACCGGTGATCATCTGAGCGATGGCTACTCTCCCAACGACTCTTTAGGAACATCATTCCTGTCGTCAATCTGGATCGGCCCTCGAGGATGCCTTGCGATCACATCTACCTCGGATGGTATGCCCCGATGATCAGTCCACTGTCTCCATACTCGAGCAGCGAACTCGGAGAAATCCAGAGTGAGATGTCTGGTAATAGGATCCCGACGGAACATCACGTACCTTTGCCTTCTTGCCCATGGCTGCCAACCCATTGGTAGCCTCTCTGTCATCCGGTAATAAGCACCATATTCAGATACTTTCCCACTATCTCGAACCTTCCTCCACAATCCAACAAACTCGCCTGTAAAAACTCCCAACGGCCATGAACGCCTCGGTACATTCTCCCAACTTTCGATCTGCTCATCCATTCTCGCGAGATCTTAACCGTTGTTCGGGCCATCAATATCCATAAACCTACATGTTAGTTTATCATAAAACAACAACAAATATTCACGCTTATTTTCCGCCCCAGTCATCTTGGTAACCATGCCTCAAACACATGTTCACTTTCAACACATATCAACATCGATATGGATATTCATAACAAAATCACGTAAGCAAATACAGGATTCACTTACAAGCACTCGTTTATCAAAATAAACAAGATTTCAAACAACATATCGCTATATAAAACACATAGACTCATATCATTCATCCGTGATCATGTCAATCACATCACATCATATCATATCAATGCTTTTCATATCACAGCCACATAGGCCCTTCCGTCTCATCGACAAATCACTTCCAAATCCACATCTACATCCAACCACATCTCATCCATATCCACATCACCTCAACATCCACATCACGTTTACCTCACGTAAACTCTTACCATGCCAGAACGCATGAAACCAAGATCGCATCAAGTTCACATAGCCACATAAAACATCAACAAATAAGCACATACCTCATCCCCTTTTTAAAGGAGGCAGCCTGACGGTGAGCTGAGGGTAGTCAGACTGATAAACAGTTTAGAAGGAAAAGTTCTAAACACTCAATTTTAAGAACGCATGTGATATAAAGCAAATGAATCGCTTGATATCAAACAACTATGACACATACCCAAAGCCGTGAAAACCGCTCGATACTGTCACACGCCCAATTCCCGAGGGAAAACGGATGCCGAGGTGTGATTAGGGTCCGGGTTAAGTGGAAGAAGGGGGATACATAAAGCATACATAATAAGAAGATATGACCATAAAATCGGCAAGATCTCTCTATAACTAGGACACATCCCGGCGGGAGTGATGAGCAAACAATCCATAAATGTAATTATATCGACATCATAACTTCAATGAACGTGATCTTGATTGAAGATTAGTAATGCAGGAAGCAAAATAGCATTACAACCCGTTGACCAGTATGCTCTGTCGAGACTCACAAAGATAATAACATAATAGCTAATCTTTTCCCAATCATAGAGCAAAATAAAGGGACAAGAATACATCAACAATGTAATATGTATATATAACACAACATCGCAAGCGAGATAGACGAAGGAACCCGCAGCTCCACCCGTAAGTGTCGCCCGTCCAGCCCTCCTCCATCTGTGAAAAACATTTGAAAAGATTTTGGGAGGAGTACTAGCGCACTCAGCTGGGGTTTTTAACATAAAACAAAGTCTATGATGCCGTGTTTAGAGCACTTACCATAGAAGGTTTTAAAATGTAAACCCACTTCTAAGTAAGCAAAATAGAATTTTCGATACACGACCCGTTATTACCGTTACTCCCATCATGTAACCACGGCTCGTAACGATCCCGCCAAATTTCATCACATCTCTCGCCCGAACATATCCAAATTTGACCCACAATATCTCGGCCCGAACATATCCAATGTCCCATGCCCGGAACGTATCCAATGGTTAACTCAAGTGTGGACTTTAGGGTCTATCCTCGCCGTAACCATAACCACCTCATTATCATTTCCGTGGACTTCCTGGTCCGTCCCCTTCGTAACCATAACCATGTGTTCGGGTCATCCCTCACGATCAATACTCAAGATGGTGATCAACCCACCAATCGAGAGATCCGTGCACAATCACAATAGAACCACATCTCTGAGCAGAGAATGCAATAACTTCGTTAAAATATTTTACGACGCACATGTTTTATTTTGAAATATCGAGTAAATAACTCAAAATAAGCATATATAACCCAACCTCGAACAGATTTAAAACGCCAACCGGGAGATATCCAAAGATCCAACAACCTCACCGATCGACCGGTAGGTACCGTAACAAGACGGAACAACTTTGGAGTCACATCCCACAAAGCAAAGCAACAACGTGATCCAAACGAAGATCAAAGCAAAACGGAGGTTTTCACTTTTGAACCCACATTCGCACTATCCGGTTTTCAAATCAACTCGATGCGTAGGGAAATATGTTCGGGCATCAAGACCAATAATAGGTACCTTCAAAATATTCATGCATGCAAGTCGACACAAATCTTAGAAATGAAGCTTCAAAATCGATGTCTATCCTCGATCTAGGATAAACCATCCAAAACCGATGCATGAAAATGAAAACATAAGCAATATGCATAACGAGGAACATGGAATGACAAACTATGTTGAAATGGATAACCCTGCATGTACTTCCTTTAGAAACTCAAACCATTTGAAAACATCCCGATACGCGAAACACGAAAAACAAATCGGTACTTTAGTAGAACACATAGCCGAACTCAAAACCTAAAGTGTCCGTTGACCACCAATCGAGGGCCAAGAGGGGCGACGGCGACGGCCTTGGGCGGCGGCGGCGGTTTGGCCAAATTGGTCGGTCTCCGGCTGTTTTCTCGTCCCTTCCCTTTAGAAATCCGAGTTCTATGCTATGTTATCTACTAAAAGGCGGAATCAAAACAAGAAAATGATAAAAATGGAAAATCGCACGCCGCCGAGAGTTGATCGGCGGGTGGCGGCAAGAACAAGAATGGCGCCGCCGCCGAGCCTCCCTGCTCGATCCCCACTCCTCCAGCGCTCCAGCACAGCACTGAACTGCCACCGTCCAGTAAACACAGAGAGACAAAGGAAAATGAACGTTGAAAATAAAGGCCATAGTCCTCATTTATAGGAAAAAGGGTCAAATGTCAGCACAAGCGATCCTTTTCAAAATGCAAAAGCGATGCAACTTTGTAAACGGACTCCAAATTCAAAAAACTTGTACCCATGGATTCCAAATAAAATACCGACACAACGACTATAAACAAGACATGCTTTTAAAAGACTCATGAAAAGTCCAGCCGATAACTTCCCGAGTGCCAAACCATCGTGGTGGTCGAAACCTCGCATGCTTAGTGTCTATGAATTCGCCATAAGACACTCTTCACAACTCCTGAGGTTTCATGACGGTCGCATCATCGAAACAAAAGTCAATCTTTTGACCTTTCTCGAAAAACGTACCATACAAATCTGAAGCTTAGGAAGGACGGGGCATTACAACCACTAAGCCAACACACGCATAGAAAAAAGCACACATTATAGCAACTATGAGAAATAACTATTGCGAAATCTTTTACACACATATACAACAAAAAAAGGCATACTTTACATAAATATGCCAATTAATAACCATGATATTAAATTGTCTACACACAAAATTGCAATAAAACAATTAAAAAATGTATACAAATGAAATATCACATATCTCATTTACTTATTGGTATCATATGTAATATAGATCAAAAGATACAACATCCCCATATGTTTATAATTCTCCTTAGATTTTGAGTCTGTCCAAAATATACGCTTCAACTTGTGATTTTCATCAACATAATACTCAAAAGAAAAATCCTTAAGATGTTCGTGTTTGCTACATAATTTATGAACCGCCGACGCATCACAAATAATGACAAACACCTCAAATCACATGCAAAGTTTTTGAACTCAATACTAATAGCTCTAACTTTATTAATCAGTGACTCTAACTAACTCTTTGAAAAATCAAAGTGACTTTGCGTGCCCAATGTTTGCTCTTATACCACTCAAACCATTGTTTGATGTGATCCATTTATCTTCCTATCACATTTCAAAAGATGTATCAAGGACTCTGATACCATTGTTCTTGTGAAAAATAAATACCACAATCATGATAAAAAATAAAGAACACAAGAATTGTTTACCCAGTTCGTCTTGCGATTGGGGACGATGCCAAGCCAGAGATTTCACTATATTTTTCGGATTAGATTACAGGGAGAAACGACTATTAAACCCATTAGGGTTCCACCTAGGCCCAAAAACATAAGCCTAAAAAATTTGGTTCGGGGGGCTACCCTAGTCCAACTCTGTGGTGAGTTGGATCACCGAGATCGAGCTTGAATGTACAGTCCATTCAGGCTTCATACTCCAACAATTGTATGAGAATGTCCTTCATTGAAAGAATATATTCCATACCAGTGACCATCTTTTAAATGGAAAGGCACATGGGCAATGCAATTTACTCTGGATGACCCCCTCCTTCCTACTTTTTTAATAGATGCTTGGTCATCATGCCTTCGTTGGGATCAATATGATTAAAACCTCCCTTGCTGCAGTGTTGGACCCACATGGAAGTACAAGTAGGCTCAAGTCCACACAAGCCTTTTTTTTCTTCAAATATCAACAATGGCCGAAATTATTACAGTGAACTCATGCCAATTGCGCTAATGTAAAAAGTAATTACAATAAAACCCTTGACGGGATATGGCCCAACCGACTAGGCTCACCAACAGCCCAAACGAGCCGGGCCTAACGTTGGTAGCGGGCCCACGCTACCGAGCCCAAGGCGAGCCCTAATCATTACCTAAAACCCAGCCTCCGTAACCTCCACCCGGCCAATGGAAGACAGCCCTGAGCCAAAGCCCCGACGCTACCCTCGGCCAATGGAGTAGACGCCTGTAACCAGTGTCGCGCCACCTCCACGTGGCGCATATAAGGCGAAAGGTCCCTCGCCCGCCAATGGAAGGCATGCCAGAGAAGAGTCACGCCACGACCAATGGAGAGGTCGGGCGCCTTTCAGATTGCATCTGAAATGTATAAATAGGAGGAAACCGACATTAGAGTGGGTTAACTTATCGAATACTAAGAGCTTGTAACCACACCGCATTATTGTGAAAGTATTGAGGAAACTCCTCCGTGGACGAGATCTCATTAACGATCGAACCACGTAAAAGCCTGGTGTTCTTTATTGCTTTTCATAAATCTCGCACACTCACCTAACCGATTTATCATTGGCGCCGCCTGTGGGAAACATTCGAACAAGAAAGCTTCGCTTTCCTCTACAACTAAATGGCAAGAACACGCACAACCGCCGCCCACTGGCAACAACCGTGCTTGAGGACCACTGTGTGGTCACCAAATCGTGGAAGGAGATCGCAGACGCCACGAGCGCCCACACTCGAGGGCCACATGGAAAATGTCTCCATACACCCTCAGACCGCCTCCCAACGTAGGGAAGATGTCGACCTCAACGAGGACAAGCAAACAATCATTCGTCCCACGAGGTCCTCGGCCGAGCCGCGACCGAGTTCCTCCACGCCAATCTCGCCAATTCCAAAGCTCTCAACCAGAGGACCAGCGAGCGGGCCCTCGAGGCCCCTGGATCAACACCACGGCCGCCTGCCGCCCCCATCCGAAACAGCCACCTCGGCGTGATAGCCGAGAACGCAAGATCACGCCCGGACGCTGGAGCCGCCACCGCGGCCGAGCCGCCGCCTCATTCGGGAGCCACCACCACGGGCGAGCCGCCACCACCGCCCGCCGCCGTCATGAGCCGCCTCCACCGCATGCCGACCAGAGCCGAGCAAACAGAGGAAAGAAAGGCGGAGTTGAACCCCTGAGGGATCGACAGGCGTCCTATCGATCCCCACCCTCCGAAAAGAGATGGCAACGATCTCCCGGGTTCGACTGCACGGAGGATCATCTCCTTTCTCCGTGGAGATTCTAGACACGCCCGCCTCCCCGGGTACGGCACCCAATATAGCGCTCACGATGGCCTCTGAGACCCCTCCGACTTCCTTTTCGCCACACCACCAACATGGCGATCAAGGAATGGAAGATTTTCACATGTGCAAAATCTTCCCGAGTGCCGATCTCCAACGCACGGCGTTGGTTCACCCGCCCGCCGTATCAAAGATATCCAGACCTCATGGATCGCTTCAATGGCGCCTATCGAAGACGCCGCCCAGCAGCCTTCCTCCCACCGCTCACAATTCCCTCAAGGGGACGAGACGATGTCAAACTTTGTCTCGAGGTTCATCAAAGAGTCGCCAAAATCGACGACAAGAACGACCTCTACATCATCAACGCTGCTCAAAAATCGGATCCGACCCGCTACCGAACAAAGAAATCACCAGGGAGAAACCAAAGACGGCGAGTAAGCTTTGGAACCTGGTGGACAACTTCGTCAAGGGAGACGAGTCGGATCGAAAGAAGCGGGAAATCTGGGACGAGCAGAAGTCCGAGAGAAAAAAGCCGGATGATCGAAGTCGAGGCGCTGATCGCAGAAGCGCCTTCGATGTAATCAAAAGAGGACCACCGAGTCTCAGCTCGACTCGCCCAACCCTAGCGGCAGCCTCCCCCGCTCAAATCAAGGGCGGAAATATTCGAGGCCCACGCCGAGCTCTTCCTCAAGCCCGCCCCTGCGAAAGGGGATCCAAGAAGAGGTCCACGCACAGTATTGTGACTATCACCAAGGGTATGGTCATGATACCGAGGATTGCGTAAACCGGCTCACAGATCGACGAGCTCATAAAGGTGGAGCCCTCAAGAAATACCTCGACGAGCCGGTCCGAGAAATGTGTTGTAAGGAATGGAGGCGGAACAATCATGGGCCGACCCAGCCGACTCCAACCTCAAGACGACGAGGACGAAGGTCCCAACGCTATGGAGTAAGTCTATGTTGTTATCGACGCCTCTGACGACGAGGTCATCCTCGAAGAACGACGCCCGAGGTCCCCTCAAGAGCCAAGAACAAGCGACCGGATGGTGAGAACATAACGTTTTCCAAGGAGGACCCTGCGCCAAGATCATGCCGCACTGTGACGCCATCACCATAAAGGCCGCGGTGGCAACAAAACGTGCACGGGTCTATATTGACATCGAGCCTCGCCAAGATCATCTTCCGAGCTGCCTCGATAAGCTTGAGGTCGGAGGCATTGTGTACTTCCCGCCTCCCGCCACGTGAGCTTCACTCAAGAGGCAGCCCACCGAGGGTCATTACCCTTCCGGGCCACGGTAGGACGAGCTCCTGTGTCGGTCACCAAGGCCATCCGATTCTTCCCGGTCCGAGCTCCCCTCCATACAACATCATCCTCGGGAGAGATTGTCAGACGCCACCAAAGCCGCCCTGCTCGTCTACCACCACCGTCAAGATTCCCACCCCGTGGGAGTTTAGCATCCGGGGGACAAACGGCAGCAAAGAATGCCTCTACGACTTTCAACCCAAGATGCGGCCTCACCCTGCATAGCATCACCGAGCTCCTGAGACCGACGCCCGGATGACCCGACCGGGGCCTCCAACTATACGACGACGATCCCTCGAGGTCATCCAGTCGGCACCTGTGGCCCAAATGACGTCCGCGGCATGTCATACAACTTCGAGAGAATATAGGACGTGTTTGCCTCGGTCCCCGCCGACATGACCGAGTGTCACCCGAGCTCATAACTCACCGCCAACATCGAACCGCTACAAGCCATCCCGTAAGAAAAGGATATTCGCGCGGCGCGCAACAGTCATAAGGGACGAGTGACTCAACTTCAAGGCCAAGATCTTGTTCGAGGTCAAATACCCCGACTGGATGGCTAATCCAACCGTGGGTCCCAAAGCCGTGAGGAGGGTGGCGATATGCATCGATTATACCGACTCAACAAGCACCTCTAAAGATTGCTACCCTCCCGACATCGACAAGAAGGTGGAGGCATTGGTGGGCCACGAGATGTTCACCTTCCCGATCCATACAAAGGGTACCACCAACCTCGACGAGCCCGGAGGACGCACCAAAGACCGCATTCATCACCGACTTCTGCCTTTACAGATCGAAAGATGCCTTCGCCTCAAGAACGGGGCTACTTACCGAGGATGGTGGATGCAACATTCAAAGACCACATCGGGAGATCGCCGAGGTTCACGCCGACGACATAGTAGTCAAAGTCGAAAACGGAGAGTCTGCGCCATGACCCCAAGACCATCCTCCAACTCCTCGTGTCGGTCAACCTCAAACTCAACCCCCGTAAATGTACATTTATGGTGAAGACCGCAAGTTCTGGGGTGCTGGTTTCGAGAGGCTCAAGGCCAATCCCACCAAGGTGAAGGCAAGTGTTTCGATATGCAGTGCAAGGACCATCATGAGATCCACAAACTCACCGGTGCCTACCGCCTCGCCAGATTGCCTCGAGCCGAGAAACAGCCCCATTCTTCAAGATCCCGAGGAGAGCTCTGACTCGGCCGGTGAAGAACACTGTGCCGCCAAGACAAACTGAAGGAGTACCTTGCCGACCGCCGACCCCGTCCGCCCCAAGCAAGTGTGAATCCTCTCTATATTTGGCCGCCTTTGACGAGGCCATCACAGGCATCGGTACGAGATGAGGTGGGACGACAACTCCCCATCTATTTTATCACCGAGCTCTCAAAGGACCGGAGACAAGGTACACCGCCTCAAAAAAGCACTGCCCTAGTGAACGCCAAGCGACGCCCCACCCTACTTCCAAGCTCACTCCGTCCAGTGCAATCGACTTACCTTGAGACAAGTCTTGTTGAAACCCGAGTCGTCCGGACGATAGCTAAGTGGGCACTGGAGCTCGGGCATGACATCTCGTGACTCACCCAGCCGCCATAAAGGGTAAGCTCTCGCCGACTTCCCGGTTGAGGCCTAATTCACCGAGGTAGGCTCGCCAATGAGGTAACTCGCCCGCCCCCACCTGAGGAGGAAGCCCGCCCTAGCACGCACTGGATGGTTGCTGGCGGATGTGCGTGACGAGCATCGTGCAAGACAGCAGCCGGGCGGGCATCCTCCTCCTCGGCCCGATAAGCTGAAGTCACCCACGCCTTCGGTTTACCTTCCCGACCACCAACAACGAGGTGAGTCACGAGGCCCTAATCTCCTGCCCGCCACGGAGCTGAGGTGGACAAGATCCAAATCTTCGGTGATTCCTGTGTCGTCGTGAACTGGTGTTAGCAAATACGAGGCCAAGGAGGACCGAATGAAACAATACCGAGAAGGCAAAGGAGATGTTGACCTCGTTCTGTACTTCAAAGATCCACCGAATCCCCGAGGGGAAAAATGCCGGCCGACATCCTCAAAGAAGTTAGGCTGTTGTCAACAAGTCCACCAAAGGAGGAGGTTCATTCTGAGCATCGCGGAGTCCCACGCCAAGATCATCACCGAGATAGAGCCGAATTGGATGTCTCCCCAAGGCCTACCCGGAACACGGCAAGACTACCTCAAGATCGGCTCGAAGCCAAAAGATGATGGCGAAATCCCGTAAGTATCTCATGCATGAGGGCGCTTCACCGGAAGTCTTACCTTCAACCCTCCCGAGATGCCTCGCCGTAAGGTTTACCACGTGCTCAACGAATTCACCGAGGGTCTTGTGGAAGCCACATCGGTCGCGAGCTCTTTTCAAAGAAGACGCCGAGGTCGGATATTATCGGCCCACCGCAAGATTCGCCGAGCTCGCCAAGAAGTGCCCAGCGTGCGATTCACTCCACGGTCAAAAGCCGCCTCGCATCGATTTGAGCAACCGCAGAGTCCATGGCCTTCATGCAATGGGGATCGACATCGCTGGTCCGTCGACCGAGCACCGTGTCGCCTTCGATACTTAGTCGTAGCCATAGACTACTTCACAAAATGGGTCGAAGCCGAGCCACTTTCGAGCCTCACGAGCGTATGATTCGACACCTTCGTGGAAAAATATAGTCCGCCGCTTCGCATACCGCACATCCTGGTCTCGACAACGCACCGGCTCGTCGACAAAACTTTAAGGAGTGGTGCGAAGAGTCAGATCGATCAACGCTCACCGGTCGCACACCCGCAAGCGAATGGTCGACCGAGGTGACGAACCGCACGATCGCATAAGGATTGAAGAAGAGGCCGGACCGAGCTAAAGGCGATCGCTGAAAATATCCTCAAGTCCTCTCGGTCCCACAGACCACACCCCGGACGGCGCGGGGAGACCCTTTTAGCTTGGTCACGGTACCGAGGCCGTCATACTGGCCGAGATCGCGCGCCAAGCCCGTGCACTCTTCACTTCACCAGTGCCGAACGAGGAAGACCAAGGGCCAACCTCGACGCCTCGAGGAGAAGCCAGAGCGCTTTCATAAATGAAGCCAAGTACAAGGCCCAAGTCGCACGGCACCACAACAAAGGGTCAAAGCCTCCGGCCCATGTGGGCGACCTCGCCCTAAGAAATAATGAAGCCAAGAGAGCCGAGCTGCCTTAACAAGCTGGATCCAACATGGAAGGCCCATACCGCTCACGAGACCTCGGCAGCGGGGCTTACAAGTCGGCTCACTTGTCCGGTGCACTTATCCCCTAACTTGGAACATTATGCATTTAAGGAGGTATTTTACATAGCTTCGATTTAAGGTCGGCATCATGTTAGTTCCTTAATTGTTTTGCCAAAGCACGATGTTGATTACATGTTCAATAAAACGCCTGCTTTTATAATGAATATTTCACTGCCTCATACATATGTGAACATCCTGCTCGATACACCACATTTAAACCTTCACAAGCGGACGCCACGAAGATGAAAATCCCACCAAGTAGGGTACGCATACAGATTACCCATTAAGTTGGGCGCCTACATGCAAAGCGCATGATTACCCATTAAGTTGATCGCCCACACGCAGCGCATGCATTACCCATTAAGTTGGACGCCTACACGCAGCATACAGATTACCCATTGTTGGACGCTACATGCTAAGCATACAGACACCCATTGTTGGACGCCTACATGCACGCGACATCCGCACTCCATCTCGCCATCTCATACCCTTTATTTGGGAAGATATGCACCCAGACAAAGTCTAAATGCATTAACGACTATAAACCAAGTACCAAGCCATATACAAATCAACCCAAGCCCGAGCTCGTTTATACCTCTTTATTTGGGAAAATACACATCAGATATAGTGTAAATGCATTTACGACCAAAACGAAGTCCTGTTATGTTTATACCTCTCAAGAGTGAAATATACACTTCAAACGAGTCTAAATACATTTATATCTACATACAAAGTTCTACACTATACATAGCCTCATTCGCTTCCGGCCCGCCGCCAGACCAAGCTGCACCAATTTTCTACAAAATCTCCGTGTCGACGATGTATGCTCGAACGAACTCGTGCCTTCAACCCACCGATAAGGCGGAATCACCACGGCCTGCTCCCGAAGCGCCGGCGCTGGCTCTGAGGCGCCCAAACAAGGCCGACCTGTGGTCATCTTCACCCGCCTCGACATCACTGTGGCGCAGCGCCAAGACGGCATTCCGGAGTGGGGATGCACCCGAGGTCACACCCCGACCCCCGACCGGACACCGGCCGGAGTACGACCGCCCCTACCCGCCGCCTCCCCGCCGACCGAGGTCCTCGGTCGCCGCCCGCTCCCGCAGGATCGCCCGAATGATCCGCCCACCGACCCATCAACCCGAGCACTTGCATGATCGAGTAGCCGCCTCCTCGCGGGTTCTTCTATGATCGGGTCACGGAGCCCGTCCTGGCCTCGCCGCCGCGGGGCATGCGACGCTTATGGACGATATCATACATCTCCATAAACTTCACGACGGAGTCGACGCAGCTTTGAACTTGCTGCTTTGGCCCTCCTCATCCCTCAAAGACCATGCCCTCCGCCAAGAAGCTCGAACTCGGCCGCCCGGATATGGTAGTCCCACCAGCTCGGCGGACTGCCCTCTCAGACCGTGATGCTCCTCCGACACCGAGCGAGCCTCTCCGCAACAATTCAAGTTGCTCCTCACATCGCATCAAACGCCCTTGATAGCGCCGGCAGATAAGTCCGCCTCGACTCCGCCTGCGTGACCCTCAACTTCGTGGCCTCGCTCACCCGGGAGGCGGGCCACTTCCCGATTAGCCTCGTCCAACTTCCTCTTCAGTCACAGACGGGGCCGAGCCGACTTCCATAGTGGCCAAAACTGGGTCACCAAGACACCGCTCCTCCAAAAGCACCTCTTCGTCCTTCACCAGGCGCCTGGACCTCTTTTAACTTGGTCAACAATTCATGATCAAGTCCGAGCCATTCAGTGTGGAGTAATCAGAATAAACAAGACAACACAAATCTTAAAATGTCATGCTTATTACTCAAAAAGGGGAAAATTATTACAAAGACCTGTGGTCCCATCGACCTCGGCGATTCGTTATTACATCAGTCCACCGACCTGCCCATGGCCGGTCTCGACGACCTCCGATGCTCCTCAAGGCCGCCACCTCCACCGGAGCTCCAACCGTGGGGAAAACGAATGTTAACCCTCGCCCGAGGATCCATCTTGGTGTTTAATTCACCATACATTGATTATAAACCTAGCATGCGCTATATAATTAATTGCAACACGCTAGTTTTCTGTTTACCTTTGATCCGCCGAAAGTGGATCGAACGGGATGAACGGATTGAAAGGTCGAGACTGCTTTCACCTTCCGGATCAGATCCCGCTGCCCAATCTCCAACGCCGAGTGAGGACGATCTATGGAGAATGCTTCGAAAATCACCCAATGCTCTAAGATGGCTCTCTAAAATCTCTCCCAAGAACTATGGGAATTTCAAATTATGTGGGGATTAATGAGCATGCTAGACTTTATCTCATACCTTATATTTATAATGCACTACCTTAATCCTATATGGAATGTTACCATAATCCTATATGGAATATTACCATAATCCTATATGGAATATTACCATACTCTTAGGATTATTTCCATACTCTTAGATTATTTCCATACTCTCAAGATTATTTCCATAATCTTATATGGAAAGGATCTATGCATATACCATAAATATATTTATATCCTTGGGGATAAAGAGAATAAAATCTTTCCTTTGAGAGCACATAGGGGACCGATTTTCTTGTAGCTATGGGCTCTGGACGGGCCACCATTGTGATCAAATGCAAGGAATAAAGATGGGCCTCAAATAAATTAATTATCTTATGTTCACCCCGAACATAAATTAATTTATAAACATTCGATCATGCCACTAGAGAAAGAATGTCGACTTACCCTTTATTACCGAAGTTGAGTCGGCTTGCACTTAGACATTACGAATCCTCAGATTTAAGATATCGAACGTCCATTAATCATTTCTAGCAATCGATCGCTTAAACGATTAATATCCTTATTTCCTAAGTAGTACCACTCAACCTTATTATTGTACTTGAGCTAACTCAACTCGCAGGGTTTAGTACAATAAACCTTTGAGCTCCTTATGGGACGCCATCATCCTAAACGGATACGGTTACCGACATGATAACTAGCGTGACATACAAGATCGCCACCACCCAAGATGCGGAGAATCTGGTTAGAACATATAACCCTCACTCATAACAAGTCAAAGTGATGGTCAAGAACTCATACTCACCTAATACCTTATCGAGGTTTAGATTATCGTAAGTCACCGAGATCTTGGTTCTTCACGACGGTCGAAGAAGAACACATCTCATCGTGATCCTTCAATACGCCGTAGACGCATCAAAGATAGACAAGCAACTAAGTCAAGTCACTTCTTATCTATACTGCAGCCCAAACCGACAACTCGCGTCCTTAAGTCGCCTCACCGTGAAACTTTTTATATCTCATTAAGCTTGACCAATCATACAGACTTCTGTGATCTTCTACACACTGTATGATCTAACTTATATATGAGATAAGGGGACACAGATATATGCAATCAAGTATTCATTTCAGATAGGAGATTGTAATAGTGGTAACAGGAAACATTGTATACAAGCTCAACCAAACCGCCAAGATACAAATCCAACAATCTCCCACTTATACTAAAGCAAACTTTTAGTATACAATGTGTCTCTCTACTAGCTATTACAAACAAAACCATCACTTTGCTTCTCCCACTTATACAAAAGTTTCCTTTCTAAGTGGGTGCCATCTAGCGCAATTCAAGTCCTCTAACGTCCCTGACGTAGACTTATTTCGGCAGGCTTTAGTGAATGGATCGGCTAGGTTATCCGTCGTATCAATCTTTGCTATCAGCACGTCCCCTCGTCTAACGATTTCTCGTATGACATGGTACTTTCTCTCTATGTGTTTGCTTGCCTTGTGGATCCGTGATTCCTTCGAGTTTGCCATTGCACCTGAGTTATCACAGTAAACCATGATACTCATGGGCAAACCAGGTACCACATCTAGATCCATGAGGTAGTTCTTGAACCATACAACCTCCTTAGCAGCCTCCGAAGTGGCTACATATTCGCTTCCATGGTAGAGTCCGCAATGCATCGCCGCTTTGCACTCCGCCAGATACGGTTCCACCTCCCAAGGTAAACACATAGTCCGAGGTGACTTATTCTTATCACGGTCGGCTTGAAATCCGAGTCAGATAACCCAAAGGCATTAGACTATCTCGCATGGTAAACTAGCCTATAATCTCGAGTCCTTTTCGTGTACTTGAGTATATGCTTTATCGCAAATCAATGTGCTTGTCGAGGGTTAGATCGATATCTAGCTACTATGCTTCTCGCACAACAGATATCGGGCCTCGTGCGTAGCATTGCATACATGAGACTTCCTACGGCGAAACGTAGGAACTTGTCTCATTTCCTCTATCTCCTTTGCGATCATAGGTGATCGCCTTTAGATAAAGGAACGCCATGTCCGAAGGTAGCAATCCTTTCTTGGCGGTCTCGCATACTAAAATCAGTAATCACAAGATCAATGTAAGACGCCCGAGATAAGCTCAACATTTTCCTCTTGCGATCTCGGTAAACCTTGATCCCAAGAATGTACGCCCATCTCCTAAGTCTTTCATTTGAAACCGATCGGATAAACAACTCTTTACGCCCGATAACAACTTCACATTGTTGCCAAATGAAGAATGTCATCTACGTAAAGTGCAAGAAATACCACATTACCGCCGACATCTAACCGATACACACAACTCTCGCTAGGCAAGTGGGTAAATCCATGGGACTTTACCACCTTGTCCAAACGTAAGTTTCATGATCTTGCATCATTGTCTTCAGATCGCCGCAGCACGTCCATGGGTCGATTATTGCCTGCTCGCTTTACGGGACTAAATCGACGATTCACCCACGAACATAAATCGCCGGGTTGACGAACAACCCTCCCACTACGACGAGGTGCTATAGACATAATGACAACGGTGGGTGCATTAACTTGTGGTTCTCTATCTTGCACAACTTCTTTGTGTAGGTACCACTTGTACGGTCGGTATCTCCAATGAACTCGCCCCACTTCAATTTCTTGAAGTATCCGGTGTCGATCCTCCCACTAGACTCGACATCTCGCACTTTCGCCTAATCGGTGGTGGAATACGATCATCTTCTAATTCTTGAAGAATGATTTCAACTTTGGACTTATGATTTTCATATAATCCTCTTCTAAGAATCGGGCATTAGTGCTAATAATGACCTTCCGATCCTCAGACTATAGAATAAACCACCTTCGCTCCTCTAGATAGCCAATAAACAACCTTGCGTCGATCTAGCCTCCAACTTGTCGCCCTTCTTGTTCAAAGACGCTTTGGATCGCCCATATCCTTATGTGGCTTAAACCGGGCTTCATACCAACCACAACTCGAAAGCGGGTCTTATCGACCGACTTGGGCGGTGACTAGATTTAGCAAGTATGCCACCGCCTCTAAGGCATACCCCGTAATCGAAATAGCAATGTAGCATAACTCATCATAGATCTAACCATTTCCAAAAGAGTCCTATTTCTTCGCCCGACACACCATTTCTTTGTGGTGTGCCGGTGAAGTCTTACCGATGTAATCCCACACTTCACTAGATAGTCCATAAACTCGTTATCGAGGTATTCGCCACCGCGATCGAACGCAGGACTTGATACTTTACCTAGCTTCGCCTCCACTTCCGCCTTAAACTCTTTGAATTTCTCAAAGCATTGAGACTTGCGGTGAAGCGGTATACGTATCCGCACTCGAGTAATCGTCAATGAAAGAGACAAAATACTGCATTCTCCACGAGCTTGTGTGACATCGGTCCACACAGTCGAATGGACTAACTCCAACATTTACGTGGCTCTATAACCCTTCGCCAGGGTCCGTCGACATCTTACCTTCTATACGAGAGATTCGCAGATCGGGAATGGAGTAACCGTGAGATTACCCAACGCCCATTCTTAGCCGCCTTTGGATCCTATTTAGATCGACGTGACCTAATCTAAGATGCCGTAGAAAAGTAGAGTCATCTTCGAAGAAAACTTTCTTTTTGGGGTTTGATGAAGATGCAACATAAATATAGGTATTATGTTTTGCGAGAAATAGTATAAAGCGAATTATATAAAGTGCCAACACGTATAACTTCGTCATTTCTTATGATAGAAACACCACTATCAAAAATAACGTAATATCCATGAGTAAATAATTTCAAACAGAACAAGGTTCCACCAAAATCCGGCACATATAAAACGCCTTTTAAAACTAAAACTGTTGTCCCAAACATAAAGAAACATCTCCAATCGCAATGACCGACTTTCGCCGCATTGCCTATGGAGATCGTTATCTCGCCATCAAACAGCCCTTTGTCCGCAGAACCTCGCAAGGTGTAACAAACATGATCGGTTATACCAGATCTACTACCCAAGAATGGGTAGAACAAGTCGCTAAACATGTTTCACATTAAAGCAAACGGCGACTGAGCCTTGAGCATAGGGCACTTGGCCTTCCAATGCCCGCCTCTTGCCAAGACTTGAAGCACTTGCCTCTTCTCCTTCGCTTCTTCTGCCTCGGTGGCAACCATGTTCTTGCTCCCATTACTCCCACTATTTCCTTGCCTTTACCACCTTTGGCACCCTTTTTCTATTTCCATTTTGCAACGAAAATTTTGGGCCCTTAGATGTGCTAGCAAGAGCATGTGCTCTTTTCCCATAACTCCTTCCGCAAAGAACGATCATTAAGCAACCGACTAAGTGTAAACTCGGTCTTGCTCATGATCGCATTCACGCCGAAAGTTCTCAAAAGACTTGGGCGGTGTATTGAGGATGATATCGACCTTGGCTTCGCACACAATACCTCCTCCCAACCGATCAAGACTATCCATGAGATGAGTCGTGGGGAGACATGTTCATGGACCCAACTTCCTTCTTCCATCTTACACGCCAAGATTTCTCTCATTGTGTGGAAGCGGATCGTCCGATCCGATCGCCCAAACTTACTCTCGAGACTTGACCAAATATCGTCGCGTCTACCATCGATCGATGTCGCACTGCAAGCCTTTGGACATCGTAGTCATCATATAGCATTTAGCCATATTGTTCGACTTATTCCAAAGTCTCGCTTGACTCTCGCCGCTCATTAGTCGATCGTCGATGGGCATCGGGTTTAGGAGTAGTGAGAACAAACATGTGTTCTTCACGATAAGAACATATTCCATGTTTCGCTTCCACTCGATAAAATTTGGACCGATAACGGATTTTGTGCGAGCATATTGATAATCGGCGTAAGAGACATATCTGAAACGATAATGTAAAACACATAAGCATACGATCGCAAATAATTGTAACAATAATATTGTAACCTTTTGATAAAACAATATTAATTGAAACCTCCAATCGCCCAAGGAATTCCACATGCGAAGCCACGCGTGTGGGCGCTACACATGAACCCCTCGACTGCACTAAAATATACCTTTTAGTCGTTTAATTTCAATCCATGTCAACTTATCCTTATGACAAATGAAATTAATGATTGACCTTACTAGACCACATCACTATCACAAGAAGGACTTCATGAAGTTGTACTTGAGGTGATGTCTAAGCATTGACCACAATTTTAACGATGAAGATGAATTCTTAGAATTGGTATACTCACCGGACCATACCGCCCAATTCAAATTCTTTTGTTATCTCATTTTATATCTATTACTAGAGAACTTATGAAAATCGCACATGCAAGCCACGCGTGTGGGCGCCATACATGAAACTCCCACTTCTCAATAGATTTAAAATGTTTTATTTAGAAATCTCATCTAACAAACTTATGATAAACAGTGCAAGCAAGCCACGCGCGTGTGGGCGTTTACTCACAAAGCGTCTCACTTTGTTTAGAGATCAAAAGTGGAGGTCTTGACATTTTAATTTGAAAAATTAATTTGTCGGGTTGCTTGCTTAGTCTTTTTATTCAAAAGGTTTGTCCATGCGCATCACGTAATCCTAGCATGCTTTTCTATAGAACTCGACATGTAAAACATGCTCAGAAATTCTAAAATATGCTTGATAAACGCGATAAACCTAGCATGCTTACTATGCGCATCCAATTACGTAAAACACTTAAAGGTTTGTCAACGTAATTTAAACATACATAGCATGCTATCGCATAATTTAAACATCCACGACATGCATATGAACGATAAAAATAAAATAAAACGTTCATCGCGCCCAATCGTGAAACCCGCACAATTAAATCTAATCTATTACATAGATTTACAAAGTACGATGATTTAAACTTGAAAACGGGCCTCGCGTGCGGGCACGGACGGATTCAACAATTGGGCCTCGCGTGCGGGCACGAGCCGGAATCTCTGAAAACGGTCCGGGCGGGTCGGCCCAAAATGTGCCGGGCCGCACGCTAGGCAAAGCCCACCGCCCCGCCTCCCGCCGCCGCCCGCCCGCTCTCGCGGGCTGCCTCGCGGTCGCTAACGCGACCGCGACCCGTCGAGCACGCGTCGCTGCCACGCCCAAGCGCCAACGTCCGCCGAGACATCGCCGCCCAGCGCCATAACTTCGCGATCATGAAGTTCGCTCGCAGCGCCGGGTCACTCATGCAACGCGCCCGTCGCCGCCCGCTAGCTCGCCGCTTGCTTGCTGCCGTACCTCGCGATCGCTCGATCGCTCGCGTGGCGCCAGGGGATCTCGTCGCGAACGCACGCCTGTCGCCCGCGCCTCGCGATCGCCCTAGCGACCGCGAGGCTCGTCGCGAGATACCTCCCGAACAACGCCGAGAGACTGTTTTTCCGTCGTTTAGTTCTTCGTTCTTTCGTCTTCGTTCTTCTTTACGTATAAGATTTACATAATAAAATCTAATCTAACCACGGATTTTCTCGTGGTGTAAAACAAAACCAACAAAACAATGAGCGAGCCACGATGAGCGACAAATCCACAATTATTAAAACGCACGTAATAATCAAACGTGAATTAATCCAGCGAGCCAAGATTCGATCCCGTGCTCGATACCAATCGTGGGAAAAGCGAATGTTAACCCTCGCCCGAGGATCCATCTTGGGTGTTTAATTCACCATACATTGATTATAAACCTAGCATGCGTCTATATAATTAATTGCAACACGTTGGGGTTTTCTCGTGTTTACCTTTGGATCCGTCGAGGTGGATCGAACGGGATGAGCGGATTGAAAGGTCGAGACTCGTGCTGACCTTCCGGATCGTATCCGGTTGCCCAATCTCCAACGTCGAGTGAGGGCGATCTATGGAGAATGCTTCGAAAATCACCCAATGCTCTAAGATGGCTCTCGAAAATCTCTCCCAAGAACTATGGAATTTCAAATTATGTGGGATTAATGAGCATGCTAGACTTTATCTCATACCTTATATTTATAATGCACTACCTTAATCCTATATGGAATGTTACCATAATCCTATATGGAATATTACCATAATCCTATATGGAATATTACCATACTCTTAGGATTATTTCCATACTCTTAGATTATTTCCATACTCTCAAGATTATTTCCATAATCTTATATGGAAAGGATCTATCACATACCATAAATATATTTATATCCTTGTGGGATAAAGAGAATAAAATCTTTCCTTTGAGAGCACATAGGGGACCGATTTTCTTGTAGCTATGGGCTGGATGGGCCACCCAGGGATCAAATGCAAGGAATAAAGATGGGCCTCAAATAAATTAATTATCTTATGTTCACCCGTAACATAAATTAATTTATAAACATTCGATCATGCCACTAGAGAAAGAATGTTGACTTACCCCTTTATTACCGGTTGAGTCGGGCTTGCACTTAGACATTACGAATCCCGTATTTAAGATATCGAACGTCCATTAATCATTTCTAGCAATCATCGCTAAACGATTAATATCCGTATTTCCTTAAGTAGTACCACTCAACCTTATTATTGTACTTGAGCTAACTCAACTGCGGGGTTTAGTACAATAAACCTTTGAGCTCCTTAAGGGGCGCCATCATCCTAAACGGATACTGTTACTCGACATGATAACTAGCGTGACATACAAGATCGCCACCACCCAAGATGCGGAGAATCTTGGGTTAGAACATATAACCTCACTCATAACAAGTCAAAGTGATGGTCGGCAACTCATACTCACCTAATACCTTATCGAGGTTTAGATTATCGTAAGTCACCGAGATCTTGGTTCTTCACGACGGTCGAAAGAAGAACACATCTCATCCGTGATCCTTCAATACGTCGAGGCGTACCGGCATGACAACAAGCAACTAAGTCAAGTCACTTATCTATATCTGCAGCCTAAACCGACAACTCGTCCTTAAGTCGCCTCACCAGTGAAACTTTTATATCTCATTAAGCGACCAATCATACGAGACTTACGTGATCTTCTACACACTGTATGATCTAACTTATATATGAGATAAGGGGACACGATATATGCAATCAAGTATTCATTTCGGATAGGAGATTGTAATAGTGGTAACAGAAACATTGTATACAAGCTCAACCAAACCGCCAAGATATCAACCAACACCAACCCCGCCTCCTCCTCCTCCTCCTCCTCCTCCTCCTCAGCTTCGGCCCGTACCTCGGCATGGAGCTCCTGAAGCTCGCGATCTTCGTCCTCCTTGCACTGGGCGACGACCTCGGATCGGACGGTGGAGCTGATGCGAGCCTCAACATCAGGAAGAGTCACCCCATAGATCACCCGGGCGTAAGCTTTGTCCACCTCTCTTGGTCGACCTCGGTCCACCCATGCTTGACCTTATCAAAGTCGGGCATGGCGGCCGCCAGCTTCCCAGTGATCGACACCACCTTCGGCTTCGACGGCGGCGAGATCGGCAATAAAGCCGAGAAGCTCTCCGACTCGATGAGCTGCCGCAAAGGCCCTCAACAAGGGTCCCCGATCGGCCACCAGACTTCTCTCGTTCATGAGGTCCTTCTTCGCCCGGCCAGCCCTCCTTAAACTCCTCGACCTCCCCGGGCGGCCTCCGGTGCCAGTGCCTCTTCTTCGTGGCGGCTTCAGCAGCAGCCTCCCGGCCTCGAAGCCTGGCGGCCTCGGCCGCCTCGCAGCGGACGGCCGCGGTCTCGGCTCCGCCAGCCGGCAAGCTCCGTTCAGCGCCTCTTGCGGGCCGAGCTCTCGGTGACAAGCCCGGCGGCGACTGCGGCTCCCAGCCGGTACAACTGCAGGCCCCCATCATCGAGCTCCCACCACGAAAAAGGAGGCACAAGTCGATAGCAGATGCGAAGCAAACAAATCTAAATATGAAGAAACCCACGCACTTTGGGGGATGCGGCCAACTTGGGCGGTACCCGTACTCAAGACGGCCCCGAGGCCGAGACTCCGGTCGGGCTGGACCCACCTCGAGCCCACTCATCACCGGCCCATGTTGTCCACCTTCTTCGGGCCCCTACTAGGTCCAGCCCGCTTCTGCTTCTTCTTCCGTCGGCTCACTTGCTCGGCGATGGTGAGCCCGCCTCATCCCTCAACTTCACTGCATCACAAGAGAAAGACACATTAGCACAGCAAAATCGAACGAATAAGGACTAAGAAGAAGGGGATGCCCTCACCCCGTCCAGACCCCGGTCCCGACGCTTCCGACCCGTAAACACTCAGCCCGGCCTTCTTCAGGTCGTCCTCGGTGTAACTTATGGATAAGATCTCACCAAGGCTGCTCAACACCTCCTCCATATGGCCCAAGGGCTTGATTTTCGGGTCCGCCATCGTGCCGATACCCCACTCATACCTCGGCTGCCCCTCAGCCCGCAGAAAGAAATACCTATTCTGCCAATGGGACACCTTGGAGGGGACGGCTACCTTAAATTTCAGCCGGGGTGACAGATAGTACACCCCTCCTATGGTCTTCACGCTAAAAAAGCGCATCAGCACCTCGAAGGACAACTCCTCGGCAATGCCATAACAAGAGAGCCCCAGCCCCACCAACGACCTAACGGAATTCGGGGTCAATTGACAAATAGGGATCTGGAAATACTCTTGAAGGCTAAGATAAGCGGGGCGGAGGGTACCTAAGACCTGCCCTCAAACTATCTACATAAACAGTAACAAACCCCTCCGGAGGGGCCATCGCCCTATCATCCGGATGCGGCAGACACCACCACGCCTCCTCCGGGATCCGGTATTCCCTCACAACTTCAAAAAGTTCCTGCAAGGTCAAACCCGACCTCGCCACGCCCACCCTCAACCCATCCCATACAGAGGATACCAAGGAACCTGAGCTCACCCCTATGGACCTACCCAAACCATTGTAGCACATATAATCTCTTCACGGGAACTCACGCCCGTAACCCGAGGCGGAAGGGAACTTTCAGCGAGAAGAAGATGAGAAAACATACTTACTTTTCGGTAGTATATGGCTCCTTCAAATAAGATCGATCAACTCGAGAGAATTTCTCGAAATTTTTCTCTCGTAATTTTAAGCGTCAAGAAGAAAGTGAGCAGTTGCCTCTTTGCGCTATTTATAAGACTAGGCGCCGCAAATTGCCGTTTCAAATTGAACACGCCTGCGTGATTGGATGTGCGTTACAGCGCCGCGCGATTCAGTACCCAACTACCGCTGGCGCGTATGACGACGCCAGATAAGATGGACCGCCATCGACCTAGCAATCATCATACGGACCCGGCATCCTCCGGATAAGCGGCGCGCCGCACGCGCCGTCCCTTCCCACAAATACCAAGGAAATCCACATCGGACCTCGGCGTCTGTCAACGGGCCGCCGCTTTACGGAAAGCCTACATCCAGTCGGACCTCGGCTAACGGATCACGGATCGGTGCGGCCCGGGCGCACCACGACATCCCCGAAAAAGGCGGTCTCGTGTCGGACATCGCACCCACCACGAGAGTAACACTGCCTGCACCGCACCCCGGCGTAACCAACGCAGAGCGCGATATCCGTGCGGACCTCGACTTCCTTCGGTGACACATCTTTTCCGGCGACGGACAATAGACCACCCAACCCGCCTCGGCACCAAGACCCTCACATTAAAAAGACAACAACTCGAAACAACCTCACCAAGCCACACCTCACCTCGGCGGCGCTTTCTTCCTCCACCTCGGCCCATTGTCCCTCGGCTATTCGGGGGCTATGATGGGATATGTCCCAACCGACTAGGCCCACTAACAGCCCAAACGAGCCGGGCCCTAACGTTGATAGCGGGCCCACGCGGCCGAGCCCAAGCGAGCCCTAATCATTACCTAAAACCCCAGCCTCCGAACCTCCACCCTCGGCGATGGAAGACAGGCCCCGAGCCAAAGCCCCGACGCTACCTCGGCCAATGGAGAAGCGCCCAGAACCAGGTCGGGCGCCACCTCCACGTGGCGCGCATAAAGCGAAAGGTCCTGCCCGCCAATGGAAGGCATGCGGAGGAAGAGTCACGCCACGACTAATGGAGAGGTCGGGCCTTCAGCAGATTCGAGTCAGTATAAATAGGAGGAAACCGACATTAGAGGGTTGGCAACTTATCAAATACTAAGAGCTTGTAACCACACCGCATTATAGTGAAAGTATTGAGGAAACACTCCTCCGGTGGGCGTAGATCTCATTAACGATCAAACCACGAAAAGCGCGGTGTTCTTTATTGCTTTTCATAAATCTCGACACTCACCTAACCAGATTTATCAACCCTCCATTTGAAAATTCCTAACTACGCCGCTACCCGATTGCATAGTACATGCCTCAAATCTATCGTCTCATCTTTATCTGTTTTTAAAGTACTCTTACGGTAGTAAAACCACATGCAATACCTTAGTCCTGGTAAAAGGCAATTACCTCATCCAATATCCCAAAACAATACCCATTAAAGGGCTTCAACTCCATTGGACAATTTGGGTGGACAACCGAATTATATTTATGTGTGCCACCTTCAAAATCCCCATGAAAAAGATATATTCCCTTTGTCCACAAAGAGTATATTATTCGGTGGTATGAGTCTAATAAATTATAATAAGTGTAAAGTGTGTGAAGATAATAAATGAATAAATTAATGAGTAGTGGATTAAAAGGTAGGTTATGAAGATAATAAATGGGCAATGAGAGTAAAAAGATGGGTCATGTGTGTTTTTTTTATTTATAAATAAGTAGTTAGAAATTACGGAATTGATGTTTTAAAAAATAAAAAATACAAATTTTATCGAAAAAAATTAAATATAAGCTTTTGATGGATAAGTAAAGTATTTGAGAATAATGTGTCAAAAAACAATATTATTCAAACTATATTGCAACAAGTAATTCCTGGATGAAGACTATTCATTTTCTTTCCAAAAATAGCAAAGGAAAAATTGTAAAAATGAAACATATTATGTTGTGTAATTTCAAAAACACAGAGGATACTAATCGATTGAATATAACTCATCTTATGATGATCACAAATGAACATTTGCACAATTTTATATATTTATTCTATAAAAATGTTAAACAATCTACAGTAATTAATTCCCTAAGCAGACAACCCCTTTGATTACAAAATAAAACTAACAAGCTACTGTAACAACATATGTAAATATATATTTCACCAAACAAATCTTTGGAAAGAAAAATCAAGTCTTCGCCGGTGGTTTGCGTTTTTTTCTTTTTAATACGTTTGGTATAAGATAATATATGTATTTCATTAATTCAAAAACCACAATTCCTATAATTGCTAAATATAACCGAATATAAATACATCAATTACCTTTTTAGTCTTATTTCAATTATCCATAAATATGTAAATCCAAAAATGAGGAAAAATCTCAACCGCTCACTTCAAAAAATAAATGGCTACAATATGTTCTTATTTCTTATTTTTGAATATGTTTTTATTTGAACCAAACTTTCTCTCTCTACATACGCACACATATATATAGGAGGGATCATATGGTGGAGATTTTTGGACTTTTTAAATTGATTTTTGCTGCTTTTGCTACAATAATAAGACAATCGTAATTTGATTTCTTATATGATACAAAAACAAAACATACATTTAATTAAACAGAAACTTGTATGTGACAAAACAAAATCCTACAATAGTCCAACAAAACATATATATAATTAAATAGAAACATGCATGCAACAAAACAAAGCTATATATGTGACAAAACATAAAAGTGTATATTGACCTACATGTTTCCCCACACTATATCGTCTTCAAATTTCCCCTAATTAAAATTAGTTAAAACTGCAACTACCTCGGAAAATTCAAATCTTGCAAAATCCATAATTGAGGTTGAGGATGAAAACTAGAAGATGAATTATTGAGTTTGAGGATGAAGACGAGATGTCATGAAGTCAATTTATTATACATCAATCTTTTTAGAGTGGCAACAAAGATAACACGACAGGGATATAATTGTCAATCGAATTTTATAAATTTGAACACTTTTTATATGTGCGTAGATATAGATCAAATATTATAATTCACATGAAAAGGAAATATTAATATCCCACATCTTGCAAGTTTACGAGAATCAATAAAAAATGAGGTGGTTTCCTGTATATTCGTTCGTATATACAGACTTTGATACTTTTTTTCAGTGTAAATAATACTTTTTTTCAATATAAATGATATTTTCTAAATTATAGTGTAAACAACAAATGATATTTTTTTAATGTAAATGATACTTTTCTTAATAACAAATGATATTTTTGTCCGTCCGTACGGTATGGACAGATGTACGTACTTTTTTGTGATAAAAATTATATTATACCCAAAGTAGGTACAAAAGCAGCTCCTACACTTAGAACCCCCAAAAGGTGTTCAATAGAGATATGATCCTCACATCAATGTGAACTGCTGGACTACAATGTATGTAGAAGAGTTGTCTCATACAGACTTCATCAAATATGAACACAAATGGGAGGTTGCCTCTTTGTCTCACCAGCCACCAATACAACCACTACCACCACCACCTCCCAACCTCTCAAATATTTATGCATTTACTACTCATCATTGCAGAATAAATATTGCAACAGATAGCAATTCCATTCTGTTTTATTTGTAACCGAAGACTATTAATTTTATTCTTCATATGTTTTTGGGGTAGATATAAATATTTCCAGATTTACCTTGATTGCACCGCTGTGTTTTTTATATAATAATTCAAGGATTGGAAAGGACTTGATTATAGCCATGTCAACGTTTTGAGTGGTTGAATGGCTTTAATTGACTGCTTTTAGTGATAGCTTAAAAATCAGTTCTACATAGAAGTAGAAGATTAGGCTTTTGAAATAGAGACCAAAGAAGTACTACATATATGTTACATAGAGGCGCAAGGAAAGCTAAGTTTGGACCATGCTTTTTTCACTATAGGAGTAGCTTTACTTCCTATTATTTATTTTACAATCATTTATGAAATTGTACTACCATCCTCCAATAAATAAAAGATACTATGCTCCATGCAATTTTCCAATATAATCATGTCTTTAGATAATCTCTTCAATTCTCTTTCTTGGGCAAAATAGATGATATCTGAGTTAGAACAAAATTTACTTGATTGATACAACTCAAAATTTACTTGATTGATACATAATAATATACATATACATTTACCAAATTTGAGCACCATTTCATTCTATCTCCATGTGTTGAGAAGAAAAGAGGTTCGATGTATACATTAGAGAAAGGTCGTTTCAATACTCTTAACACTCTCACAAGATATAGACCGAACAGTCTCACGGTGTCAAAGACCCTTCTTCCATTCTATCCTACTCATCAGTACGGATCTCAATTATCTCATTTCTTTCTCGACAAATATATAAATGATTATTTTCTTCTCCAAATCTTTCATAGTCAAAGCCAAGAATCAGAAAACATTTTTGTTTCGAAAAATAATTGTAACTGTGAACTATCAATGAATTTACAAAATCCTAAAGCTAAACCTAAACCTCAGTATCAGAACACGTCTCTCTACACTTGCAAAGTAAAAAAAAATTCAATCCGAAACAATGGAGATTGTTCCACTCGAGATGCTACCATGGCTATCTTCACACAGAGCCAAAGCTCGCTCCAAATTAGCAACAATGTCCGTCATGGAAGGCCTATCTTTCCCTTCCAAATGCACACAATGCATCGCCGTGTACGCCACCAGCTCCACCGCCTCCAGCTCGTTCACCTCCGCCGCCCCAACCCGGCTGTCCAAGACCCGGCCTACTTCCCCGGCCATGATCGCGGGCACCGCATAGTCCACCACGCTGACCGGCGCTCCCCCGTCCTCTCCATTCTTGAAAATCGCCCTCTTCCCGGTCAAGAGCTCCAACAACACCACCCCAAAACCGTAGACGTCGCTCTTCGCCGTCAGCACATTGAGGCCGTAATACTCGGGGTCGATGTACCCGACGGTGCCAGCCGCCTTCATTGGCCGGTAGTCCCGGTCATCCTCAGGCCCCATCAGTGAGAGCCCGAAATCCGAGACGCGAGCCGTCCAGTTCGCGTCGAGCAGGATGTTGGAGGATTTAATGTCGCGGTGGATGATCGGTGGCACAGCGTAGCTGTGTAAGTACTCGATACCCCGCGCGGCGTCCAGAGAGATCTTGATCCTCATCCGCCACGAATTCACCACGCTGCTGCTCTTCTCCACGTTGCTTTTGGCGTGGAGATGATCGTATAAAGCGCCATTCTTCATGTAATCGTACACGAGCAGCCTCTCATCTCTCTCCTCGCAAAAACCAACCAGTTTAACCAAATGCTTGTGATGCAGCCGCGAGAGGAACGATATTTCGATTCGAATGCGTTTTCCTTCTCTTGAATTTCTTCGTTTTGGGGCCGGATTCGCTCCGCTTGATCGCGACCTCGCGGCCGTTGGGGAGCTTCCCTCTGTAGACGACGCCGAAGCTGCCGGCGCCGATTCTGTTCTCCCCGGCGAAGTTGTGCGTCGCCTCCGCGAGGTCGGAGAAGAGGAACTCCTCCGCCTTGTCGGCGTGCTTTGACGACGTGCCACTCCGCTGCCGCCGCATCAGCATCGACGCCTGCCGCCGCAGCGTCGCCGATCGCGACGGCGGATTGCTACTGTATTGCTGCGCCGCCGCAGCAGCATTGGTGATCGTCGGCTGCACGGAGTTATGCACTTTCTTTTTCCCTAAACAAGAGCCGCTCCGCCACAAACAGTATATCACCGAAAAATCCCGGCGAAACCACCGATCGATCCAACAATGGCAACGCCAATAAACCCTTCTCAGCCCTCGCGAAGGCGAGGAAGGGGCTGTCGGGCTAATACTAGGCGGCGAGGTCAGAGGCGGAGGTGGAAGAAACGAAATAGGCTCACAAGCAGCACATATATGGCCGTCGCCGACGCAGAGCGTCTGGTAATCGGGATATTCCCGCAGGAGCACGGCGTCTCGACGCAGGGGCCCGGAAGAGTCTTCTGCAAGGGCAGCTCGTTCGCCGCCGCGTTAGCCATCCGGCGCCCCAGCAGATCACCGAGAAATTGCGCCGCGTCAAACCACAAGTGAAATTCAGACCAGCTACAATCGATTCGAATGACATTCCGTTAGTAATGCTGCTTGAGAAGTCTCTGTCTCCGCCCCAGCAGACGACGGCGCTGTTCGACCGTCGGATCGCGCACGTGGTTTGCTCCGAGCGCGAGGGCTCTGTAATCGCCGGAGGTGTTTAGGGGTATATTCAATTGGCCATTGTCGTTGTTGCCTCTGCAAATTACGATGCCTGAATTGTTAATTCCGCAGGCGTGGCTGCCGCCGACGTGAATATTGAACATTGAGAAATTCGCAAAATCTGATTGATTGAAGATGAAGAGACTCCGCCGCCGCCTCCGTCGCCGTCGCCCCAACACAAAACCCTACCGCTTGTCTCAACAACTCCGCAGGAAAATCGAAGACCGGATGAAATCATGCGAAGTCGATCGGAAAATTGAGCGGAGAAACGTAATTCCCGCGCCAGCAAATTGCATTTTCGACGCCGCTGGCTGTGGTGTTGTTCATCAATGCGCATATTTGGGCGTCGCCGATTGCGAGAGAATTGAGCGGGGCGGAGGAGTTGTTGTAGATTCTTTGGGGTCGAAGGTTGTATTCCAGCAGAGGAGGCTGAGGCCGCCGGAGCGGACGGCGCAGAGGTTGTCGCGGCCGCCGGCGAGGTAGTCAAAGGAGGTTGTGGGGAGGATGGGTGGCAGTAATTGGCCATCCCTCCAGCATTGGATTTGCTGGATGGCTTGGTTGGCTGCAATGGAGCACACGGTGGTGGAGGAGCCGTACACGGCGGCGATGGTGGAGGTGGAGCCACCGAGGGCAGAAGCCGTTGGCGGGACGCTCACGGCAACGACGAATAGTATTGTGGCGGAGATGACGGCTGAAAAGGGTTTCGTCATCTATGGAGCGATTTGCTTCCTTGGGAGTTCTTCAATTGCCCCCTCATTTGCTTACAGAGAGGAGGAGGAGAGAGAAGATTATGTGTATGTTGTTTGACCACCTCATTTGCTCTTTACTCAAGTTCCTTCTTTTATTTTCTAATTTCCCTTAAAAGACTTTTCCTTTTTTTCTCAATTGTCGAACTTTATTACTCCCTTCTTCCCATTCAAGATATTCTGTATTCTTTTTTGGATCATTCTATCAAAAAAAAATTTAAGAAATAATTATCTCTTCAATAACCATACCGAAAAAAAATGGACCGTCTTGGATGTGATGGACGGAGTATTATTTAAATTTTTTTCTACTATTGACAATAAATTTTATCTTGCTAAACTATGGTAGTATGGATTAACTCAATAACTTTTATTTAGTTTAGATATTATTAGAGGGAGGGGAAAAGCAAATTAGGTGGATAATGATGAGGGAGAATGTTTTACTTAAATGAGAATAAAGCAAAAAACAGAATGTAATTCGTAAAGGCAAAAACTACGGAACTGCACGAAATTATATGAAGAGGAAGTCTTCTGATTAGGTTTCAGGTTGAAGAATTGGAAATGTAATTACATTTGGATAATAATCTCAAATAATATAAATTCAGGTGCATACATTGCGGTTACGCATAAGAATGATTGAAAATGATGAATTTATAATTCATCATAAATGAATCATTCGAGTATATTGCGTGAAATTATTACGATGCATTTCAAATTATTTCCAAATTATTCTACATAACAACAGGTAGGTAGTTTTCGATATTTTGATTGTTGAACCAGTCTATTTATCCTACTAAAACCATGAAATTGAGAAGCTTGTTGTGGGGTAAAAACAACAGTGCACATAAAAGGAACAGAAGATTATACTATAAACTTCATCCGACTATTAAGTACGTTCACTTAATTTCGTTTTATTCATTCATAAAAATGCTCATTTCCTTTTTGGAAATATCAACTTCATATTTTTATCCTAAACATATTCACTTATTTATAAAAAAACCACTCATGGTCCACCTTTTTACACTCACTATTAATTAATATATTCATTTTGCCACCAAAATCAAGGAACGAATTTGGTGGACTAAGGGAGTAATAATTTTTTAAAGAGATGGTCTCCTGTACATCCGTTAGTATATGTGGATTTTGATACTTTTATTTAATGTATATGTATTTTTCTTCAATATAAATGATACTTTCTAAATTATAAGGTAAAAAATAAATGATATTTTTCTTTAATATAAATGATACATTTCTTAACAACAAATGATACTTTTATCCGTCTGCGTCGTCTTAACATTAAATGATATTTTTATCCGTCGATGCAGTGCGGACGGATATACGGGAGTTTTTGTGTTTTTTAAATTCTTGAATAGAGTATTACTAGCCGTAAATAATGGAGTTGAATAATTTATGTTCTTATTTTCACATTGAATTAATTAATTGAATACTAAAAGCAAGGTTATATAAGATTTAGGAAATACAACTTTTTGTTATACGATTATAAATGTATAGTGCGTGCACTATGCATAAAATAGTGAAAACGCTCTAAGTTTCCTCTATCTCCATTAAAAATCTAAAAGTTTGATTACATTGATTGACTAATTAATCTATTATTAATAATTTTGTTATATTAAATGACAAATTAGAGTGCAGTTACGTCTGCGAATTTAAAATGTACATGATTCAAATTCTAGAGTTCAATTTATATCTAAGATTTGACCATTCTATTGACGCTCTGACCTTATATAGTATGGTTTAGTTGATGGAAATAATACTCTCCTAAATGAAAAAATTTGTATTTCAATATTACAACAATAGATTGGAAATATGAGTCATACCTAAGGGCTAATTAGAGTTATAATATACATATGATACCCTAACATAGAGCATAAATATAATATACATTCATTTATTAATAAACTAAATTAACCATAATCACATCAAATATTAATAAGAATAAAAAATTTACATATACTTTTAACACAACCTATCAAATAACATTTTTTTTAAAAATTCATAGAAACCCACAACCGCTACCTTAATTACGCATTGGTTAAATCTCACGTTCATACAAGACGGATAAATCACACTTGAAAAATCATGTATGATAGGTTCAGATCCACAGAGACGTTAGTGTGATTCGAACCTATGTCCATATATGCGAATTTTGATACTTTTTTTCAATATAAATGATATTTTTATTCAATAAAATGATATTTTCTAAATTATATGGTAAAAATTTAAATAATACTTTTTAATGTAATGATACTTTTCTTAATAACAAATAATCTTTTTATCATCCGTAAGATACGGACGGATGTACAAGAATTTTTTGTGTACAGTTACACATGTCTCACATTATTTTCTACTGCTCAGAGCCCCGAAAAGATATAACGTGTGGGTTTCGAGTGCGAAGGAAGATGCAGAGCTAACATATTTTGACCATGACCGGAGGCTTTTCATACCTTTTCTATAATCACTTTTATTTAATTAATGTCCAGGTGTGACTAACGTGGCGGCTTAATTGGCTGGAAGGTTGCATAAATCCGTATTTATTAAATCCAAAAGGCCAAAAGAAAAAAAGTAAAAAAGAAAAAAGAAAAAGTGATCTTTTATATATTTCTAAATTTTCGAAATTTTGATTCAAAGTAAGATAGTATAATTTTGATTCAAAGGGTAAATATCAATTTAAACCTTAAATTATACATGTTTTTATCAAAAATATCCTGAACTTTAAAAAATATCAATTTAAACCACAAACTATCATATGTGTATCAAAAATGTCACTGTATTCATGATAGTTTGGGGTTTAAATTGATACAAATATGATAGTTTGAGGTTTAAATTGATATTTTTTAAAGTTTAGAATATTTTTGATAAAAACATGTATAGTTTAGAATTTAAATTGATATTTAACCAACAAATATTGATCAGTCAACGGGTCAAATAACACGTTCCAACATAGAGATATGTTGATTGTAATTGTAAACAATTTTGCAAACTATGCTTTTACCAAATCACCTTAGATAAGTATTTCTAGCAAAATAAGAAAAGACACTATAAGATAATAATTATTATTATTATCGAAAGATCTCTTGTCTTTGATTATTAGGTTTATGCTTTTCTTAAATTCTATTTCAAGTTTCATAATTACATACTATAATTACATAATTTGACCGTAAACGTGAATATATAAAAAGAAAAATTGAAGTGAGATACAAATTAAAGCAAAGAATAAACTACACTCAAGTAGTCAGATTTAATCTATTTTATTTTTTATTTTATATAGCAAATAATAAACTACACTCGAGCAGTTTCCTCTCTCTCTTCCCTTGAATAAGAGACCGAGGTCGATAATGTTTTCTTTGCCTTTTTAAAATATTTATCCTAAAATCCAAGGAAATTCTAAGTTTCTTGCTATATACTATAATATCAATAATAGCTACGATGAGATACATTATTATAATATCAATAATAGCTATAATGAGATTTTACAAATTATAATATCAATAGCAGATATAGTGGAATTTTCCTTGATCAATTTTATTCATAATATTTTAATGAGACCATACTGCAACTTTATTATTAAATATCAATAATAGCTATAATGGGAATTTACATATTATAATATCAATAATATATATATAATGGGGTTTTACATATTATAATATCAATAATAGATATAATGGAATTTTCCCTTGATCGATTTTATTCATAATATTTTAATGAGGCCATGCTGCAACTTTATTATTAGTATTCCACCATTCTAATAGTCTGTACACTATTACTTTTTCACTCATAAAAAGAAAATAAAATAAGAAATCGATAGCTACTTAAGGAACATTTTATTTTGAGTCATACGATAAATTGATCGAAAATAGTATTGATCATTTGAAGGATGAGATAGTCAGACAAGTCTAAAGTTAATCAATCCATCAAAATAAATAGTAGATTAACTTGAATTCTTTTTATCTATTTATATATCTTGTCACCTAAAGCTAACGATAGAATGACCAATAATCGAATCCTAGCAGCCGCAGTGTGGGAGTTTCATCCTTTTTAGGGTGACTCCTTGTGAGCACTAGGTAAAAGTCCTCCTAGCTTTCTAACCACGAGTCACCGTGATTTATCCTCTCACATTCTCACGTTTGGGGTATGGGGGCTCTCGGGAGAGCTTCCCTTTGGAACAAGAAGAGTGTCACTTAGGGATGACAATGGGCTTAGATCTGGATCGGATCCGCTGGGTCCAGATTCGGATCCGATTTTTTTGTTTTGGTCCTGATCCGTCCGATCCATTGGGTCTAAAAATTAGATCCGATCCGGATCCATAAGATCCATTGTGGTCCAAAGTCCGTGGTCTGACCCGATCCATATGTTTTAAACATAAAATAAATTCTAAATCAACTATAATTCACAAGAACAACATAATAATCTAAATACACAATAATACTATAATAATTATTTAGAATTTCTACAATTATCACTATATTGGAAGGCGTTAGTTACAAATTTACTATAAAGTAGGAAACAATAAATAACTTCGATCGTCGGTGGTGTAAGTGACGCGACCAATGAATAATGTCGATTGATACATAATTGAGAGTATTTGAAGTGAAATTTGGAGCATATTTGTTTTGGGAGAATTTGAAAAGAAAATTGAAGAGTTTTAAGTTGGGATTAGATATTTAATTATAATAAAATAATATATATATATATATATATATATATATATATATATATATATATATATATATTTAAATGGATCTGAATCGGATCCGATCGGATCCGGTCTCAAAACTAAATCTCGGATCCAAATCCAAAATATGGGAGTAGGATCCATTCGGTCCAGATCCATCGGGTCCAATTTTTGAGGATCAGGATCCTTAAAAATAGATCTGGATCCACGAATCTGACCAGTCCGGATCCATTGCCATCTCTAGTGTCACTATGCAACTGACCTAATTTTCTATGCTAATACAGTTAGGAAATATGTCCGTTACCACTTCAATGATAAATAGAAGCTTGAATCCCCAACAGCTAGAAATACAAGTTAATGTAAATACAAAAGACACAATTCAAACGAAGAAAAAATAGACACAAGACAACTAACTGAGAGACAATGTGCGCAGAAGCAATAAATTAATGGCGTCCAATTGAGCATCTTCGGAGAAATGCTCAATCTTAATAAGTTCAATTTTATCAGAAATCCCGACATAGAAGAGATTCATCCATCATGTTCTTTACCTAAAGGGATGAACATGAAATCTTGAGACTCAATCTTAAGGAAGTACATTGATAGGATACGCCCAACTCCAGGGCCCAAGATCGGGCCCAACATAAAAAGCACGATATGAAGCTCGCCCAAACGAGTCCGCCCAAGAAAGCTCCTGAACCAAGTGGGAGCAGAAGATTCGGTCATATCTATGAGAATCCTAATTAGAGAGAGATAGATTCAAATCCTATCTTAGAATAGATCTCGGATTCAAGATCTAGGTTATCATAATCGTGTATAAATAGAGGATAGATTAGACGGAAAAGATCATCTACACTCTTTGTAATCACTCCTCATATTATCAACACGCAAACTCTCTCTCTCTCCGTGGACGTAGATCTTATTCATAGATTGAACCACGTAAATCTTTGGTGTTCTTGTGCATTTAATTCCCTTACGAAAACAAGATCGATCACTGGCGCCGTCTGTGGGAACGAAAATTTTGTGTTTTCGATCAACTTTCATTCTGAGGAATCAATCACGGCGATGTATACCGAAGTCACGCATCCGCAGTCGCCGCAACAACAAACAACAACGACGGTCGGACACGCCGAGCTCGACTTGAAAAAGCCGGTCCCGGAATCGACCCTCAAGGACATGTCAAAGCCTCGACGAACAAGAATCCCATCCCGCATGAAGAAGCGGGATACCAAAGCGAAGGAGATCGCAGCAGCAACCAAGGAGAACCTCCAGCTCCTCAGATAAACCTTGACGACGCCGTCAAGGGGTTTCTTGATAAAAACAAGGAGAGCTTCCTCCAATACCTCAGCCAAGCACAAGGTCGGCCGTATCCCGAAGAAAGGAACGCCGAAGCCTCGTCTAAACACGAGGCACCGCGACGAGGTGGATCCCCCAGCATCCAAATCATGGGCGCTCACACCTCCGCACAAGTCGGGGTCCAAACCGACCGCGGGAGGGACGAACAGCGTGGGAAAAGACGTCGCGACCGCCACGAGGCCAGCCCTCACTACCAAAACGAGTTCGGTCGACGAACTCCGCCTCACTCTCCGGAGGCGGTTTCGGCAGTGCGAGAGGATAGTCACCCGTTCTCAAGCGAAATACTCGACACCCGCCTCCCGAGAAAAATATCGGTGCCGAGCATCACCCCTATGACGGACTAAGGGACCCGCGAACTTTCTCTTGCGGTTCAAGACAATATGATCAACCAACGCCTCGGCACAATTCATATGTGCAAGCTCTTCCGGAATTACTAGTCGACAACGCCTCGTCGGTGGTTGACGATCTACCTCTGGGAGCATTGGTTCTACCGCGATCGATGAAGGCCTTCCATCAAGGTTCTTCCGAAGGCCGAGTTAAAAATGACTTGCACATCTCCTCACCTCGAGGTAAGACCGAACGAGTCCATCGGCGACTTTATGACCGTGTTCAATAAAGAAAGCACGAAGGTCGCAGACGTGAGCGACCTCCTCATCATCTCGGCCTTCCGAGCGGCATCCACCCGGGGCCTTATATAAAGAGATCGTCAAGCACGAACCCCGTCTTGTCACGAGCTATAGGCGATAGCCGATCGGTTCGCCAAGACGGACGAGGCCGATAGAATGAGCGCGAGGCGAGAAAAGGCGGATCCTCCGAAAAGGAAGAAGAAAAGAAGGACGAGGAGACCGTAGCCAAGCCGACGGCGCGCCTTGAAAAGAATCGTTGCCCATAGAGTCGAGGCTCGGACCGCGCAACACCTCGAACGACCTCAATACACTCCTTTGACGAAGCGAGGCGCGTAATTCTACTAACTCCACATGGATAAGTTCGAGAAACCTCGACCAATGACGGGGTCAAAACGCGAACAAAGGACAAGTCTGCTCCTTCCATGAAGATTACAGGCACGACACGGAGGTGCCGAGACCTCATGGAGGATATCGAGATGTTAGTGCGGGGCGGGGTCTGAGAAAATACAAAGGCATGACCGACGAGCCGGACGATCGAGGCCCCTCATCGAAGCCGTAAAAGGAGGAAAGCAGTGAAGGGGGTTGTGCCCCAACAAGAAGGCGGCGCGAAGGCGAAGAAGGAGACGACGAACCGCAATATGACGGAGTCATCTCCACTATTACGGGCTCCCATGCGAGTCACAAGTCCTCCTCAAAGCCGAAGCCGAAGTCCACATACCGGCGAACCGGCCAACAAGAGGCTCAGAAGGGACGAAGCGATCACCTTCTCCGAAGACGACCCCGTGCCTGCGATAGTGCCCCACCAGGATGCGCTGGTAATCCAGGCAGTGGTCGCAAACAAGTTGGTGAAGCGCGTATACATCGACAGTGGCGCATCGGTAAGCATCCTTTTTAAGGAATGCTTCGATAAGTTAGGAGTAGAGGAGGCGCGCCTCGCGCAGGCACCGCTGCCACTCCGAAGCTTCGTTCAGGAGGAGACACGCCCGGAAGGGATAATCGAGCTACCTGTCACGGTAGGGAAAGCTCCGACGAGCTCCACCAAGGTGGTACACTTCTTCGTAGTGAAGGCCTACTCGCCGTATAACATCATACTGGGGCGAGATTGGCTGAACGCTGTAAAACGGTATGCTCAACATACCACCTGACGATGAAGATCCCCACAAAAGGGGGTAGCCGTGATCCGAGGAGATCGTAGTAGGCGAGGAATGCTTACAGTCGCCTCACGAGTGCAGGGCTCCAACCCAAAGACCCATGTGCATAGCAACTAAAGAAACCCGATGAGTTGGAAGTAAAAGAGACAACGCCTATCTCTGGCAGCCCGGTGGAGGAGGTCACGCTATACAAAGACGAGCCACTCAAGGTCGTCAAGATTGGCTTTACCGAGGCATCTGAATTAAGAGAACAGGTTATCCAACTCCTGAGGAAATTTCGAGACGTGTTTGCTTGGTCGCCCCTTGACATGACCGGGGTCTCCCCGGGTATCATCACCCATAAGCTTAACATCGACCCGAGCACAAAACCGGTTCGTATAAACGCAATTTTGCAGCGAGCGGAACCAAGTCATCCATGACGAGGTAAATCAATTGTTAAAAGCTCGCATATTGTTTGAAGTCAAATATCCGACATGGATAGCCAACCCGGTGATGGTGAAGAAAGGAGGAGGGATGGCGAATGTGCATTGACTACATCGACTTCAATAAACATTGCCCAAAGGATTGCTATCCCTTCCCAACATCGATAAGAAGGTCGACGCATTGGTTGGGTTCAAGTCTTCGCTTAGACTTGTATAAAGGGTATCACCAAGTCTTGATGGATGACGAAGACGCGGCCAAGACGACCTTCATTACTGAGACTTGAGTCTTCGCATACAGGAAGATGCCATTCGGACTTAAGAATGCAGGAGCTACCTATCAAAGAATGGTAGACAAAATATTTCAGCCCTACATAGGCCGGAATGTAGAGGTGTACGTCGACGACATCGTAGTAAAAAGCAAGGAGGAAGCCGCATGTGTCGCCGACCTCCGGATCGTCCTCGGCTTACTTCGAAAAGTCAACCTCAAACTGAACCCCCAGAAGTGCACGTTTGCAGTTCGGTCCGGAAAATTCTTAGGATGCTGGGTTTCACAAGAAGGGTTAAAAGCCAACCCATCCAAGGTTCAAACCATTCTAGAAATGAAGATGCCAAGACCATTCACGACGTACACAACCGACGGGCTGCATAGCCGCCTCGAGCCGCTTTCTTTCAAAGGCGCGACAAGCAACTACCCTTCTTCAAGGTACTCAAAAGGCCGGAGTTCTCACGAATAATACACATAAGTCCGCTTTGAAGATCTCAAAAGCGCCGCCAAACTTCCTACTTTGTCCGTTCCGAAGAAGGAGAGGTCCTTTCCTATACCTCGCCGCTTGGACGAAAAAATAAGTCGCCTTGAGTACGAGAGGAAGGACGTCGGTTCGGTATATTTCATCACCGAGCGTTAAAGGCCCGAAACAAGGTATCAACCTTTGGAGAAGCTTCGCCTAGCATTAGTAAATCTTTGCAAGGAGATCGCGTCCATATTTCCATGCACATCCCATACAAGTCCTCACCGACCATCCACTTCGCAAGTATTGACGGCCGTAAGCTTTCGGGAGAATTGCGGTGGGCAATAGAATCGGCGAATATGATATATCTTTCTGCCCGTCAAGCCATCAAAGGTCAGCCTTAGCGGACTTTCTTGCCGAGGATCACTTCACCGAGAAACCAAGCCCCGAGTCCAGACGACAAAGCCAAGCCAAACCAAGGAGAAAACACCGAGGATTGCTGCAAGTCGTTAGCGACGGGCTTCGGGAAAAATGGGTAGCGGAGCGGCATCTTGCTCCTTGGACGGATGGCCAAGAACACGACGCACTTTCGGTTCTCATTCAAAAATACGAACAACGGTAGAGTATGAGGCCTCGATCGCAGGACTTCGCACTCGCTCAAAGTCTTCGACACGACGAAGAAAGTTCATAGTGACTCTCAAGTCATCGTAAGCCACATGTTGGGGAAGTGCGAGGCAAAAGGCGAGGGATGAAGAAATAGCTCGAGAAAGCCAAAAGCCTACAACAAACTTTCTCCCACTTCCGGATAATTCGCATCCCAAGGAGCAAAATGGTCGGTGACATCTTAAGCAAATTGACCTCGTCGTCAACAAGCCCACCAAGAGAGAAATCGACACGAAGCATAGGCGATGCTGATGAAGGAGCCGAGGTCAACGTGGTCTCAGATGAAGAGCCAAATTGGATGACTCCCATTCGAGATTATCTGGAGAAAGGCGAACTGCCCCAGGATAAGCTCGAGGCCAGGAGGATCTTGGGCAAATCATTGCGATATATACTTGAGCAGGGTATTCTCTACAAAAAGTCATACCTCCAGCCTCTCCTAAGGTGCTTGGGCCCGAACCGAGCTGATTACGTACTACGGGAAGTACACGAAGGATCGTGCGGAAGTCACATCGGACCCCGAGCCTTGTCAAAAAAGGTCATGCGATGGGGATACTATTGGCCAACAATGTTCGAAGACTCACTTAACCTTGTGAAAAGGTGTCCGAAGTGTCAAATTCACGGGAACGTGCCAAGGCTACCGCAGACCGACCTCGCCTCCGTACAAAGCCCTTGGCCATTTATGCAATGGGGGATCGATATTGTAGGCCCTTTCTGCAAAGCACCGGGGCAACTCCAATTCCTGATTGTCGCGATTGACTACTTCACGAAGTGGGTAGAAGCTGAGCCCTTGGCAAAGATCACAAGCAAAAACGCCCTCAACTTCGTCTGGAAGAACATAGTATGTCGATTCGGCATCCCTCATATCCTTCTTTCGGATAATGGGACGCAGTTCACTGATAAGATATTCAAAGACTGGTGTCAAGAACTTCGGATCCAACAAAAGTTCACCTCGGTGGCCCATCCTCAAGCAAATGGTCAGACCGAAGTCACCAACAGGACGATTGTGAAGGGTCTCAAAACCCGTCTTGACCGAGCTAAGGGTCTTTGGGTAGAGAATTTACCACAAGTCTTATGGTCATACCGAACAACACCTCGGACGACGAACGGAGAAACGCCCTACAGTCTGGCGTATGGAACCGAAGCAGTGATCCCTGCAGAAATCGAATACCGAGCCCCCGCACCATTCACTTCTCCGCCGAAGCAAATGGGGAAAATCTACGAACTGATCTAGATCTGCTCGAAGAAAAGAGAGACCTCGCCTACATTAAGGAAGCTCGGTACAAGCAACAAGTAGCTCGGTATTACAACCAGTGTCGAGTCCCGCGCCCGAGTGGGCGACCTCGTGCTCCGAAATAATGAAGTCAGTAAAGCCGCAAAGCTCGGCAAACTGGAAGCCACATGGGAAGGACCTTACCGGGTCGAAGAAGTCCTCGGAAAAGGGGCCTATAAGCTCGCCCATTTGTCCGGTGAGCAAATACCCAACACATGGCACATCATTCATTTGAAGAGATATTTTGCATAAGTGTCAAAAGTTGAGTCTTGTTCGTCTTTGAGTCCTGTTAGGTCGAGTCCGAGTCTTGTCGTCTTGTTCCGTTATCTTTTATCAATAAAATCTCTTCTTTTCTCTATCTATTTTTTGTCTTGCATGTTTTCATTTGTCACTTATGCATATGACTCTTCTAAAATTACTATACCATCTTCTGAGGATCTAACTATACCCGACGGAGGATGCATCTACCTTCGTTTAATACGAAGACGAACTACAAACGCGCGTAAGGGGACCACCCCTCCCGATAAAACTTGGCAAAACAGGAACCCATACCTTCGTACGAGGACGGATACCTTCGTTTATTTCGAGGACGGATACCTTCATACGAGGACGAACTACCCTCGTTTATTTCGAGGAAGCTTCGTACGAGGACGGATACCTTCGTTTATTTCGAGGACGGATACCTTCATACGAGGACGAACTACCCTCGTTTATTTCGAGGAAGCTTCGTACAAGGACGGATACCTTTATTTATTTCGAGGATGGATACCTTCGTACGAAGACAAACTACCTTTGTTTACGGCAAGGACGAGCTATCTTCGCCTAAACAAGGACGACCTACCTTCTTATTGGTTACGGTAATTAAAGACAAGTGTTCTCGAAGAGTCAATACAAAGCAAAAATAATTCTTATTTCAACATATACAGTTTGTACATCACGAGGACGAAGAGGGCCTAGGAGGCCGGGAAAAGCTGAGCCAATCGCTAGCAAAATCGGGATTCAACAGAGCATCTATACTAATCCTACCTCTACCTCGTCCTCGATCTACGCTATGAGCCCCGCCACCGACCTCGCCACTCGACAGCGCAGCCACGATAGATCGACCTCGGCGCTCGATGATGCCCGACTTGGTTCCTTGAGGATCCACGTCCTCTTGGGCCATAGCACGTCTCTCTTGAGCTCGCCACTCCGGATCTTCAAAATCCGGTAAATTGTAGTCTGGCAGCAGAAGCCCGGCGAAGAAGAGCCTCAGATCCGGTTGAAGCGGTTCTTGAGCCGTGGTTGTCGAACAATGACATCTTGTATATGCCTCCGAGTCTTTTCAATTCGCGAACCGCTCAAGTAAACCGCCGTGATTTCTTCAGTACTCACGCTGTACCTCGCCGGACGAGCCGCCTCAATAACCTTAGCCGACCTCGTGAATGGTCATCCCACCACTTGGTGGATGATTTCCTCGTACTCGGTGCTCTTGACTCTTGTTCTAGCCTCCTCCTCGCAATCTAGAACTTCTCCAACTCCAAGAGGCGAGCACAAGCTCGTCCACGCCTCTCTGGGCAGCCCTAAGCTTCGTATCAGCCTCTGCCTGCACATGGTCTAGCTGTTCCCTCAAACGGAGGAGTTCGATCTCTTTTGATTCAAGAGCCCGCGTCAAAGCTTCGATGTGATTTAACCAAGGGGAAGCATCAGGCATTTCAGGAGAAGACTGGACAAAGAGAAAACAAGAAAGGCAAGTCTCTTCAGTGAAAAGCAAATTTTATTAAGGCCTCAAGGGCAGAATATCGTGCTCGAGTACACAAAAAAAAAAAAAAAATTACAAGGATCAATCGACCCGCCATCACTCCGAGCCGCATCTCCTCGATTAACCCGCCCGCCTCACCTCGGCAATCGCTACTCCGGCCTCAGCAGCCTCGGGCATTTCAAGACCGACACCTCGGCCTCCTTCGAACTTCAACGGCACCACCTCGCTCGGCTCCTTAGTCACCGGCCATGATAGCCGGAGAGGGATCTCGGTCCACCGAGCAAGCACGGACGGACTCGAAGTCGGCAGAGTCGAGGACGAGGCCGACTACGAACGACGGGCAGCTCCTCGCCGCCGCCGGAGGAGACCAACATAAGACCGCACCAGTGCCGTCTCCACCACCTCGTATCCATACTTATATTTATCTAAGTCGGGATAGTCATCGGTGGCGTCATCCGTAGTATCGACACCGCCTCTTATTCAAGCAGCTCGGCCATCTTGTTCGCCAACCGGAAAACTTCCGAGACAAAAAGCTTCCGGTATAAGCACGGAGCTCCCCTGCTTGCCGCCTCGGCTTCCCTAAGCTGGACGCCCACTTGCCTTCAATCCACCTTGATGCCTCGGTCGAAGCTAGTTCGCCTTCAAAAGTTATCTTGGCGACGCCTCGCCTGCACCTCAATCCCACCGACCTTCTCCACCACGGCCAAGGCCGTGGCCTCCTTCTCGACCGCAACCCGAGCCTTCTCCTCCGCCTCGATCGCCTCCGCCACAAGAAGGGTCTTCTCCCCCTCCAGCTCGTGGGCGTAGCGAGCCAAGTGCTCAAAATGAGCCACGACATCATTTAAATGCCCAACAACAAGCTCGGACGCCGCTATCAATTGGACCTTCACGTCCTCGGTTCCCTGTAATAAAGCTAACAACGTCAAGCAAAGCCTCAACACGACTCGAAAAGTACAGCACAGTGCATTACCTGGGGAAAAGACGGACGTGCGACCTGGGTACCGAGGATCGTGCAATCGTCGTCGTCGTCGGTAGGAGGATAACGCTTCTCTTTTCCGGAGCGGGAGGTGCGCGGAGGCGACGCACGCCGGGGTGAGGCGATTTAACGCGGCTTGGTGGCGGTCGCACTCTTTTCACCTCTTCGAGGTGACCTCGCGTAGTCTTCGCCACCTTCGATTGCTCGGCCTCGAACTCCGACCCTTTCTCTTCCTTGAGGAGGCGAGTTCCACTACGTAAATAACACATATCAAGTCAATACGAGCAACACAAAGATATTCGACACTAAAGCTAAGTGCGGGGCCTCACCGCCGGCTCATCTGCGGCGGCGGGTCATAGGGCTCACCCGCGATCGCTAGTTCGGCCTCGGAGAAGACTTCACGACCGTGCCAACCCCGCCCGAATCGTCTCCACATCGCGAGCAATCTCCAACAGCTACATCGGCAAATCTATCACGCCCAAGCGAATTCACAGGCGTCGTCAAACCGCGGAAGAAGTACTTCTTCGCGGTTTGATATCTTCGATTGTCTTTATCTTAAATTCTGACGATGTAGCTAAGTAATACCACCCCGCACTAAATTTAAGGCGAAAAAATCTAAGGATGAGCCCTAGACTCAGCGGGCGCTTATGCTATACGCATATACACCAAGGCCCGTCGGTGACGAAAAGAGTTCGGTGTTAATTGGGCGAAGGGATAGCGAAAAGTCTGTTGTAACTCAACAAACATGGAAGGATAAGGAAGGCGAAGACCGCACTTAAGGTCGTCTCTCAGATATCTTGTTACAAATCCGCATGGAGGAGGCTAGCCTATCTCCTGACGAGGGCAATTAACCCAACGGATTTGGAACAAAAATTTAAAGGCAAGCTCTAATATCGCAGGAGTTGTCGGGAATAGAAGGAAACGAAGAAACTTTACCACAATCAAAGAAAGGCGAAAATCTAATCTACACAAGGTAGCTTGGGGAACCAAGAGAATAAACTTCAAAATCCACGGAGAATCCGGTGGTGACACAGACACAATACGGCTCGGTAGTGAGAATCGAAGAAGATGGCGAAGATGAGGAAGCCATAACTCATCGGTTTTAAGATTCGGAAGATAGCATCGAAACTCGCGAGGGCGATAATGGCGACAGAGAAATTTTGGAACACAAGTTTGAATTTTTGAATATTGAAATGTACAAGTGATAGGCGAAAAGGCGTATCACGGAAGTTATTCTCCCAATATGCGCTTTATTGGGAATCCAACCGCTGCTACATTAAATGCGCATTAAATGCTATGAGGCATCCCGCGTTCAGTCTCGGCTTCAAGCCTCGTCGGTGAGCCGACCCAAACACTCGCCAAATGCCTCGTCAGCGGCCGACCAAAGACCTCGGCATAACGTCGTCAGCGGTGAAGCCAAAGAACCTCGGCATAAAGCCTCGTCGGTGAGCGGTTTATCCAAACACCTCGGCAAAATGCCTCGTCGGTGAAGTCAACAAAGACCTCGGCATAAAGCCTCGTCAAGTGAAGCCCATCCAAAGACATCGGCGCAAAGCCTAATCAAGTCAAGCCGACAAAATACGAAGTCAAGATACAAGAATAACTACTAGATCGACCATACTCCACTCCTTCACGGACACATCTCGGCAAAATATCCCCAAACCCATCGCGACCTCGCTCGAGTCTTTTTTTGGGGGATATGATAGGATCTGCCCAACTCCTGTGCCCAAGCATCGTGCCCAACATAAAAGCGATATGAAGCTCGGCCCAAATGAGTCCGCCCAAGAAAGCTCGGAACCGTAGGAACGTAGAAGATTCGATCATATCTACGAGAATCCTAATTAGAGAGAGATATAGATTCAAATCTATCTTAGAATAGATCTCGATTCGAGATCTAGGTTATCATAATCGTGTACAAATAGATGATAGATTAGACGGAAAGATCATCTACACTCTTTGTAATCACTCCTTATATTATCAACACGCAAACTCTCTCTCTCCGTGGGCGAGATCTTATTCATAGATCGAACCACGTAAATCTTTAGTGTTCTTGTGCATTTAATTCCTTACGAAAACAAGATCGATCATACATCGTGTTCGATTCGTAATTCTATGGTGCTTCTACATAAAAGAGATCTTGTTCTTATGTAGACAAAAGAGTTTAAATGTCAAATCCTAAACTTAGGTAAACGAGCGTATCCTCATAATTTTAATTGTAAAGGTTCACTCAATTTAGTTGAAAACCGAAATCTTATACAAACCTCTTGAAGAATTAGTAGTAGTGATGTTGTGAGTAAGTCGCCTCAGATAGAATGCTTAAAGCAAGGCGATTGTTGTTGAAGAAAGAAGTGAGAGGTCTAAACTGGTGGAAACCATAGTATCAAAATCGTGAGTTTTGATTTATGGAAGTGTTCTTGTCACTATGAGCAAGTGAACCATAATGTGTTGTGATGGTCTCGGGTTCGTCTTGGTGTATAGATAAGGGAGGTAATTAGAGTAGACAAAATGAGCCCGCCGATCAGGCCACTTGAGATACCTGTGGTTTGGGCTTTAAAATAAATACCGAAAAAATCGGATCCGAAAAGCCCGTCTAAAAATCTCGGGTCTCTGGGCTTTGAGCCAAAAAAGTCCGAGGTTTCGAGCTAAAAAGGCCCGTCCAATACAATGTTAAATATACATATTTATAATACTCCCTCTGTCCACCAAAAACGTGCATCGATTTTGGTGGCACGGGCTTTAAGAAAACTGTAATGATTGTAAAGTAAATGTGTATAAATGTGTGTCATTGATAATAAATGAATATATTAATGGATTGTGAGTGTAAAAAGTGGGACATGAGTGTTTTTTGTAAATAAGTGGATAAGTTGAGGTAAAATGTAAAGTTGGTGTTTCTAAAAAGAAAAGTGCACATTTTGGTGGACGGATCGAAAAGGAATTAAATGCGTTTTGGTGGACGGAGGAGTATTATTTAACCAAGAAGTTCTTGTGGTATATAGTGGTAAATACGTGTTATTATCTTGTGGGAGAAATGTGTTCGATCCCCAACAATTATACTTTATGATTTATTGTTATTTTTCTTTTTTTATTATCTTTTTTCTTTTCCTATTTCTTTTTTTTTTTTCATTTATTTGCTTAGTGTTTGAACCATTTTTTTGGAACATCTATGAAAGTCCACTGACCCTATCTTAAATTATTATTTTATAAATTTTCTTAATTATATAAATAGGTTATATAATTATTTAGTAATAGTTTTTTACAATTAAAAATATTAATTAATATATTAAAAAATTAGAAAAATGAGATAAAAAAGCCCGCCCACCCGGCAGCTCGCTTGGGGCTGGGATATGCTTCATAATTTTAGGCCCGAAAAATTTCAGGCATAGATCGACCCGAAAAGTGTAAAAGCCCCTCGGGCTCGGGCAAGGCAGGGCCGGCCCGACCAGCTACTTTTGCCGGCTATAAGGGGAATACACCAGTTAAGGTAAATTAAAACTTTTCTTTTATCAAGACTAGACCTTTTATTTTATCGATGAATCGTCGGTTAATCGATGTCACTTCAAGATCGGTGTCGATCTCGCGATCGATTCAAATAAGGGAGTCTTATTTGGTGTGATATCGGTTAGCAAACCTCTTGATCACCGAGACAGGTTGGTCATAGGGGTGTGCAAGAACCGAATCGAACCGAAAAAATCGATCGAACGATCGGTTTTGGTCGGTTCGATTCAATTTTTAAGAAAATCTGTTTTCGGTTCGATTTAATTTTCAATTAAATCAGTTTTCATTTTATATTTTTTGTTCGGTCAGTAACATAACCGAATCGAAATTATTATTTTTATCTATTTATATATTTTATATAATAATTAATTAATATTTTAATTAAATACTTAGGATTAAAATATATTGATTTAAAAAATATATATATAATATATATATTTCGGTCGATTTTTTGGTCCGACGAAATAGATCAGTTTTTTCGGTTCGGTTTTCGATCGGTCCGAAACTATAAATCGATTCAGTTAGGTTAAAAAAAGTTTGATTCGGTTTGAAAATTTTCGATCGGTCGATTGAACCGACCGACCGATGTACACCCCTAGTTGGTCAGTTCGATTGATAACTGATGTGCTTGCAGTATGTGGTAGTTACGTTTTTACCTTTACTGAAAACTCAAACTAGTAGAAAATACATAGTTAAACATTAGCTTAGTGGGTTTTGGTTCATCTCTTGATGATCAAACCGACATCGATAGAGTATTCCAAAAATTGTCTTTGTCTTGATGTGCTAATGATGATCAGTTCAACAACATGCAAAGTAAATATGATCCTGAAAATAAAGAACTGAATGTAAAGAACACTTAATTTTTACGTGGTTTGGGGAGATCAACTCATACATCTGATAACTTAGAGGGTGTTTGGCTGAGCTTATAAGCTCCCCAAAACAGCTTTATAAGCTGTTTTTTAAGTTTAAAAAATAGCTTATAAGCTCTTTTTGGGGAACTTATAAGCTCGACCAAACACCCTCTTAGTCAATCCACAAACCGTGATTTGGTAGATATAAATCTAGATACGACTTTAACATTTTATGTATCCCACTAACTTGGAGTTCCTCCTACGCTTGTTGGTGCTAAGAAACCTCCGATCGCTTACGGTGCGATCGACCTAACTTCTTGCATAAAGGTACAAGATAATCATGCTTTCAGCAACTAACACTTGATTTTTTACTTGTCGAACTTCTACTTAGGTTTTCCAACTAAAAATTGAGTTATCACAAGCAACAAACTTAATATTTCTTGACTTATGATATGCAAGATAAGGACCTAGAAAAGACAAGAGAGTGTGTGCTAAAATTTTGAACTGATAAGTATATGTTAGCTTTAAGAATTTACTGGTGACACGTTGAACTCTCTTCTTCAAAATCACTGGATGTTTGTTCTTGTGATGTGAGCTCTGGGTGCTTTAGAATGTTTGAATGCATAGTGTTTCGGTTTCATTCTAAGGTTGGATTCTGCGTGTATTTATAGAGTGGATGATGAATAATATCGTTGGAGGGAGCACCAATTACATTCATTTTATTTCTCATTTAAACTCTTCCCGTTTAATTCCTCGTACGTCGTTGTCGGAGTCTGGATCATTGTATACTGTAGCTCTGCATCTCTAAAAAATGGATATGGCATGTCAGGATCTTTTGCATATTTGCTATGACACGTGGCGAGTCAAATACTCAAGGCTTAAATAACTTCATGTTTTTTTTTGTTGAGTTGACTCGTGTTTTCGATCGTGGACTTGGGTTGTATCGATCGAGTCTGTTCGAGATATGTCGTGATGGACTCCATCTTTCATTAGGTTGGATAACCTGAGTCAGTATAAAGCTTTCATCTTTAACGTAGTTATCAACAACTTTGACTTCTTATCAGCAGTTTTGACTTTCCAGCTGTTGGTACAACCACTTAGCCGTATTTTCGACTTCTTTGATTTCAGCAGCATCGAGTTTTCAATGTCTTATCTTCAGTCTTCAGTTTTCCAACTTCATTCTCTAGTCAGTCAGTAAGGGATCTTCAGCAGTGTTTCTCTTTTAGTTGTGCTGGTACTAATACTTGTTTCAGTACGACTGACTTTAATACTGCTTGAACTCCATCATTCTTGGGTGCGTCCAAACCGATAGTTCTTCTCAATAAACTCAGTAACCAAAAGCTAACTCCTAACATATGAACAACACTAGATAACATCGGTGGGCAATCATCAGTGGGTTTAGGGATATAATCAAAACACAGTTAAGACAAAATTTTCCCAACATGTTGTGATTCTCCCCCTATTAATTAGGAACCGTGAACATAGGAATCGTTAATCTCTAAACCACGTAAAAATCTTTATGTTCTTTACTATTTTATTTACTTACTCTTTATCTTTTGTCCTAAAAAGAAGCTCTCCCGAGAGTCCCCACATCCCAGTCCCATGAGAATGTGAGAGGTTAATCACGTACAGTGATTCAACGGTTAATTAAGAAGCTAGGAAAACCTTTACATAGTCCTCACAAGGAGCCACACTAAAAAGAATGAAACCTCATAAGGGGCTACTAAGACTCGGTCTTTGGTCCTTATCCCAAATTCACTAGCTGTTAACCAACTGAACTAAGCCCGTGAGAGATATTCTTTATCTCTTATACTTGCATATCTATATGATTTAAGCTTAAGTAAATCAATATAACCTAAATCTTTCAGGTGGTCTCTCCACTAACTATAACACTTGAATATTGAGATATAATCTTCAGTGATGAGAACTTGAGTGAGTATATATAATATGGGCCTATGACTTTCAAGTTAACACTTAGAGATATACTTCAAATGTATATTACTCTGATTATTAGTGGAAACCAATCTGACTGAAGATTATCCAGTTATTGATCGAGTTATATCCGACTTCCTACTTAGCACAAATCAGATCAAGGAAAGATGTAAAGAAAAAAAGTTGTAGTCAGATGTCCCCCCACACAATGAAGTGACTCGCCCTGAGATGAGCGAAATAATATTTGTTCAGTCAAACTATCATAAGTAAGCGCTTTCAGTCATGATCAAATTGATCCCTTTAGGATTATTCTTGGTCTAAACTTGCACGTTGTTGTAAAAATAGCTCCAACCGACAACGACACATACCGATTCCAATTAGTAAAATTCGTTGGAATCACGACCAAATATGTTGAAATTTGCTGATTTCTTGCAATGGCTATAGGGCCACCCAAATTAGGACTTTTGCCAAAAACTAACACCCTCTACTTGGGTCTGTGATACATCATCATAAATACTAATGGTGTCTGACATTTGTATACCATAATGATGGAAGAATTCAAGTTCACTGATAAGAAAATTGACCATTTCATTTTCAAACAGGAATAGGTTTTCTTCACAAAAGCTAAAAGTATATCGTAGAAAGACGGCATGCAGTGTGCTCCTCATTTTCAATCAATTGCTTGGGAATAGGAGTGATGGTGGGTAATATAATATAAAGCATAGATTGCACAAACTTAAAAAAGAGAAAAACAATCATTTGATATACATGATTAAATGTAGGGGTGATGATTGGTTAGTTAAGTATCGGTTATACCTGTTACTAAACCGATAATCTTCTGTTATCGGGGATACATATATTTGTGGGTTCGGTTTGGTTTTCGATTAACATATTTTGAAATTTTTTTGTTATCTATTGTACCGATTAATCGATGGTATAATCGATTAATCAAATTATATATATATATATATAGAGAGAGAGAGAGAGAGAGAGGTTCAAATAAGAACCAATTTTAACGTGAGAACTAAGAACCACGGAAATTCTTCTGAACAAAATGAATTTGCTATGAAAGTTAATGAATCTGTTGGGAAAGTTCTTGAATCAAAATTCGAATTTTCACCCATGGTTCGAATCCCATGAGAGGCGAAAATTTCTTTTTTGGATTCAAGAACTTTCCCAATGGATTCATCAAGTTTCACACCGAATTCATCATTTTTGGTTCTCACGCTCACAATAAAATGGTTTTACGTTAACCTCCCTATATATATATATATATATATATATATATATATATATTCAAAATTAAGGTACTATTTTAACTTTTATTTAAGAGTTCTTTTATGTATTTTAAGACACATATTTGTTCTTCTTAAATTTTAATTTTAGTTGTAAATTTTGATTTCCAACTTTATATGCAGGTGATTATGTGATTATGTTACAAGTTTCATCTGCGGAACTACCAACTTGGACGGACCCAAGACGAAAGAGTTCAAGCGATCGAGAGTCCATCATCTTGATAGGAGTATCGATGTCGGTAAGCATCTTCGATAGCTCAACTAAAAGATCACGTATTGAAGACTAAAGACTAACGGAAGACCAACCGATGTCGAAGACTAAAAGTACAAGCGATCTTGAAGATCGAGTTCTTGGAGTAAAGTCCAAAACTAAAGACTAACGTCGGGAGATCGAAGTCTGAAGACTCAGCACTGAAGGACGAGTAGGAATCGAGATATGACTAAGTGTCATATCAAGTAGCAGATTGTCTTTGCGGAAGTCAAAGCTGGGTACCATAAGTCAAAGTTGACTGTTAGGAGTCAAAGCTGATATCCAGGAGTCAAAGCTTCATTTCAATACTCAAGTTGACGATAGTCATGCTGGCTAGGGATGTCAATGGGTGGGTTTTATCCGGACCAGAACCAATAAACAAGTAATGGTTTTGGTTCTGGAATTCATTAGACACTGGATCCGGACCCGGACCATCAACTATGGGTCTTAAGCGGTCTGGATCAGAGCGGGTCTGGAACCAGAACCGGATAAGAACCAGAACTGAAATCGAAACCATTGCTTTATAATTTAATGGGTTATGATTGATTTCGAATCGATATGGATAATTCTAGTTCATTGACAAGTCTATTTATACTTAGGTTTGTCAATAGACTGGTTTTACTCGGACCGGAACCAATAAATAAGTATTGGTTACGGTTGCGAACCGTAACGGATCCGGGCGGACGGACCATCAAACTATGGATCTAAGCGGTCCGGGTCTAAAGCGGGTCTGGAACCGGAACCAGAATCACTTCTTTAAAATTTAATGGGTTTTGAGCGGTTCCGGATCGGTCCGGGTAAAATCCACCCATTGATATCCCTAATGCTGGCTATCAGTTTCTACATCTGATTGAAGCATCATACTGACTCAGGAGTTCTAAGCTGACTAAACACAGAATCCAGACTGCTGATAATAAGGAGATACAACTTTGACTAGTCCAACCTGAAGTCAATGCTGACAAAACTCAGAGTCAATTCAACTGAAGAAACACGGAAAAATTTTAGTCTTGAGTTTTTTACTTGCCACATGTTGTTGTAACGTATCTGGGAAATATCTTGACATGTCATACCACCTTTTTAGAGTTCTGGACTTACGATTATGCGATGATGCAACATTTTTCGACATCGTCGAGGATTCACAACGAGAAGAATTCAGAAAAAAATAGAATGATTTGAATGATTGTACCTCCAACAACACTATTCTTATTCCTCTCTAGACATATGTGCAAAATCCAACATTTGAAGGTTACCGAAATGATGAACGTTTGAATTCTCAAGTATTCAAGCTCAACTGTAATACCCCGGATATTTAAACACCAATTTTTGAAAATTTGAAGGAATTTATTTACGATGAATCCAAGAATGAAAATGAACGTTGATAATTTCCGATTTTGAGTGAATAGAAAATTCTATTAAATTTTTCGCTTATAATGGATCATAATAACGAACAATTATGTTTTTAAATAAATATGGGGTATTAACTAGATAAGTATTATACTAACAGAGAAAAAAAATATCTTCTCTAAATTATCTTATTTATTTTCGAAAATTTGGGAAAGCCAAAGGGAAAAAGAAAATAAAAATGATAGGTACACATGGTAAATTTGTGATCAAGTGTAGGATCACATTATAATAGATGAGATATTATTTTGTTTGTATATGGAAGATATTTAATTTATGTGATAAGGTAAGATAATGACATTTTAGAGATAAGATAAGGTTTGATAATGACATTTTCTTTAAGATAAGATTTACTAAAGATATTTAATTAAAGATAAGATAAGGTATTTAATGAAATTTGACCAAGAGATGATATTTATCTCTTTAATGCTTTAAAGTAATAATTATCACAATTAGATATTTTTCTTCACCTAATTTTCGAGAATAATGAATTACATGTAGAAATTTACCAAATAATTTATTTAATTGCACAAGCTTTAATACTTGATGAATATCATGGAATCAAGGTCAATCTTATCTCCTAAATACCATATGATTTTCGAAATTTAGTGAGAAATGGAAGAGTAGAAGGAAAATTGTTATTTAATTTCTAAGCTTGTGATTTTCGAATAAAAAAGGGAAATTTTGCTAGATTGTTCAAGAAATTTATTTTATGATACAAGAGCATTAATTTTATATAATCCTTCATTAAAATAATTTTAGCTATTAAAGGAATGAAGATTTGATAATTTATTCTTAATTTCTAATTATAGTTCGAAAATTTCACTTTAGTATATAGAATTGTTCTTAATTATTTTTCGTATGATTTATTCTATCATCTAAGATCTATATTATGTCACATAGCTATTAATTAGAAGAAAATAAAATATGTAGCATATATTTATGCACAAGGACCGAAAACTTGCCTAAAGGTGTGAAAAGAAGAAATAATTCAATCTTTGTGACATTGATATATATTATTATGATGTGGAGATATTATTAATGTTAATATAAGGTGAATTATTAATTAAACAAGTGCGATAAGTATTAAATGATAAAGTATAAGATAAGATAAGAAAGAAATAATTTTGAAACTCTTTGATAATGATGTTTGATCTTTGAAAATGATATGTATTAAATGATAAAGTATAAGATAAGATAAAATTTTGTCTTATATTACTACTTGGGGACCGAAAATTAAGGTGATAAATTAGAGGTGTAAACTTTTGACTTTTAATTAAGATATTTTGTTAAAGTATGATTAAAATATCTTATAACTTCTATAAATAGAGATCACACCTCTCTTATATCCATTATAACCGAAAATAAGGGAGAAAAAAATAGAAAGTGTGTTCTTCAAATTTCTCTTCAATCCTAAGTAGAAAAACATTGTCGTCGACGATCGATCCCGATTAAAAGGTTAGAAATCGTACATGCTTTTTATATATGCAAAAATATTAGAAATTCATCCATGAAATATTAAGTTATATGCTTTTGTTATTTCATATGATAATTGAGAAATTTTGTTAAATGTTTAAGTTGTTAGTTAAATATGTTTATATGATGTTTATAAGCATGTATTATGAATTTAGTACAAAGTTGAGCATGTTATAATTTTCTTCATGAAAACCGAAAATATGTGAGAAATATATGTTGATGAAAATGAATTTTAATTGTTGCTTTGAGCATGAATTAGTAATAGTTGGTAATGTTTAAGTATGTATGATTTAAATCATAATTTTTGGAAAAATATGGATATAATTTCATGACAAATTCGAAAATCACAAAGTATGGAATATTGATGTATAAGTTGTGTATGATGGATATTAAGGTATATTATTGATATATAATGATAATAATATGTTGTGTGAATTAATTAGAATTTTTGAAAAAACTATTTAGGTGTTTATTTAAATTTTTTGAAAACTATAGTATAAAGAGTTATGATGTTAAATTTGTCTATGACCAATGTTATTTGATATTATGGATCCTATGTTAATATAGTATGATATGTGAAATTATAGGAATTTATGGATAAGTTTTGTAAATAATTTGAAAAGGATCGAAATAAATAAAAAAGGAAAGTTAGAGTTCAAATTTATTTTATGACATGTGATTGCTTATTTAGTCCCAAAATTATGTTTAAGATATGCTATGAATTTATGTGAATTTTTAAATGAAGTATAAATATGTTCACGTTGAAACGTTTTGCTAAGTGACGTAAGATTTTGAAGAATAAAGTATTATGATTAAGTTTCATATATGTAAGTGGGCATGATTGAATGTTAAAGTGAATTATGAGATTTATTGAAAGTATGTTAAATAATAAATTAGAATTAGAGAATATTATGCAAGATTAATTGTTTTATATGTTCTAAAAGTGAAATGTGAAAAATACATTAGTTTGAAGTTTGAAATAATTTGATTGAAATATGAAAGCATGAATATGTTAGTACGTGAGCAGAATTATGTAATTTTCCTAGCTAAATGTGAGTTTCTCTAATGGAATGAATAAGACATGTAAGGTGGGAAATGAAGCGAGAAAATATTACTAATAAACTAGAGTTGTTGGAATTTCGTATTAAGAAAATACGTTAGTGCGCGACGAAGTTAGCTATGAAATTAAGATTCGTAATCTACACGAAATGATGTGGACTGGAGAAAAGAATGTAAGGATGGAGTATCATTTCTCTTCGAGACACCATTTAATCTAGTCAATGTAATATAGTTGTTAAGTGCGATAAAAGAATCCTCTAATGATAAAAAGGTTGATATTAGTAAATCTGTTGTTTCGGATCGATGATTTTCGAAAAAGCGTAGTGATGTACTAAATCTCGTTTCTTACGTTGATAAGGTTCGGCTCAGAAGTGAAAGGAGACGACAAGTGATCACTAGTGACATAAGAACAATAAGTTCTTAAGGTGGGCTTTCTTATCTAAACAAAATATGGGCTTTCTTGAAAAATAGAATTTTATGAAAATATTTACTGTTATTACTTTACTGCTTTTCTTATCCTGCAAATGTTGAAATACGATATTGTCTGCCAAAAAATTTATGTTTTGTATATATCCATTCGGGTTGGCCGCCATGACGAGATTACTGGTCGGATCCTACTAGTGAGATGCTAGTTAGGATTGTGTACACTTTAGCCTCTGAACCATTCGCGGTCAGTCGTGCGTCCGGGTGAAGGGAGGCCTCCTTCCGGACGCGTTCCATAGCCGACTTGAAATATCGTTGTAAGAAAACGCTGGCGGACAATGTTGCGAAAATGATGAAAATATTTTAGTAAGCCTGAGGCCTTTTCAAATAAAATCCTTGTGTCTTCTTTGTGATGGTGGCGATCTGATATTTTGGAATGAAATGAAAATGTTTTTGCATGTGTCCATTGAGTACTTTGTACTCAGCCCTGCATGTTTGTTTTTAAATGTGCAGGTTGAGCTGGTGATGGAACAGAGCGGAGTTGAGCGGAATCCTTTTTATCAACTTAGTATGGAACGTCTTTTTGTTCGCCTTGAGAATGCATCTTCATATTCATGTCTCACACGTTTATTCCACTGCAAACTCTTGAAACTCTTTTAAATTCTATAACTATGTTAAGTCCTTGACTGTCTTGTTGAAAGCTTTGTAAAAGCTACTGTTTTGTCAGAATCTTCGAAACAACCATTTATGTAAATTATTTTTTTCTATCCTTATTCTCGTCTATGCTTTTGCAACATCTATGGTTTCTCATAGGTGAAATGAGTTGAAAATATCCTTCTTTTAATATTTACTTAATCCAACCTCCAAGTCGCGGTCCGGTAAGGTAGTCCTTCGGAGTAGCCAAACCGGGCTGTGACATCAACGCTCAACGCCAATCAAACAACGATTTCGAAGAAGGAAGTATTCATTGCATCAGCAAGACTCAAGAGCTCAAATATACTTATTAGCTCGAGACTTCAACATAAATCCTTATATCTAGGATAATCACCATGTTATCTTAAGCCTGACATCCTGAGTTTATCGTTTGTGATAACTCGGACCCTAGTTGGAAAATCACTCTACTAAATCCCCAAAAGTTAAGTAAAGTTTGGGCAAGTAAGCAATGAAATGTTAGTTGCTTAAAGCTTGGTTTCTAGCACCCGTAAGCTAGAGGTTAAGTCGACTGCGTCCTGGAAGCAGTTAGTGGTTTCTAATACAAGCAAGCATAAGAGGAACGCCAAGTTAGGAGGGACACTTTAAAGTTATCTCACTGTCTAGGTTCTCTCTTGTACCCATAAACAAGATTAATACCAAGTTAGTGGATTGACTGAGTAATCAATCCGTGGACGTAAGAGTTGATCTCTCCGAACCACGTAAAACTTAATGTGTCATTTACTTTAAGCACTGCTTTAAATTACATGTTATTGAACTGTCTATCATCAGCACACAACAATACAACATTGTTTTAGAAACCTTCTGTCAGTATCAGTTCGATACTAAAGAGATATAAACTGAAAATTGACTAATCAATATTCGACTTAGTGTTAAAACATGAGTCTCAATTTTCAGTAAGGAAAATCCAGTAACCACCATATTCCGCACGTACATCAGTTATCAGTCCAACTGACTAGCTGTCTTAGCGGTCAATAGGTTTGCTAACTGATATCACTCAGTACAAGATATTCTCTATCTGAACTGACCAACAGTATTGACTCTAGTATCGGACTGCCAGTTACCAGTTGCTATTAGTAACCAGTCAGTTTTATCTCCCAAAAAAATAAAATTAATTTGCCTAATTGGTGTATTCCTCTTTCCTCCATACACCAGTACATACCCCGTTGGACCCATCGTGTCGGAATAGTATCACACGATATTTTATTTGGAAGGGCCATGTTTACTTGATATTTTCTGATATTTTCATAAGATTCTCCGACTGGACCATTTCTGTCCTTATGATCTATATCTGCAACATTACGCGTCGTAGAATGTGGCAACCTTCCACGGACGTTGTGACTGGTCGAGAGAAACTTTTAGCGCACAATCATCGTGAATGGCGGGTGACAAACCTTTCAAAGACATTACCATCGATGTACACGTCAATCCTTGATATGAATTCTCCATCTAACATAAGATCCGAAATTCGATTAACATCAAGTTGACGAACCAACACAAATAGGATATATACATAAAATTTAAAAAAATTTGGACAGTCAATTAATAGTAAACATTTCATCATTATTTCATTTCAAAAGAAAACATCGTAAATAAAATATTTGTCGTTTTCATTTTATCGTTGAGGAGAAGGCCCACTTTGTTAAGACAAAACCTGACGAAACAAACGTGGTACTCGTCTCAAGAAAGCAAAATTAACTCTTCCATTCAAGAAAGCCTACAAAATAATCTAATTTTAATAAGTTTTGTAATACTAACTTTAAATCAAAGTAAAGTAGGACTACTAATTCTTGATTCTCTACGTCGTAGTTTTCAAAATTCATTTCATTTTTATTAAGAGCTATACAATAACAATACAATAAATTCCTCGGTTAGAGACACTAACAATACAATAAATTCTCTACGTCATTGTTCCACTTTTATTAAGAGCTTCACTTAATTATGCAATTCATTTAATAATTACTTCTCTTTGCAAAAGCATATTTTGTATCATAATTAATTTATCCCAAATAAACTCTTCTCAAGCTATGATCACATAATCAAGCAATTTATACTTAATATATGCACTTAATAATTATTGAGAAATCTCGTAAATCATCCGCATTCACAGACGAGCAATCAATAGTTCGAAATTAATTATTTCAAACAAGCTTAATTGATTATTATTTCTTCATAATAAAATCATCACTAAAAAAATTAATTATCAAATTAAATTATTAGCTATCATAAATGATTTCGTTATGTTAACTAATCTCCAAACATAATTTTTTTTAAAAATAAAAAAAATTAAGGTATAAATAGTAAGTCATCTCTTTATTTTATTTATATGGCCCAACTCTTTCTTTAATTAAGCCCGCATCTTAGCCACCATCACATTAAAGGTAAGATAAATTATTTAAAATAAAATTGAGCCTATTTATTTTCCATCTTCTTTCTCAGCCCATCTTCAATAAGATAGGCCCAAATTCTCTTTTTAAATAAAAACTCAACCCATATCTTTGTATTTTGAAAACCCAAATGGCAACTAAAACTATGAGCCCAATAGCTAACCCTATCTCTCTCCCTCCCATTTTTACATCTCGTCCACCTCTCTCTCTCTGCAGAACAAAACACACAAAAAATTGACTGTCTCTTCTACTCAATCCGCCGCCGTCGGCCTCTCCGGGAACCGCCGAGGCTTCGTCACCGTCGGCCATCACGGCCGCCTCCAACCTCGCTTCTGAGTGCTCCATCTCACCCCGACTTTCTTCTCTCTCTCTCTCTCTCTCTCCGGCCAGTGCTGTCGCCGGCGACGGAAACAGTGACAACTGTGTGGCTTCCATCTGACTTGGTTAAATACCAAAATATCTGACTTGGTTTGGGCGTCCCAAAATAATTGTATAAATCAGACCAACACTTTTAATTAAAAGTCCCATCTACTTTTTTCTTTGTCCAACGACATTTAATTAAGGGCTCATTTTAGTTGGACCAAAGTTAGTAAAAAAAATAATTTCCTTATACTTAAAAATTGAGACATCATCTCAATCTTATGCAATTTAATTCCTAGTATACTCACGTAATTCCATTTAGTTTCATATCTCAAACATATAATTTAATTAAATTGAATTTTCTTAAAACTTTAAGAAATTTCTTTCAGAAAGAGAATGTTTTCAAAAAAATAAAAAATCTCCAGTAGGAATCGTCTTAAATCTAAGTTCGAAAACTTCCTCAAGATAATACTTACAAGATCGGGTATTACTGATACTTTATAGCCAAAAAAGTATACATTATATTTAGTACTACCTCCGTCCCCCAAATGGAGCGTTAGGAATTTTCAACACGAGTTTTTATAAAAATTGTTGAATGTATTTATGAGTGGAGTAAAGATCCTACAATAGTGTAATATTATATTAGTTAGTGGTGGGTCATAGATGGTAAAAGATGTAAATAAATAGATTGTGAGGGTAAAAAATTAAAAAAATAATGGTAGACCATGGACGATAAAAAATGTAAATAAAGAATATTATTGAGGGTAGAGTTGAAAAGATTGTTTTCATGAATGAATAGTAAGAAAATTGAGGAATATCCCAAAAAGGAAAACTTGGAAGGAAATTGGGTCATGAGTATAAAATTTACTTATTTTATATCAAGCGATTTTTACATGTTCAGGTGAGATTTTATGTATCCAACACATTTCATATTAACAACATGATTTTGAATGAGAAAATTCAAGCGATATCTGAATTCGAAGAACCGTAATGCATGTATGGTTTTAAAAATTACATTATTCTAATATAATTTTATAAATCAATTCTTAAATAAAAATATCATCATACATTTAAATGAATTTCAAATAAATTTTCATGTATTGTTAAAAATCTATAAATTATAAGATTATTGTTAATAGTCTATATTAAAAAAAATTAGAGAACAAAAACAACTTACCCCACAACGGTGAATAACTAGTAATTATAATTCTTCCACGAAGACTACTTCAACATCCCAAAACAGAAAAATGACAAAGTACATTTTTGATAAATCTTTAAACTCTTTATGATTTTAATAGACATTTTTTAACTGTTCATGTTTTTTCACATAACAAAAGTAGTTTGAGATTAAGTTTAATTTTTTTATTTATAATATATATCGAACTCTACTTATACCAATGGTTTCACATTTTTTTAAAATTCATGATAAACCTGCAATTACTACATTTGGGGTAAAAATCATGTTCAGAACAATAATATTTCACATTTTTTTTTTCACTTACAGTATTTATTGATCTCTAGTTATACTTCATCATTTATATTTCACATTACATCATGCAACCTCAGATTCAGATAGTCTTAACTATGTTCTTACACATGTTATACCTAATGAGATTCCACATATCATTAAGGAAGGTATACAATGAACTTTACAACACTCAAATCTTGTGATCTGATTATAGCTTGAGATTTGATCTGTATTTCCATACCAAATCTAAGAAAATAAAAAAATCTTGAATCTATTTTATTTTTTTTGGCTCTGTGAAAGAAAGTTTAAACCATCTATTTACATCATATGCAATTTCTCTACGCCCTCAAACGAAATAAACACCGGAAATGTACAAATAGCCTCTTCAAGTCAATAAGAAACATGTTCTGGTTGAGATACCTCCAATAGGATCTTCTTGAACAGAAAATATCAAGAAGAATTTACCTTAAGTGTATGAATGGGAAAGCCAAGGGTGCTGTAGTGCCTCTCTTGCCGTAGGTCGCCGCTTTGGGTTAATCTCAAGCAAGTCTTTCAAGAAGTCGACGAAAGTGGAATCGGAAATCTGCAGGTGATGTTCCAACGAGGACCCCTCAGGGACAATAAGCTCCAGCTCATTAGTTTCCTGTTGCATGATTAGGGTTATATCGATCTCGATAATGGAGATCTCTCAATGTAATTGGTTTAGATTGCCAACAGAGGCATTCGTGCAGTGGCATAATTTAGAAAAACTAGAGATTTGACACCCTTCAGATACTCTAAGAATTTGAGTGACCAATAAGGGTGGGTCAAGGATAGACGATCAGCTGACATTATCAAGACCGAAACGAAAACAATGTCTGAATATAGCAGATGAAAAATGAATATGCAACAGATTTGAGAAGTATAGAAATGCTTAAACAATGTTATTTCAAAGTGTGAAATGATATAAGTTTATGCATATGTGAAAATGTGCTGAATACGGACCGTTTAGGTCCAAAATTGAAATAGATGCAAAGAAATCAATGCTCTTTACTTCTACAAGAAATTGCTTTGCGAAAGTTTATCCAAAGTTATTCAGTGCGACAGTTCATGTAGTACTACATTAGAAGGGTGGGAACGAGTTAGACCATGCTAAAAATGACCTAAAAACGAGTCTAGAAAGCATTTTCTAAAGTTGATCCAAGATATATGTAAACTCACCTCGTTTATACAATAAAGATCATGATCATCTGTGAAATACTTATTTGTCTCCTGGCCGCTCTGCAGCATTTCCATGTCAATCGGGCCAAGGATTCCAATAATGCGTGCAAGAAGCATAACAACTGCTTCGTTCGGAAACAGCACCTGTTTTATTACAAGAGTATTTGATATGAATGCTAAACATACACATATTAACATGCATATAACATTAGATCAGTCTTGTATGACATAAAGAGTTCAAAACATATCAACTCAAACAGGACTCAAGGAAAACTAAGTAACTTCAAAAGTTGCAAAGTAGTGAATGTCCAATAAGGTACGAGGTTGGAATGAAACTACAATCCAAATACGAGGGCTTACCTCTCCAGAATGCAACTCCGCCAAAATGCAGCCAACAGACCATAGATCAATCTTTTGGTCATAGGGAAGGCCTAACATAACCTCGGGAGCCCTATAGGAACGAGATTGAACATACAGGAACAGGTTGTCGCTCTGAAAGCAGCTGCTGCCAAGATCTATTATTTTTATCTCACATCTTCGGTAACTCTTTATCAGAATGTTTTCTGGCTTAAGATCACAGTGAATGATTCCCAAATCATGCAGATACGACAGTGCCTCCAGACACTGTCGAGTTATGATCTGCAACACATTGGCTACCTTAGCATTTCTTAATGTGTTAAATAATCGGGACTTAACATGACTAATAAATGTGTTTTAGTGAGAAGCAGAGATTATTCAAATAAATTTTTCGGATTAAGAGAACCTGCAGCCTGTGCAATGTAAAATAGGCGTCACCACCACATTCCTGGCTGTATCTCTGAAATTCATATAAGTTTGCTTTGAGAAGTTCAGTGACAATAAATAGATGCTCCTGCAGTAAAATATGAAATGCCATCAATGAAATCAGTATATAGTTCAACCAAACATAAGTATAAAATATATAACAAAAATCCTATCACACTTGAACTTCCAATATCTATTCCTATTATAAAAGAGCCTTGTTCTACACAATGTGGTTTGCCTATTATACCCCTATTATATATTTAATTTAAGAGCAATAGTGTAATATGATATATTATATTTATCATTTATCTATTGCTATTATAAAAGTATGTTTTTTTTTTACAAATTTAGGTTATATCAAAAATACATTATTTATTTTAAATGTTAAGAATAGTTTGGTAATTTAATATATAAATATGTTTATAATGGTTAAAATAAAAACTTCTTAGTGTGAGAACTATGATAACACTGCCCTAAACGTATAATATACTAAGATAATGCACTGAACATATAATGTTATTGTAGTGCAGTAACTTTATATGTTTGGTATATTTACATTATACGTTCCGTGCTGTGTTCTAACAGTTTTTATGATAAAAGTTTTTTATTTTAACCCAATTATATATTTGATATAAGATAAGAATCCTTTTGTACCTAAATTTCTTCAGAATGTGTGATAAGATTTATCTATATTTACATATACGTTCATAATTTAAATTCAATATTTTTAAGTGCGCTGCACGTACAATCCAACTAGTACTTGTAAAAGCATATTTCATTTTCACAAAATAGCTATTGGCTGCTATTTCTACTAAATAATCATATCATCCCAGTATTTATAAGAAATACTTATTGATAATTAACACAATTACAGCTTACATAATATTTCTTTGTTATTTACTAGTTCATTCAATACAACTCAACATAGCCCTTAGAAATGCAATCAAATCACACAAATTCCATATTTTAACCAACAAGAAAAGAAAGTGGCGTGGTCAGGGCACAATGATCTATACCACTCCATGTTCGTTCATGTATATGTCGTCTAACAAGACACTAATCTTAATTCTAGGCATACCTGGTGGTAGAAGTAATCATAAAGGCGTAAAATGTGTCGCTCATCAGCAGGGTCATGCTTGTTTACAAACTTCAGGAGCTTGATCTCATCTAAGCTCTGGTCGAAGAAGTCCTTGTCATTTTTTATGATTTTCAAGCAAACATCCATTCCCGAGTATAGATCATGGGCCTGGACTACTTTGCTGAACGCAGCAGATCCGAGGAATTCTATTACGTAATATCTACCTGCTATAATACTCTGTATCACAATTGGGAAGTCCTTGGTCTCTTCGAACCCGGTCCTGTGAATGGGATAAGAAATGAGTACAACTGAACGCTACAAATCAACCTGCAAATTAAAGATCGATGATGTGGTGAATAATGGAAACCATTGACTACAAAATCACTTAGAAATTTCTTATCCCATTCTTTCAAAAAAAAGAACTCCTATTCATACCACGAAAAAAAAAGTATTGGATTTACTTCGTATACCATAAAGGAGGAAACACGACACGAAACCAATGACTTACAAACCTGTTTTTTTGGTGTATGATTCTTAGATTAAATATCTCAAAATCATCTTCCTTCATCTCACATAAGTGAAGCTCGTCAGCGACTGTATCGTCCTCTTCATTTACTGCGACTTGAGGCTCATTTAGTTCTTCTGTTATAATCCCATCATACATAAAGTCAAAGTCATTATTGTTGTTTGGCAGGTCATTTTTCTCAACAGCATGGAAGTCTTGGGCATTATCAAAATTTCCCACCAAATCGTAAGTGGAATTCTGTTTGATGGAGAAGTTAGAATCACTAGCTTTCTTTGTTTCCTCTATTTTCGTCAACTGATTATTGTTTGCACTTGCCTGTTTTCGAATTCCTGCACAAACCCTTCCACTGTCAATGCAAGCAAAATGCGATCAACAACTATATATTCAATAATCCTCGGTATCACCTTGTTCTAGTTGAATGTGATCGCCCAACTCATAATAATCTTTGTAAGCCTCATCTTTCATATTGTCCTTTGTACATCGGCTTTCTACATTACTTATGCTCTCAACGGATACAAAATTATAAGCGGTTTGATCCTCCAGGTGCTCCCCCGTCTGCACGGCTGTTACGAACTTATCCTCGCTTAAATCGCCACAAAAATCTCCACCAGCAAGGAGGGGCGGCATGACAAAGTCTTCGTCTTTTTCCTTGTACCAGAAGAGGTCATTTTGCATGTCGAAATCAGGGTAATCTCGAGCTGTGCCAAATTGAGTCAATCCATCCGATGAGGCCTTCGAAGCTGCACGACTCGTACGGACCCCATATGGATTCGTAAAATCTGGAATAAAAGAAGATAATAAATTAAACTAAGACCAGGTAACAGCCTAAATAATACAGCAGATGATACATTTCTAGGCTGGAGGGAATTTTGATGGTAAATGAATATCATATACATATACACAAATAATATTGATTTACAAGCATAAACAACTCGGTAGATCTATCACAATTCTACTAAAAAAATAGAATATAATTTGCACATAATATATATATATTATCTTGATTTCTGATGTACAAATGCAGAAATAATTGAAATTGAAATCTCAACAGAGAAACAACCAATAAAATAAATAATTGGAATATACTTATACACAAATGAGATTACTGTACAAACATATCTATATGTATATGGATATTACCCAGTATATATGCATTTATATATGACTACAAAATAGTTAAAATCAGAATTGCTTGGCAAAATAGAAAACAACCCAAGAGATCCATCACAATTATACTAAATAGAATATCTTAGGTAGATATAATTACAATTATATATCTTGATTTCTTATGTACAAATGCAGCAATAATTGAACTGAAATGTCAACACAGAGCAACAACCAAAAATTAATTATCTCAATAAAACTAAAAAAGGGGCATTAAATTGGGGTCACATTTCAATCAATTAAACTAAATCACACCACAATAAATAAATAAAAGGAAAAAGGAAGAAACATTAATACCAGAGGAGCACAATTCAGTAGTGGAAGAGCCGATACTGACGAACTCATCATCGGATGATCCGCCGGAGATCTCCCCGCCCTCCTCCGGGGGCTGTAGCCGCCGAACCGACGGAATTCTGAGCGGCGGAGGCGGAGGCGCCATCGGGAAGATGAACTTCTCCAAGTCCAAAGCCCCCACACGCGATTTCTGCATCAGATCCTCCATCAGCGCGGATGCCGATTCCGACAAGCCGTGCGCCCTCAGGAATTCCAGCACCGCCTGGAGCTCGAGCTCCGCCATGGCCAGGGAGTAGAGTTTAAGAGAGAGAAGGAGAAGAGGAGATAGAGAGATGAAGTAGGAGTAGCGGGTTCATGGTGTTGGAGCTGATAGCTGCTGATATAGTTAGTCAGCAGTTGGTGGTCTCGTGTCTGCGTGTGTGTAAATACGATGTAGACAGAGAGAGAGAGAGAGAGGTTGGTTTTGTCTTTCGAAGGTGTAGAAGAGAAGGCAACGGAAAAGAAAGATCTCTTGCCAATTTCGAAACTGGTGAGGCTTCGACGGCTGACACGTGACATATTTATTGAGCCTTTGCCATGTAGGATGATTTTTCGATGTCATCTAGGTTGTCTCTGTTTGCTGTAGTTCTAAGTTTTAATTATTTTTAGAGAAATTTCTATCAATCCATCTTCCGCTAGATTTCACATTTTACCATCCAATTGCATTTTATCATCTGATTTTTATGAAAAAATGCACTTGGCCATCTACATCTATACATTTTCATAAATTTTATTGGAAATCACTCATATTTAAATACTCCATCCGTCCCACCTAAAGTGTCTCATTTCTTTTAGACACGGGTATTTAGAAGAAAGATATAAAGTAGCTAAAGTATTAAAAAGTGGATAGGACACATACTTTTTGAAGGGATAATTATTTTTTAAAATGGAATGGAACATTTGTATTAGGACAACTCAAAAAGAAAAGTGAGACTTGAGGGGAAAAACATTCGAAAAGTAACTCTAACGTGCGGAATGTCTTAATAGAACTTTAGGTGGCAGACAAATTTTCAAATTTTAAATAGCATAGTATTATCAAAATGTTTGGACGATAAAGTGCAAAGTTCGTAAAGTTTGAATATTTTACGATTTATTGTCATCTTTGTATCCTACCAATGTATTAATAGAAAAAATCAAATGGTGTGAGTTCCATGAAGGCTAGTATTCAATTTTTATATTTTTAAATTATATAACATATTATAATTGAATATGTTATAAGGACTTTTAATAATTTGTATACTACTAAAAACTAATACTCCTCACGATATCAAAACTTAAATTTAATTTATTTTCGATCAGTCCACGAAAAGTTTGTATTTTTCTCTTTTGGAAATATATCCCATAATTTTTACACTCAACCTATCTATTTGTTTACCAAAAAACTATCATGTGTTCACCCCTTCTTCACTCACTATCAATATATAATAGGATTAAGGATTTAGTGATTCTCTCTTCTATGTGGCATCATATAATCTTTCCATTTCTATTTTTCTCAAATCTTATTTATTCTTAGTATTTACATCTCCTATCCCACATTGATTTGTTATCAAACTCCACATTAATTTAAACATATATAAATAGTTGTGAGTAGATTTTTCATCCTACAACACACAATTATTTTACATCCACCAATTTTATTTGGCCCATCAATTAATTAGTTGACGGATAAATAATTACTTTTAATTAAAATTTAATTTAATTAATATTATTTTAAAGTTTTCATGTAACTTTACCAATTCAAGATATAAATTGAATGATATATTTCTTACGATTTTTAAACAAATTTTGAATAATACATCGATTTTCATGAACTTGAAAATTTAAAATCTAAATAAAAGAATATTTTTGTACAATTTTTAAATAAAATTTGAAACTCATATCGATTTTACAGAAACTTCAAAATTAATAAAATAAATTTGAAATAAATAGTCCACGTAGGAGAGAGATTGTGTTAATCATTAATCCTATTATATAATAATTTTATAAATCTAAACGAATTCAAATATCAACATATATTAGGTTTGAGACGATAACAAATATATAATCAAATCAATTTTAAATCAAATTTGTGGCAACTACATTTATATAGATTTTAAATTGGTCCAGACATTGTTCGATATGTCTATGTGAGATTTTCTCAATTTTAATATATTGGAATAATATACATTTTATTGATTATATGTTATAAAACTTAAATGAATTCTGGTATATAGCGGATATTACTACACGAGAATAAAACGAGAATATAATTTTCTCTATTTTTAATTCTTTTGCTATTTAGTGATTTTCTCTCCTATGTGGCATCATATAATATCTCCATTTCTATTTTATCCAAATCTCATTTATTCTTAGTATTTATATCTCATATCCCACATTGATTTGTTATTAAACTCCACCTTAATATAAAGCTATATAAATAGTTGTGAGTAGATTTTTCATCCTACAACACACAATTATTTTACACATCCACCAATTTTATTTGGTCCATCAATTAATTAGTTGGCCAGATAAATAGTTATTTTTTAATTAAAAATTTATTTTAATTAATATTATTTTTAAAGTTTTCATGAAACTTTACCAATTCAAGACATAAATTGAATATTTCTTACGATTTTTTAAACAAATTTTGAATTATACATCGATTTTTCATGAACTTCACAAATTGAAAATCTAAATAAAATACTATTTTTGTACAATTTTTTAAATAAAACTTGAAACTCATATCGATTTTACAGGAAACTTCACAAATTAATAAAAATAAATTTGAAATAAATAATGCACGTAGGAGAGAGATTGTATTAATCATTAATCCTATTATATAATAATTTTGTAAATCTAAACGAATTCAAATATCAACACATATTACTATACGGGTTTGAGACGATAACAAATATATAATCAAATCAATTTTAAATCAAATTTGTGGTAGCTACATTTATATGGATTTTAAATTGGTCCAGACATTGATCGATATATCTATGTGGGATTTTCTCAATTTTAATATATTGGAATAATATATATTTTATTGATTATATGTTTTAAAATTTAAATGAATTCTGGTAATTAGCGGATATTACTACACGATAATAAAACGAGAATATAATTTTCTCTATTTTTAATTCTTTTGCTATATAATAGGATTAAGGATTTAGTGATTCTCTCTCCTATGTGGCATCATATAATCTCTCAATTTCTATTTTTCTCAAATCTCATTTATTCTTAGTATTTACATTTCCTATCTCACATTGATTTGTTATAAAACTCTACATTAATTTAAACATATATAAATAGTTATAAGTGGATTTTTAATCCTACAACACACAATTATTTTACATCCACCAATTTTATTTGGCCCATCAATTAATTAGTTGGCCAGATAAATAGTTACTTTTAATTAAAAATTTAATTTAATTTATATTATTTTTAAAGTTTTCATGAAACTTTACCAATTCAAGATATAAATTGAATGATATATTTCTTACGATTTTTTAAACAAATTTTGAATAATACATCGATTTTTTATGAACTTCAAAATTTTAAAATCTAAATAAAAGAATATTTTTTGTACAATTTTAAATAAAAATTTGAAACTCATATCGATTTTACAGGAAACTTCACAAATTAATAAAAATAAATTTGAAATAAATAGTCCACGTAGGAGAGAGATTGTGTTAATCATTAATCCTATTATATAATAATTTTATAAATCTAAACGAATTCAAATATCAACATATATTAGGTTTGAGAAGATAACAAATATATAATCAAATCAATTTTAAATCAAATTTGTGGCAACTACATTTATATAGATTTTAAATTGGTCCAGACATTGATCGATATGTCTATGTGAGATTTTCTCAATTTTAATATATTGGAATAATATACATTTTATTGATTATATGTTATAAAACTTAAATGAATTATGTTAAATAGCGGATATTACTACACGAGAATAAAACGAGAATATAATTTTCTCTATTTTTAATTCTTTTGCTATTTAGTGATTCTCTCTCCTAAGTGGCATCATATAATCTCTCTATTTCTATTTTGTCCAAATCTCATTTATTCTTAGTATTTATATCTCCTATCCCACATTGATTTGTTATTAAACTCCACCTTAATTTAAACCTATATAAATAGTTGTGAGTAGATTTTTCATCCTACAACACACAATTATTTTACACATCCACCAATTTTATTTGGTCCATCAATTAATTAGTTGGCGGATAAATAGTTACTTTTAATTAAAATTTAATTTAATTAATATTATTTTAAAGTTTTCATGAAACTTTACCAATTCAAGACATAAATTGAATATTTCTTACGATTTTTAAACAAATTTTGAATTATACATCGATTTTCATGAACTTCACAAATTGAAAATCTAAATAAAATAGTATTTTTGTACAATTTTTAAATAAAATTTGAAACTCATATCGATTTTACAGAAACTTCACAAATTAATAAAAATAAATTTGAAATAAATAATGCACGTGGGAGAGATTGTGTTAATCGTTAATCCTATTATATAATAATTTTGTAAATCTAAACGAATTCAAATATCAACACATATTACTATACGGGTTTGAGACGATAACAAATATATAATCAAATCAATTTTAAATCAAATTTATGGCAGCTACATTTATATGGATTTTAAATTGGTCCAGACATTGATCGATATATCTATGTGGGATTTTCTCAATTTTAATATATTGAAATAATATACATTTTATTGATTATATGTTTTAAAATTTAAATGAATTCTGGTAATTAGCGGATATTACTACACGAGAATAAAAGGAGAATATAATTTTCTCTATTTTTAATTCTTTTGCTATATAATAGGATTAAGGATTTAGTGATTCTCTCTCCTATGTGGCATATATAATCTCTCCATTTCTATTTTTCTCAAATCTCATTTATTCTTAGTATTTACATTTCCTATCCCACATTGATTTGTTATGAAACTCTACATTAATTTAAACATATATAAATAGTTGTGAGTGGATTTTTCATCCTACAACACACAATTATTTTACATCCACCAATTTTATTTGGCCCATCAATTAATTAGTTGGCGGATAAATAGTTACTTTAATTAAAAATTTAATTTAATTTATATTATTTTAAAGTTTTCATGAAACTTTACCAATTCAAGATATAAATTGAATGATATATTTCTTACGATTTTAAACAAATTTTGAATAATACATCGATTTTTATGAACTTCAAAATTTAAAATCTAAATAAAAGAATATTTTTGTACAATTTTTAAATAAAATTTGAAACTCATATCGATTTTACAGAAACTTCACAAATTAATAAAATAAATTTGAAATAAATAGTCCACGTGGAGAGAGATTGTGTTAATCATTAATCCTATTATATAATAATTTTATAAATCTAAACAAATTCAAATATCAACATTTATTAGGTTTGAGACGATAACAAATATATAATCAAATCAATTTTAAATCAAATTTGTGGCAACTACATTTATATAGATTTTAAATTGGTCCGCACATTGATCGATATGTCTATGTGAGATTTTCTCAATTTTAATATATTGGAATAATATACATTTTATTGATTATATGTTTTAAAACTTGAATGAATTACGTAAATAGCGGATATTACTACACGAGAATAAAACGAGAATATAATTTTCTATTTTTAATTCTTTTGCTATTTAGTGATTCTCTCTCTATGTGGCATCATATAATCTATCCATTTCTATTTTTTCCAAATCTCATTTATTCTTAGTATTTATATCTCATATCCCACATTGATTTGTTATCAAACTCCACCTTAATTTAAACCTATATAAATAGTTGTGAGTAAATTTTTCATTCTACAACACACAATTATTTTACATCCACCAATTTTATTTGGTCCATCAATTAATTAGTTGACCGGATAAATAGTTACTTTTTAATTATAAATTTAATTTAATTAATATTATTTTAATTTTTCATGAAACTTTACCAATTCAAGATGTAAATTGAATATTTCTTACGATTTTTAAACAAATTTTGAATTATACATCGATTTTCATGAACTTCACAAATTGAAAATCTAAATAAAATAATATTTTTTGTATAATTTTTTAAATAAAATTTGAAACTCATATCGATTTTACAGGAAACTTCACAAATTAATAAAAATAAATTTTAAATAAATAATGCACGTAGGAGAGATATTGTGTTAATCATTAATCCTATTATATAATAATTTTGTAAATATAAACGAATTCAAATATCAACAAATATTACTATACGGGTTTGAGACGATAACAAATATATAATCAAATCAATTTTAAATCAAATATGTGGCAGCTACATTTATATAGATTTTAAATTGGTCCAAACATTGATTGATATATCTATGTGGAATTTTCTCAATTTTAATATATTAGAATAATATAAATTTTATTGATTATATGTTTTAAAATTTAAATTAATTCTCGTAATTAGCAGATATTACTACACGAGAATAAAACGAGAATATAATTTTCTCTATTTTTAATTCTTTTGCTATTTATACTATGTGGTACAAGAATATACATTCTAGATGAGTACAAACATTTATCGATATATCTATGCGAAATTTTGAAGCTCACATTATTTTTTGGTGAGCCTTCACAATTACTAAAAAGTTTTGGAATAAATAGTAAATTTAAATTTAAATCGAGAGGATAACCAATTATTGGAATAAATATATATTTCATTAATTAGATCTTTTGTAAATTTTAAATGAATTTCAATAATTAGTGGATACTGCATATACGAAAATAAGATGAGAATATATAGTAAAATCAATTTTAATCCGATTTGTGACAATTATATATGTATATAAATTCTAAATGTTCAATACATTAAACGCACGCATTATGTGAAATTTGACGAGAATATAATTTTCTATTTATAAGTCTTTTGCTATTTATATTATTTGGGTACAAGAATTTAAACTCCACCCATCGAATTTATATTATGTGGGTACGAGAATTAATATATATTTTATTAATTAGATATTTTATAATTTAAACAAACTATCTCTATTTTTTTATCTTTAGTTATTTATTCTATTTATTATTAATGATTACTTTGTAATTTTTATTTTATCGAGACGAATAACCAATCATTATAACAAATTATATTTATAAATTTAAACGACTTGGATAATTAATCGAATTTAAGACGAGTATGAGTATATACATTCTAAACAAGAATTATTAACACGTCTAAGAATATTTAATTTTCTAAGCATAAATTACAATATAAATTGTTTTTTCATTAAAATTCGACGAAATATAACCTATACATATAACATTCAGACATATTATCCTAAGATTTTTCATTTAATATATCAAATTCAGACGTATTGCCTCCGATATAAGATTATTTTATTTAATATGATTATAAATATAACATAAAATATTTCCCATCGAAATTCGACGGGTTACACACTAGTAATTTATTAATACATCTTACAATGTGGGTCTCATCTCCACTCACTATAATTTATTAAAACTCGTGTCATCAAAATAATGCAAGCTTTTGATGAACGTAACGGTACAATTTAGATCAAATTCAAATAAAATGGAACTACAATACACATTTGGATGGGACTCGAACTCAATACTTCTTCATTAAGAAGAGTTTTTTAATGTCTCAACTTTAACCACTTTTGGTGCATGTAGTTCCAATTTCGACCATTAATTTTGACTAGGGTTAATTATGTGGCCTCGTAATCATCAAATTGAAATTCATTTTAAAGATCTAACAATTACTGGGTTTCCAAATGAGGCACAGTTTCGAGGTAAAAATATATATTTGGAAGCATTTTCGAAGAACTCGTCATTGTCTAGCGTTTTCAAAGAATATCTAGTAATCTTCTTTTATTCTTTGTTTAGGGGTTTTTTGTGAAAATATGACTTTTGGTTTTTGCAATTTATTGTGTTATTAGATTCGAGTTGAAGATCTAACAAGAAAGTGTAAGGAATACCTTATGTAGAGTGGAATGAAGGCAATTCAAGAAGAATGGTATCTTTGAGCTTTCAAATTGGCGAGTGCACGAACTCAACTTACGTGAAGGTCGAAGAGCGCAAAACCGAGTGGGAAGGGTTCTCCTAGCATTTCAAAGATACATTCCCTGTAGTCAGTCGTAAACCTTGCAATATCATACGCTTAGAACAAATTGAGTTGTTGCTGTAACAATTCAATCCTAAATTGGAAGAACCCCATCTAAACACTTGTAAAAGTTAAAGTGACACTACTACAAAAGCAGAATAGACTACACGCTTTATGTGTAGTCATGTGCATCGGTAGTGTAGAGAAAGTGGTGTAGAGAAAGTAGGCGGCAAGACACTACGCTTTTTAGCGTAGTCTATACCCACCATAGACTACGCTTTTCGACATAGACTACGCTTTTACGCGTAGTCTATACCCACAAACTACGTAAAATGCGCCAGACACACACGCTTTTTAAGCGTAGTCTATACCCACCATAGACACGCTTTTACGACATAGACTACGCCACGCCGTAGTCATACCCTCGCACTACGGAAAATGCGCCGCATACACTCGCTTTTTAGCGTGGTCTATACCCACCATAGACTGCGCTTTTATGACATAGACTACGCTTTTACGCCGTAGTCTATACCCCCGAACTACGAAAAAGACGCCAGCGTACACTCGTTTTTGCGTAGTCTATACCCACCATAGACTACGCCGCACATAGACTACGCCACGCCGTAGTCTATACACACGAACTACACATTGTTTGGCTCATACTACGCTTTTTGTGCGTAGTCTATACCACCATAGACTACGCCAGAAAAGCCGTAGTCATATACACACGCATCACACAATAGTTCGCTCACACACTCGCTTTTTGTCGTAGTCTATACCCACCATAGACTACGCCGCACATAGACTACGCTTTTTCGCGTAGTCTATACCCACCATAGACCACGCCGCATACATAGACTACGCTTTTACGCGTAATCTATACCATCGACTACACAAAATTTCGCACATACACTACGCTTTTACGCGTAGTCTATATGTATTAACTACGGTTTTGAGTTTATTTACTACGGTTTTAATGCCAAATTTACTACGCTTTTCTATTACAACCCGTAGTCGATTTAATAACAACTACTGGTTTTCAATTTCAACCGTAGTTAATTTCTTTATTTAAACACATCTGATTAATAACGCATGACAAATGAGATTAAAATATACTTGCACTACGCTCAAAATCACTATTCAAAAATATACAATGCATTTTCATTACAACTACAAAATCACTATACAAAATATACAATCTATTTTCCCAAGAAATTATAGGCTCCAAGTTCAACTCTTGTAGAATTGTAGCTCATACTGTAAATGTAGTTGAGAGCAATAGCATGTGATTTATAGTCATGACCGTATTACGTAGCGCCATAATCACTCATCATGTCCAACTTCACCATCCCCTGTTCGTCGATAACATGACGAGGTGGCCGGTTCGAGATCCCCACCTTCTTTATTCAGACTCGCATGCCACCTGGGACAAGACTATATTGCAAAAAATTATGATCATCTCCACCATGCTCAATATGTTCATCATTTTTAGATTCTATGTTAGTAACTTTGTAGGAAAAGTAAGATTAAAGGTTAGATATAAAAGGCATACTTTCTTTTGCAAATGCATTTAGCATGTTGAGGTTCTTCATCTTGAGAACAACCTCGTAAGATCAAAGAATAAGAATTTGAGGAAATCGATGAACTCTTGAACCCGTGAATTGGGTTGAACTTCAATCGATCTCACTAAACAATATGTAACAAGCCATGGGTGAACATACCACAATTCGCGAGCATGGGATCGTCGTCTCTATCGATAAGTCTAGCAGCGAGAATGTCTAAAGGCGATAGCTCATGGGTCCAAATGAAGAATCGAGGTTGGCAAGCTTTTAGCATAAGATCCCGATCGAGAGAAAATTGGACCTTGAACGCTTCTACTGACCTAATGCCAATGGGCAATAGCAACAAAAGTAGAGCATTGGGTTGGAAAATGAATTTCGTGAAGGAGAGAACAGACCGCAAAGACCGCCATCAGTAGTTCTAAATTAAAGTGATGCGATAGGGCATCCACCATTGTATAGATATTGTCGATAACTTCGTGGAAATTTCTCTCGGGACACGTACCCGTATAACGTCAAACAATTATATGCGTGCTTGTGAGACAACAAACTTACAATGATAAATATATTTCTCATGAATGGTGCAATGCCAATTACATTTTATAACAAGAGAAACTTACAAGATGTAAACTGTTAATGCTCTCGGGGTGTCCATACATCAAGTATCCATGCACCAACAAGAAAGATATTGACGGTGTTGAGGAAAATCTATTCATGTATGTCATGACATACTTTGGATCAGCAGATGTAGAAAGAAGTCGGGTGCATTGATTGATCACGATTGTTTACGTACATCAATGGCGGATATAATTTAGGATTATATAACCATCGCCATATATTTTAGAATTATAAAGAGAAGACGATTGCATCATACAAATTATCAAGGTGCCTCAAAATGGTCAAATGAGAAAAAGATAGGATGAAATACCAATCAAGGAATTCATAGTTCCTTTTCCTTTACATGTTCGTTGGTAACTTCATCGTCGTCCTATTTATACTTGCAAAGGCTATAACCGAGCCTTGATGTTTAAGAAGTTAAATTGTCGGAGAAATTAAATGGAAACGATGTTTGGAAAGTTCTACTATCCAAAACTCGACAAGGAAGTTACAACATTGTAAATCAAATATTGGAAATGAAGGTGAAAGCAGATTTTTGTCCGAAAAGATGGATGGCTCGATTTGTGAGTTCTATGTCATTCGGTATGTGAATATGATTACGAGATAACATATAGATCATGGACCTAAAGTAACACAGAATTGAGTCAGATCTACTCTTCTTGTGACGAGCCTTAGGAGGACCAAACCCCACTTTTTTTAGATACCGGGTTTATGCTAGATTTTAGCGCGCAACCAATGAATGGACAACTATCCTCCCAAAGACAAAAAGGAAGATGAAAACAAAGGCATTTGGCCATTAAGATCGCCTCAAGATTTCGTGAACTAAAGATCATGACTAACTTTACATTAGTGAGTAGAGAAGAGTGATGCCCCAACCATCATGCAAAGAAAATGAAAGTATGAACAACTTTTAGCATAAGTCAAGAGCATCTCTGCAACCATTAGATACTTCTCACGGAACTAACGAGCTATTGGTTTGCATCGGAAGGCTTGAAGGCAAATTATTACCTCTATAGATCGCAGGTGGGTGGAGGGGTGTGGCTAAGAGAGACACCATATCACGTACCTTTTGCCATTCTTGAATGGCGTGCCCCTATTGTCTATCCGGCCGCCTAAGGCATCTCGCAGAATAGGAGGAAGTGGCGGAGGTCTTCTCGACCATGCATCTTGGTGGTGGCGATGTCTGCTCTGTAATTGTTGAAGGTATAGCGGTGTTCAACCTCCGCAATCCCATGAGTTTTGATAATGATCGCAAGAGTCGTTATTGTTATCCGATTTATAGTTTACAGAAAACTCGGTTGGACCACGAGAGCGCGTTGACAAGAAAAAGTAAGTCGACACAGGTTTGCCAAGGCATTCTATAAAAGCAAAATAAATTGATATTATGCGCCACCTTTCCATCTCTCTTCACGAGAAGAATTCCTCATTGATAATATAAGATTCATGCATAAATTCTCACCGACTAAAAAGCACGATGGTCACCACGTTTTCCTTCGATTAAGCGATAATTTTGTGACATCATGAATTAAACCTTTATTCTTCCTTGGTACCTAAAAAGCATATATATATATATATAAGAAGATATTTCACCATTTCCATTTGACACATGCCAAACAACTCCCGCCTTGAGTAAGAACATAAAGCATCGATAAACATAAGAAACCGGGAAATTTGCGTTACACTGTAGAGTGAAAGTAAACGATAGTTCGAAATTTCAAAGACCAAAATAGAAGCGTGAGGTTTGCTCGGTGGGTTTTGATTTCTCTGTGATGAGTCGCAATTGAGTTTGAAGACAAAACTAGTAAGTGCTTATACTAAGACAAAATAAAAGTATTGAGTATATAAGATTTTTAATGTTGAATAAGAAACAAAGTCATATCTTTGGTAGCCATGTGATAGCGTAACAATGTTAAAATATAATGAAATATAGACTAAAAACTAGGCATTTACTATATGTCTTGAAAGCACCATTATCCGAGACATGGATTGGTCGAGCACAAAATAGTTAGTGTAGGAAAATTACCGTCATGAGTGAGCGAAATAATGCATGAGGAGCAATGAGCAACACTCGGACATATGTTTCAACCATTGCAATGCTAGGTACAACCTGTTCCAATGTACAACATAATCAAACTTAATGCCTATCATTGAGCAATCATCGATCAAATCATCATAAAAGCGAAATGAACCCAAGGAAAATCATCAACTTATAATGGAACTAAGAGGCACACAAGAGCGAGACAACTTGTCAACAAGGTAGAACCCACCAAAATACTCTTTCCGAAAGGATGTTCGAACCATCCAAAGGAAATTTATATTGAAGTCCATCCACATAAATATGCTTTCACGTAAGTAGTCTTGACATCATATTACATCCGTAAAACATAGACTCTTCCATCCGATATGCAAGTTTCGGACATAAATTTATTGAAAACCCGATAACAATGATATTGGCAACGGTGACTTCCGCATCACCATTAAGTACTCGGTGGTGAAAGTAATAGACGATGGATCGAATGACAAGATTTATGCAAGCTATGGTGATTATAGCCGCTTCACCCTACACCACAATAGCTTTTTTTTTTTTTGGACTTAAAATCAAAAGAATCTAATCTCTATTTGAATTCAACCTAAATAGAGCTTCTTATACAAAGCAATGGTCGAAGAAAACCAGAAGCAGATCAATGGGGGAAAAACCAGGTTCATACACAAGATGGAGATATCAAATTTGATATCACTGAATACTTATGAAGTAAGGTTGGATTAGAAATATATCGAGTTCATGATATGAGGTGTCCAAAGTAGATGAGAATCCATGGTATTTTCTTGATTAGCCAACCATATAGCGTAAAAGTTGGAAATCGATAGAAAACTAAATTCAAAATTTTCTTACACAAAATGACGAGGAAGAAACACATGTACATAGTCAGTGAAGAAGTTGGAAATCGATAGAAAAACTAAATTCAAAATTTTCTTACACAAAATGACGAGGAAGAAACACATGTACATAGTCAAGTGAAGCAAGTCTCGTCTGAGCTCAAGTAAAAGGTGTAAATGACCTTCTTCTCCCATTGTCCATCCATAAGCATGTCATCGACGTAGAATATATATTTCAAAAATGTTGATACAATTGTTGTGGCCAATATCATGTATCGAGAAAGGAAAAATTTACTCATTAGGGACAAAATTGACCGGACTAGGGCATCGGGGTTGACTCCATTTCTCGGAAGAATAAATTCAAACACTTAGCATACAATCTTAAAAGCGCAACATGAAACAATCCTCTCAAGTTAGTGAATTGACATTTCTTGATTAATCAAATTAAAGCGGATATGTGAAGCTCGGATGCAAACTAAACAACCAGATGGTGAATCTAATTCGGTGGATATCGATTAAGTCTAACATCGACCTCATTAAACAAATTAGGATCAAATCAAACAAATTAGAGATTTGTAAAACCGGATCGAAATTACACCCACATACAAAATACCTTACGGTCCACATACAAAATACCGGTGAAAAGTCCTCATTTAAAATTCAGCGCCAATAAACAAAAGATTCGAAAACGAGCTCACTTACATGAAAGATGAATAGAGCAAAATTCTTGAATTAAAATCACACCTTAATCACCAAATGTGCAACGTGCTCCAACGCCTCCTCGCTCTTTCCTCGTATCGCAGCCTCCTTAACCGCCTCGCCTTGCCTTCGCGCCACCGCTTTATTCATCGACGTGACGCAATCTTCGCCGCCGCCACAACATCCTCGCCGCGTCTCCGTCCATCACCCGCACTTCTCAACCCTCGCCCATCGGTTCGTGCATTTGCCGACTTCAATTTGAAAATAGACGCCAGGGTTGATGCGGGGCAAACGTAGGGATTCGGAGGGCTCCGCGGCGTCGACGCAGAGTGTGGGAGGGTAGCACTGCGCAGTCGCGGACGCCGTCTTTGGGAGGTTGGGGTAAACACGGAAGCATGTAGGCGAAGGCTGCGGATGGGCGCGGAGGGCGGGTGGTGCGAGACGACGGAAGATCTGCGATGGCCGACTGGTGGAGCGGCCGCCGCTCTCGACCCGCAGCTGCCAGATACCGCGGCCACGGCATGGCGGGCGAAGAACCGATGGTTGTAGGCTCGATTTTATTCGCATTTTACCCAAATTGTTTAAGGCTTAACAATCATTGGGTTGTGCATTCAACAATTTTTCATTTATTTTCAATTATTTCGGTTGAAACTCACACTTTTCAAAATGGTTAGCGGCGCAGTCAATCTCACGCCTTCTTCTTTTTCTTTTTTTTTTTTTTTTTAATTTAGGGCATAGACTACGCTTTTTATAAAAAACGCACATACACTACGCTTTTTAGCGTAGTCTATACCCACCATAGACTACGATTTACACCACGCCTTTGTTAGCGTAGTCTATACCCACTATAGACTCACGCTTTTATAAAAACGCACACACACTACGCTTTTTGGCGTAGTCTATACCCACCATGACCACGATTTACACCACGCTTGTTGTCGTAGTCTATACCCACCATGACTACGCTTTTTATAAAACGCACACACACTACGCTTTTAAGCGTAGTCTATACCCACCATAGACTACGCATTTACACTCGCCTTTGTTGTCGTGGTCTATACCCACCATAGACTGACGCTTTTGCCACGCTTTTGTTGGCGTGAGTCTATACTCAAAAATTCGCACATAGACCACGCTGATAAAAACAGTAGTCTATATCTATGACTACGCTTTTCACGGCGTAGTCTATAAGGTGTAGAGAAAGTGGTTTTGTAGTAGTGAGAAATTGAGAAAGTAAGCAATGAAATATTAGTTCTTTGAAATCGAGCTTGGTTTTCTTACACCAAACAAGAAGATTAAGGTCGATTGTAAGTGTAGCAATCGTAGTTTTCTTGCATCGATGGCGAATGAAGATACGACGTGTTAGTCTGGATAAAAATAAGGTGAAGTTCTGCATCTAGGTTTTCTCTTGCACCAGTAAGCAAGACAAATTTCAAGTAGTGGATTGACTGATTTATCGGTCCGTGAATGAAGGAGTTGATCTCTCCGAACCACGTAAAAAGTAAGTTTATTCTTTACTTTCAGTATCTTTACATTACATACTATAGACCATAAAATCACTCAGCACATGCAACACAACATACTATTCAGACCTCCATGATTGAGAGAGAGGGTATTTATAAATGGTCAAGTATCTAGAGAGTGTACCTTTGCATGATTGAGAGAGACGGTATTTATAAGTGAACATGCACATATAGTATATTCTACCTTTATCCTTGCTTCGATGATATTTTCTGTAATATCCCGAAGATTTAAGGCCTAATTACGTTATTTAAATTTCGTAAATTAGGGTTTCGCCGAAATAATCGAATTAGTAAATTATCGAATAATGATTTCGATTAATTATGAGATAATGAATTCTATTTTATATTCACTAAGGATTGTGAATTAAGGAATATAAATATATAAAGTGTTTGGTAGTAATATTTTAACGTCGATTGAATATCGATAGTTAAAATTTCATAAAATTTTCTAAGTGATTTAAGCTTAGAATTAAATTCCATTATTAATGGAATGAGTTAATAAAGTAATTACGACTTTATTACGACCATTTTGAGATAGTCGATAATGAATGTTTTGAGACGTTTCAAACGTCAACGTTTAGAGATAAATAGAAAAATGAGTTTAATGATCAAGGAATTATAATATTTAAATTCCTATGATTATTATATGTAATTAGAGTATTATTTAGCATTAAGATAATACTAGAACATTAAGGATTAATTATTGGACAAGTTTAGAATTTTCGAAAACCCTAATTCGAAAATTAGGGTTTTCACACATGAAATAATACTAATAAATTTTTCCTATGATATAATTTATCATCTAAAATATATATTATTATATATATAGGTATAATTAACATTAAAATGAGATGTGTATCATTTATGCTATGAAATAACCGTGAGCTTATTGTGTGTAGCATTATTTACGTAAGTTTTGTAATTGCATTGCTATGTTGTGATTAAATCATGCAAGTGGGATTAATTGTACACAATAACCAAGTAATAATCAATTGAAAGTCTTGAGTTCATGAGAGCCGTGTATTTTGGGTTGAAAAATAAGGAAAGAAGCTTTGATACTACTCCTTGATGATGTAACTTACATTTGGGAATGTGTATATTAATTAAATACATAGTATTAACACAAGAATAAAATTTCTTCTCCTTGTACACATGAGAACCGACGGCTATACTTCTCCAAGGCAAAGGAATATCTTTGTTTGGTTCAAAAACTTTATGCATGTATTAACTCCCATGACATATGCAAAATGAGTCATCACATGAAATACACAAAGTCTTGTGTGTGTAAGAGAGCCGACGGCTCTTATGATACAAAGCAAAGAATTAATTTGTTTTGTTCAAAAACTTTATGCATGTATTTACTATGGATGATGTATTCATTAGTGAGTCACAAAGTAAAATTGGAAAGGCTTCCAAAATTGTGAGTGGCCGAGAGTGAGAGAGAGAGATGTGAGAATGTGGGAAAGTGTTAAGTCTTCAATTACATAATACTTATGTACTTAAGTCTTATACAAAGGAAAAGGAACTCATTTACACTCTCCAAAAAAAAGAGAAGAACCGAGAGCATAGTAAGAAGAAAGACTTGAGAGTTCTTGCATTTTCCTTAGACAAAGCTTGACATTAAATCATTGTGCGATAAATCGATACCGTTAAAAAGGTTAGAAATCGAACAAGCTTCGACTATACGTTAGAATTTAAATTTCTAACCGTTAGATTTTAAATTATATGCTATGTTATTAATGCTACAAATATGATAAATTGTGTTATCATGTTTAGTGTTTTGTTAATTATTGTTATTTATGTTTAGAGTGATCATATGTTATGTTTAATTACAAATTAATTATGTTATGAAATAAATAGCGATGAGCGAAAATTCTTAAGGATGAATTGTGAATGGATTATTGATTTATAATGATGGTTAAGCTCATTGTGGTTATTGGGAATTTTTGAGAAATTGTATGCTATTTTAAAGTATGATTACCGAAATTATTGAGGATGATATGTTAAGGTATGATTATTATTTAAGTGATATTATAGCATATTGTTAATGTAGAGCCTTGATTTAGCACTACATGAATTTATTAGATTTTATAAAATGGTTGTGCATTTGTTAGAAAATTTCGAGAATTACCAAGTGTTGGCATTTTAATGTGTAAGTTGAATATGTTGGATATCAGGTCAGATTATTGTTATATGTTAATGTTTAGACATTATGGAATTTAATTGAAATTTTAGAAAATTATTTAGTTATAAATGTAGAAAACCGAGAGCTATAAGCTATAGGAAATTGATGTTCAATTTTTCTATAGCTAATGTTAATACATATTGTTGATACTATGATAATATAGTGTACTATATGAATTTAGAAGAATTTTGGAAGAGAGTTGAAAATTTAAGCTTTTAACCGTAAGTTGAATATATATATATTAAGGATTTTAATTCCTTAATATCAAGAAAAATAATACATTATATGTCTAGAAATTATTTTAGACATATTAATAATTTATGGAATTTTATAAACATAGAATACTATGTTTATGTCGAAACGTTATATTAAATAACGTTAGAAATAAAAATAATGTTAAATGAATAAGTTGATTAATATTTAAGAAAATATTAATAAAGTTTATCGATTTCGCGTGAAAATCGAGAATTAAGGCTTTATGAAATTAGATATTAAAATATGAATTATTAAAGAATTTATTAAGAAAAGTCAAAATTGTCGACTTTTGAAATTAACGTATGAAATACGCTCGATAAATACGCTAATACGTAAAACGATTAATTATTTAAAGAAATCTAGTTGGTGAGAAAAGATTTCATAATTGAAATCTTTGTATCGAAAAACGAGAATATCGTTAAACGCTTAACCTAAAAGGTTAAATGAAATTGTTGAACATATCTCGCTTCTATCAAAGCACGAAATGCTTAGTTTAAGATACGCGATTGAGCAGTATTGAATTCGCTAAGAATTCAAATTATATTAGTATAAGTTATCAAAGTTTATTTTAAACTTTGAAAATCTCAAAACGTGAGACGATCAAATCGCTTTTACGTAAAGGTGAGACGCGGATCGATCGTTGGCGTAAAGGAAAACGAATTAAGAAAGCTTACGTGCGGTGGGCTTCTTTTCTTATCCTCGAGGATAAAATGCTCTATTTGTGATGCTTTCTTGAAATGAAAAGTAATTATTTATGATGCTCTCTTTGAAAAATGATTATGAAATGATGATGAAATTACCGCCCAAAATGTTTATGTTTTATGTATGATCCATATCCATGAATGAATGAATGATGAATGTTGTCGGTCGCCCCAACTTATGAATGAAATCGATATCGGATCCTATGCCGGGAGCTTATACAGCTAGATTAACGTGTACACTAATGGTGACCGTGTCTTGTAAGGACAATTCACGGCGGTCACAAATGACGTGAGAGTGAGGCCTCCTTCTACGGCGTAAATGTTAATGTTATGATGAGATAAAGGGATATGGATCATACATACAAGGAAAATGTCTCACAGAGACGAATGTTTATGAAAACGATGAAAAGTTAGTAAGCTCGAGGCCCTTTTAATAAAACCCTCATGTGCTTACCATGATGAAGTAGTAATTAAAAGATGATAAAATGTTTTGGTATAAGTCCATCGAGTGCATTATTTGTACTCGGTCATGCATATTTGTTTTTAAATGTCGATTGAATTTGTGATGGGATGGAGCAGTGTTGAGCAATAGGAAGGTTGTCGCTGAAAGTTATACCATGATAGTACATCGTCATATGTACATATCACATGATTTCCGCTGCAAAGAACATAAGTTATGTAGTAAAGTCCAAAAACATACTTGATTATGTATTACAGTTTAATGTTAAATGGTCTCATTGTTTATTCATCCCTGTTTAGAGTAATAATCCCTGCTAAATCGTACTTAGGATTTAGGGGCTGTTACATTTTCGAAGAAGGTATTTTCGAAGAAGAGAATTCAAAGTGTAATCAGTAAATCCTAGGAGCTCAAATATATTTATTTGCTTAGCATTTCAGTATACATTCCCTTAGAGTCTAGGCTGTAAACTTTGTAATATCTTACGCCTAGAACAAATTGAGTTATTGCTTGTAACAGTTCAATCCTAAGTTGGAAGAACCCCCTCTAAACACTAGTATAAGTTAGAAGTAAAAGTTGGGAAAATAAGCAACGAATTGTTAGTTGCTAAAAGCTTGGTTTTCTTGTACATATAAACAAGAAGGTTGAGGTCGATTGTAAGTGTAGCTATCACTAGTTTTCTTGTACCAGTAAGCGAACGAAGATACGACAAGTTAGTCTGGATAAAAATAAGGTAAAGTTCTGTATCTAGGTTTTTGTTTTGCATGTTTTTGTTTTGTGTTTCTTCTTGTTTGTTTTTAACGATTTGATTCCAATTTGGTTTATATTTAAATATCTATTATTGGAATCACGTTCGTTTTGGTTTTGTGTAGGGAATGATCAAGTTTAAAGCAATTTGCTCTCAAAAGCTCACCCAAGCGCCGGACTCGGCGTAGCCGGCGCTGGGTGCGCATCGTGTCACGAGAGATGCGCTCGAGAAGGCCCGCGTCCGGCGCTGGCTTCCCAAAGTTGGATTCGTCCCGAGAGCTCGTGCGTCCGGCGCTGGGCTCCCTACGTGAAGTTGTCGAGACTTCGCGTCCGTGTTGCATTGCGTCCGTGCCGCGGAAGAATTGAAGACAATACAGGAAGTCGACGCGTCCGGCGCTGGCGTGCGTCCGGAGCTGGCACCCAAATCAAAGAGCGTGGTCCGGCGCCACTGCGTTTCGCTGGGATGTCGGCGTTGGCCTTGTTTTGAGCAGCGTCCGCGCCGGATACGCGTCCGTGCTGCGTACACTTTCGATCTCTATATAAGTTTTAAACGCTAAAAACCCTACGCTTCATTCTTGGTTTTTTCGCTCGCTTCGCGCCCTCCATACGTTTCATTCCTTCAAGTTCCTAAGTTTTCTTTGCCATTTATGATTGAAGATTATTGTACGGATTATTGTTATTGGATTCCTATTCCAGAATTTAATTCCATCGTTCGTTCTTTTCCGTAAGTTTTTCTTTATCGTTTTCTTCCGTGTTCTTGCATTTATTTGATATTGATTTCTACGCTTTGGTGATGCTTAATATTAGTGTTTGTTTAATTATTTTTTGTCTTCCATTTAATCTATTCGATTTATGCCTAAGGTTCATCACGTTGATTTTATGTTCTTCAATCTAGGGTTTAATTCTTGTTTAGATAATTTCCTTGCTTTGTCAATTTCCGCCTAGTTAATTCGTATTTCTTTCTTTAATAATTCATCGATTAGGTAATCAAACAATCCTTTGTGATTAGAGTGTTTAGGAATTTAATTGCTTTCGTGTGGTAACTTAGTAACGCCCGGTTAAGTTTTCCTTGAGAGACGACTCGGATTAACTTGCTCGCTAGGACGACCTTGTTAGATTGCGAGGGACTTTATTAGTGATCTTTTAAGTCCAAACAGTTTTCTATTGCACCAGTAAGCAAGACTAATTTCAAGTAGTGGATTGACTGATTTATCAGTCCGTGAATATAGGAGTTGATCTCTCTTAACCACATAAAAAGTAAGTTTATTCTTTACTTTCAGTATCTTTACATTAATATTATAGATCATAAAATCACTCAAAGACATGCAATGGAAAATACTGTTCAGACCTCCATCAGTAGCACTTTACTACTGAAGAGAAAATTAATACTAACTAAACGAATATTTGGCTAAGTATGTTTTTCATTACGTCACGTAAGACAAAACGTAACCACCATAATTCTGCACGCATATTAGTTGTCAGTCCAACTGATCAACTGCCAAAGCAGTCAGTAGGATTGCTAATTGATTCACTAAATACAAGACTCCTCTTGTTTGAACTAACTTGCATTACTGACATCAACACTGACTAGTATCAGTAACCGACATCTACTGACTTCAGTAGGATGTCAAGTCTTTTTTAAAGAAAATGTTTTTATTTGCCTTTACTAGTGTATGCTGGTGTATTTCCCATTCCCCCATATACTAGTACGATTCTCAAGCACACAATCAATAGCAAATTACCTTTCGTGTTAATCTACTATCATCACGCAATAATCAATCATATGGAAGGGCATATGCAAGTTATCGATAACCAACACCAATCAAGATCGAAAAACCCTATAATAATATTATTGATTCATGACGAACCACAATTCAATCTCACAGAAGCAATCAATCCATCGCAAATACGTACATAAAAAGAAACGGAAATCCGTACAATCGATCACAGATTAATCATCTCTAATAATCCAGAATTGTTATCCAATTGTGTATAAGTACAAAGAAGAAGAATAGAAAAGAAAGAAAAGAACAATGGAAAATAAAATTGGACTCATCGAATTCTGGAGCAACGGCGCTTTTTAAAATATAAACCCTCACTATTTTCACGCGTCAACTTTCCAAAAATTACAAATTAACGCTAGCTGCCAGCGACCGCCGGCTGAAGTTACGGGACTAGAAGACAAAATGTACGGACAGCGTGTATGGGGTCAGTGCCAGCGTTGGGCACCCAGCGCTGGCATGGCTGAGAGGCTGGGCGCTGGATTGGAAGCGATCGATGGTGATCCCGGGCGCGGACGAGCGAGAAACAACGCATGGCAGAATGGCGCTGGCTGGATGGCCGACGCGCAAAGCATGGCCGTTACTCGTGCTGGCCACCTAGCTCTGGTTGGGTGCTAGCGCAAGCTAGCATGGAAAAGGTTGTACGGCGCGACATCATTGGGGCAAGGGGCGTTGCAATTGCATGGCTGGAGGGGAATTGGAAATCATTCAAAAGATTTAATCAAATTATGAGTTAATAGTAACAAAAAAAAAAAAACTTCAATTCCTATTAGCTTGAACACGTCAATTGGCAAATTGAATTCATTTCATATAATATTTTATTATATGAAGAATCCATGTAATTGATTCCCTTTTAATCCAAAACCTAATACGAAGGAGAATTCAATTATATATATAATGAATTCAATTTATTATTGTCAAAACTTAAAGTCAATTTCTTATTATATATATAATGAATTGATCCCATAAAATCAAAATTGTAATGATTGATAATGATTTCATTTGTTATCATTATAAGCAATGGGTTCATCTCCATATTGACACAAAACAAGGCCAAACACGGAGCCCCAACAATCTTTGCTATACCCTCGAGATGAACAATCCCATCATTAGAAAGGAAACATTGAACTTCCATCTTCTCTATATTAATTTTTTTAGGGAGCTTCCAAAACACCAAAAAATGTTTCTATGGGTACGTAGAAATGTAAAGACGAGAAACAATGTAGGATAAAAACCGAGGCAAGAGTTTGACTCTTTCTTCAAAAGACAAATTTGTTTTGTTATAGTGCACACGGTTCTATAGATTTTGTCTCCAAGATACAACTACTTAACAGATACAAGTAGTTACACTACTAGTCGTATTTCCGGCGAACAACAAGACACTCGGGATAGAGAAGTTTTTGAAATATGTATAAGTAGTATTAATTATCTTCGAATTGATGTGTTTTAAATGTCTTCCAAATGGGTCTATTTATAAAGAGGAATGTATCTTTTCGCAAAGAAGAACATGTCTTTCATATGAAAAGGTATGTCCTTTCATATGAAAAAGGTTTTCATGTGAAAAGGTAAGAAATAACTACCTCTAACTGCTTTTAATCACATATAATCAACTCTCTTAAATAAATTCATATGGAAAATTATAATTTTTCAACAAAAAAGTAAAAAATAAAATAAAATCGCACACTAGAAAAGCCCAAAATAAAGAAATATAACAAAGTGGCTTTTCGCAAGATATTAATTTTTGCTCTTGGCCTCATTTGTCACATGAAAAAGCACATATAAAGCGAAAAGGATCGTCTGCCAAAGGAGACACATTGATGCAAAATATGGTGAAACTGAGTCTTCCTTTTGAAAAGATGGTCGTACCAACAATCCGATCGTAGTACTGCCAGACTCCTCACCAAATCCTTACTAATTACACCACACACTCTCCCTCTCTCTTGAAGAGAAATAACAAGTACACACACACACACACAGAAAAAAAAATATTGTGTATGTGTGTTGGCCTAGTGGTAGAGTGGTTAATGTCCGAGGCCAAAGGTTTCGGGTTCGAGTCCACCGTGATGCAGCCTTTAAAATTTCTGTATTAAATTACCAAAAAAAAAAGAAAAAAAATACTATCTGCCATATTTTCCAAATCATTAAGAAGAAATACAATAGAAACTTCATACAGTTATATTCTCGGCAATGGAGAAAAATATTACTATAAGGAAGTTATAGTATTCAATATAATACATGATAGTGTATAAATCCATTTAACAAATCCACCTATTTAATATAAATTTGAGTACAACAAATAAACGCTTTGATAGTACATATATAAGATACATGTATGTACATAATACATGTATATACTAATCCTTTAATATATAATTATTTTTGTATGTATAAAGTCATTCAATTTTTCTATTTCAAGCAACCCAAAGTTGATAAGTATTTATTATATGTCATCTTAAAGTTATTGTGATGTATATGTATATATGTGTGTGTGTGTGTGTTATTTATTCTAGGCGGGCGTTATATAGAGTACCATCCGTTAAGGAATGTCAATTATAGCGCGAACATAAAAATGTCAAATTATAGCAAATAGTACCAATAGTACCAATAGGACCAAATGGTCCCATCGGTGCTATTTAGTGATAATAGTCCCAATAGGACCAACAACTTAGCTATAATTTGACATTTTTATGTTCGTGGCTATAATTGACATTCATTAACTGGATAATATATATGTATTTCCACTTTATTCTATATGGAAATATAAATCCTTAAGATGGGATTGGGCAAAAAGTATGAATTTTACAATGTAAAATTTATTCATAAATATAATCGGTCCCGAGTCGAAATCGTGATTTTGTATTATTATATAGAATTTATTCATATAGAGTATTCCTGTGAGGGGTTTCTATTATATATAGTAATAAAAAGAAAGGATAATAGAATCAATTTCTTTTCAAATTATGATTTTGCACACCACAAAAATTATATATGTAAATTTCTACAATCGAAAACTGATTTTAGTAAAAAAAAAATGAATCGATAACCGATAAGATCAAAAATCGAACCGAACTCGAAACTGATCAGTTCGGTCAATTTTTTCGATTCGGTTCGATGCATGCACACCCCTAGTTATCATTGTGTATCAATTTTATTGTAACGACCCGTTTCTTCGTAGAATATTATTAAAATATTCGTTAGATTTTTCTGTGAAGTTTGGAAAAAGTTGTACTTTGTTTGGACCTAGAACAGGATCTGACGTCCGTATTAAATCCGTTTTTCATATGCATTATATTCACATGATTTCCAAAATTTGCAAATGAATAGTCCTTGTGAAGGATTTTTAAATGCGAGCACATAGGCTCTTAAATTTTTAAAGCAGATTTCAAATGATCAAGTTATGATTTTTAAAGTGTTTTTCGGCTAACATCAGATCGGTGATTAGCATAACACACTCTTAATTGCGTCGGCATATGTATGCGCTATGCATGCGAGCTCGAAAATCTATAAATAGGGGCCTAGGGCCTTCATTTTAAACGCTCATTTCAAGCGTCTCTCCGTGTTTACGGAAGAGTCGAGCAGCTCGGTATCTTTGCGAAGCACCTGGAGGAGGGGATCGAGTCGGGAGGGCTCGGCGAGCGCCATTGCAATCTTTGTCGGCCTACCACGGTGATCGCCTCACCTGCCTTCGTTTTTAAATTTTGTCATTTCTTGTTTCGATTCCGTCTTTTCGTAGATAGCATAGCATAGAACTCGGGTCTATAAAGGGACGAGGCGAGGAAACGGCCGGAGGTCGGCCAAAACCGGCCAAAACTACCGCCGCCCCATTCACGCCGCCGTGAGCCGGTTGGCCGCCGATTGGTGGCCGACGGGCCACTTTTTGGCTATGGGCCCTTTAGGTTTTGAGTTCCGGCTATGTGTTCTACTAGCGCATCGATTCATTTTCTCGTCTTCGTGTTTTACATACCGGATGTTTTTCGTCGTTTGAGTTTCTAAAGGAAGACATGCCCGGGTTATCCATTTTCGACATGGCTTGTCATTCTATGTTCCTAAAATTGCATATTGCTTATGTTTCCATTTTCATGCATCGGTTTTGGATGGTTTATCCTAGATCTGAGGATAAGCATCAAGTTTTGAAGCTTCTTCGCTGCTAAGTTTTGTATCAACTTGCACGCATGCATGTTTTCAAGGTACCCCTTTATAGATTTCAATGCCCTGAACATTTTTGCCTTCTGCATCAAGTTGATTTGAAAACCCGGATGTTGCCAAATATGGGTTCGAAAAGTCGAAAACCCCAGTTTTGATTCGATCTCCGTTTTGATCGCATTATTGCCTTGCTTCGTGGAATGTGACCCCAAAAGTTGTTCCGTATTGTTACCAGGTACTTGCCAGCATGATCGGTATAGTTGTTGGATCTGTAGATCTCTCCCAGTAGACGTTTTCGTCGGTATAGGTGGGTTATATTTTGAGTACATATCTTGAGTTATTAAGCTCTGATATTTCAAAAGAAAATGTTGAATGTCCATGAAAATATTTTGGCGCATCTCTATCTGTTTAATGCTCTCTGTAAAGCAATTATGGCTCTTAGTGGGTCTAACACACTTACTAAGGGTTGTGTACACGAGTCCGTCTTCGCCGTGGATTGATCCTCCAGCGCATCGACATATGATGTGGCTTCGGGTTCCGCCGTTGCCGGCCCGGTGATTGATCTCGGTGTGGTTAGTCCGAGTCTCACCGGGTTATGTTAATGTGATCTCGGTGTGGTTCGTCCCGAGATCTTAGCTTAGAGTAACAATGGAATGCGCTAATGGGCCCCAAGTAAAGGTTTTGGTTTCATGGAAGTGGATTTATGTTTTAAAACCTTCTATGTTTACCTTATGACATGGACTTTCTTCGTTTTGTTTATATGAACTGCTTGCGAAAATGCATGACCCATCGAAAGCGCTAGTACTCACCAAAAATCTTTTCAAATGTTTTCGGGTTAATAAGCGGACGGACGTGATGGCGGTCGAGGCGGGTTAGTCGTTTCTATTTTTGTTTTAAATATGTTACGTTCATTGCGCGCTTAAGTGTGTATGTTTTGTTGCTATCGTCTGAAACTTAGTTGAGTTCTATGACTATTATATTTGAAGTATTTTAAGTTCGATTGGTTATCTTGTGATTTCCCTACCGTTTTCTTTATTGCTTTTGATGGAGAGTGCGAGTAGTCGGCCCCTCTTGGATGCTTGGTCAAAGCCCTCATGTAGTAGTCGAGATAGTAACGACCACATGAGCGGAGCTGGTCGGCCAACTCCTTTTGGCGAGCTAGGCTCTCGGATATCCCATCATTTTCTTGACTTGAGGTGTAGTAGGATGCTCCTACCCCAATAATTGTTATTGGTTGTCCGACTGTTCAGCCCCCGTGATTGTAGTCGGTTGTATACGACCAACGTGGCGTGCCGAGCTTTCCGACACCAATGTTGCAAAGATGTGTTTGTTTGCTTATTTTCAATTTCTGTTTCTTTTTGAATTTATCCTTTTATAGAGGAGATGCTGCCCAATTTTTGGCATGTAAGTGAACCTCATACGTATATATATGGTTTCCCCTTTCTTCCCCGCTTCTTATTTCCAACCCCTAGTCATACCCCGGCATCCGTGCCTTCCCTCGGGAATTGGGGCGTGACATTTATATTACGTGCATTACGTTTTGTGCATAGTTCTCAAAAAAGATATATCTATTCCCTACATTCATGAAAGAAAAGGAAAACCATTTCCAAGGATTGGTCATGAATCTTGGCAATTGGTGTTTAAGCCTATTCCGAGGCAAGTTTGAGCTCCTTGTATTGAGTTCTGGATTGGTGCTTTAGCTGCTCCCAGTGAAGAAGGGAGGTGGGGTTGGGGGGCCTATCACCTAGATTTAAAAAAAAATATTAGGTATATATATGTAAATATGTAGTTATATTTTTAACAAAAATAAAAATATATTATTATTATGTGGAGGGAGAGTATATGGGTTATATAACAAAAACAAAGAGTTTTAATGCACAATTCTCAATTTAAAGTGTATGTTTTTTTAATTTCTTATTCCTATATCATATTTGTTAGATCTTAGAAATTTTAAATTCAAAATATATTATTTTCTACTCTATTTTTAGTTTATATATTTTTATCTGGTGAAATCTATTATGGTTAATAATTGATTTAACAAACCATAACCTTTATTAATTTGTAACTTATAACACCAAATATTAAGACACTAATTATATTCTGAATAATTAATTATTAATCATATTGATAATTGATTGTAAAATATTTATACCTTTGATATAATTTTTCAAGTTTAAAGTTATATATATCTTTTTCATTATTTAATCTTGAATAATTGTTTGCTTTTATAAATAAGTCATATGCTATGGAGGTTTTAACTTCATATGTTGATCTTTTTTACTGTAGTGTCATAATTAAAAAATGTTATGACTGCATTGAAAATATTTTCAACATCTAACTTTATTTTAAAGTTCTTATCACAACTTTTTAATATTATTAATTGGGTCCCACAGATAATTTTTTTCTGGCTCCATCACTAATTGCTCGGGCAATGTTTGAAGGTCCTAGCAGCCACTGATGTCATTGATCAGTCAAAGCTTAGGGGTGTGCACGAACCGAATCGAACCGAATCGAACCCATAAAACCGATCGAATCAATCGATTTCGGTCGGTTCGGTTCGGTTCGGTTCGATTTTTGAGAAAATCGATTTTCGGTTCAATTCAAATTTTCAATTAAAATCGATTTTCGGTTCGACTTTCGATTTTATATTTTAGGTTTGGTCGGTAACCGAACCGAACCAAAAATATTATTTTTATATATTTATATATTTTATATAATAATCAATTAATATTTTAATTAAATAATTAGGATTAAAATATGTTTATTTAAAAACTATATATATAATATGTTTCGGTCGGTTTTTCGGTCCGACCGAAACCAATCGATTTTTTCGGTTCGGTTTTCCGTTGGTTTGAAACTATAAAAAAATATGTTCGATTCGAGTTGAAAAATTTCGGTCGATCGGTCGTACCGACCGACCGATGCACAGCCCTACCAAAGCGTAACCATATTGGGTAACTGTTGGGTCTTCATGGCGCCGCCCAACAAGCGGCTGTAACATCCAACACTTGCTGTTGTAGTGGTCCAACAGTGAAAGACTGTGTTAATTGCTAGCATCTCCCATGCAATGACAACACCTAAAAATAGTACATACTCTATTGCTTCTTTCCACATGAAAAACTTGCATCATCCATCTGCATTTAGCATCGTTTTATCCATAACCAAAGCTCTGTTTCCTCTTTTGTTTTTTTTCAATTCTTCGGAATTGGTTGGTGTGTGACGGGACGTGGCCACTTCATCATCTTTAAAAATGATACGTTAAACCGTGAAAACTAGTCGGAGCGCATCTCGTTTTACAAAGAGAGGACTCCTCAACTTGACTAGGAAATATATTCACGAGTTTGTTCCATTCTCTTTGGCTATCAAGTGTTTGTCATTGAGGTTTTTTATCTGTCTCAAAGGTGACGATTGGTTTAAGCTCATACTGTATATTATGAAGGTTGAAATGGAGTTGTATGCTATTATAACTAGTTAGTCAACATGCCATCAGATTGATAGTATAACACCAAAGTACAAACATGTTTTATATTATTATATGTATTTGATATGATATAAAAATGAAGATTCAATTGATAAAATAATCATTTTAGCATAAAAGAGATAAAAGTAACCACTAATATATATATATATATATATATATATATATATGGGATGGATCAAATGAGAATCCATATATTTTTAGAAATGAGAACCAATGTCAATCTTAGATCTAAATGCAATCGTGGTGTGGATTATCCTTAATTTATCGTAATTTATATTTATTTATGCACGAAAATGTCATTAAGGTAATATATACAATTTCAGTTAATTATAGTTTCCCTACAATCATGAGATTTGTGTAGTTATTTTCGGTAGTCAATAGAATTTTATCATATCCATTTTTAGATTATTTTTTGATAACTGATTTTTTTATAACCTCATCTCTACAAATACTTATTGAAAACGTTTTTTTTTTGTATTTTGGTTTCGTCTCCATGGATTCTCCAGGTATTTGTGCGCAAATTGATGATAATCAATGCACATCAACTAATATTTTACGCATATACAAGATACGTATTTTCATATCAATGCATAATTTAATACTTGAATGTACACATACAGAAAAATAACATAAACATTTCACGTGTAATGTATTTTTTGAACTTGTGCATTTTTAT